>OY776112.1:21182106-21782106 GCA_963675035.1 Allygus modestus | reverse complement strand
ATTGACAAATCTTCATGCTCCAGAAGAAGGCCGTACGGATCATCGACAAAGCCGTCTTTAGAACACATACAGCTTTACGCTAACCTCCCAATATATTTTTTTCAGTGAACTTTATAAAACTATACCCTCCTCAAATAAGTCAGGGATTCCAAAATTATAATATCAGGTCAGGATAAAATTGTAATTTTTAACAACATTGGCTCCAAATAACTAGTAAAACTCCTCATACATGGCGTAAAATTGTTTAATCAGTTACCAAAAATTATAAAAACCGACTGTTAATAATGAAAAATTCTTAAAACCACCAAAAGAATATCTTATAAACTGTCATAAAGCCTAATGGAATTTGTCGAAGGTCATAATCGCCATACTATGATCACATAACAAATAAAAACTCACAGCACACTACACATACACACATTACCAACATTAAAATCCCCAAATCTGAGGATTCTTCAGCATCCACGGCTGCAATGAAGAGGTCCTGAGTAAGACGTAAGTATGGCAAAAAGTAATGGAACTTGTGTGAGATATTGAGATATTGTAGTACATTCATTCACTCCCCCCCATTTCAAAAATGAATCTCTCATATAGTTAAGTAATGGTTCTTAAGACAAATCATAAGTGTACATAAGTGTCAATTATGGTTTTATAAAGTATGCGTCGTTGAAGAAACTATTTCACACAACTACAGTAGTGTTTATAATCCAGCATGTACAATTACGCCCTGATTATTTCGTTTAAATGACTGAAAGCCATATGCTATGATCCAATTTACCAAATCCTCGTGAAATCTGAAAGGCGCTGGTATAGCCAACGTGAGTAAGGCAAGTAATAGCGTAACGCATATCCGTAAGCGGCGCCGGCTGAACGTACAAGTGAATTAGTACGACATGGTGTTTACCCGGTAGTAAATTATTGGAAGCTGTGTCACTTTAACAGCGTTTGTGTCTTTGAGGCCAGCGTATGAGCTGTGAAAGGCAACATTGGCAACGATAAAGCGCGGATATGGGGAGAAAATAAGCATAAATCACTGGCGGTTGAGCAAGGTAACGTACTATTCGTCGGTTTATGAATTTAATTTGGTTACTGCGAGCTGTCTTTAGTGCTAGACGTTATTTCAGTGGTGTAAAATTCAAATTTAGTGTGGAAAATGAGTAGTAGAGTAATGATAACCAACCGATGCTTTCAAGTTTGAAAGATCTTCAGCCGCCATAAAATGTAAATTTACTTTTGTACTTCCTCTTCGTGGTAATCGAATTAGTCATTTCAAAAATAATTGACTTTGCTAATTCACCGTTATTTTTTTGCAGTGAAAAACACTTTAATCGCACTTAAAATTAAGTATTTCGGGGTGATGGATCGTAGTGGTTTTTGGGACAGTTTCGAAGTAAACGACCCAATTTAACGTATATCTAAGCATATAAGAAAATTTATTTGCAAAGGCTATTTAGAATGTGGCCACTTGTCTAAAATACAAATTCGAATTTTTTAACTTCATTAGTTGTAAACAATCGTTTGATTTCAATACTATTAGTAGCTTACAAACTTGTCAGTTTTCCTTAGATTGTTAACTACCTGCAAGAAGTGAGAAGAAAATCTATACCTATAAAAGGCAAAGCCCTAAGGGGTCATACACATATTACGTAACGTATTTTTTCGATATTTCAGGCCCCCCTCCCCCATGTAACGCACCATAACGCTTGACCATACCCCCCACCCACCAATGTGTTACGTAACTCAATAGGAGTAGGCTTTAAAACGGCTTAATCCATTTAAACATAGTTTTATTATAAATTTAGAATATGGATTTTAATGAATCATTAAACATTAAATGACGTTATTTTAACTACATTTTGTAATGACTTATTTTAAAGAAAAATGTATACAAACAAACAAGACTGTTACTAATAATATACACAACAAAATAAACTACCTCAGCCAAAACGTAACAAATTTAATTTATAACTAATAAAAATACAAAACCTCTTAACAAAACTGAAGATGTGGGTGGCACTGCGCAATAATGTATCAAGTCATGATTTTACACTCTAAAACAATACGAAACATAGGTGTAAAGCAGTACAGAACTTACTCAAAACACGTTATGTATTTATTTTTAGTTTAACTGTTATTAAACTAGTATGAAGGAAATATTTCGCATTTAACTAACTGTAACCTTGATTTAGATATCAATTTGATTATTTTTTAATTCAGAAGGATTTATAACAGGGTCAATAAATACGGGAGTGCGTCAGCTCTTATGTTTAATTTGTGCGAGTTACGTAACATTGATACAAACCCCCCCTTCCTCCACATAACGCAGCATAACGCTATGCCTTACCCTCTCCCCCCCTTAAGTGCGTTACGTAGTATGTGTATGGCCCCTAACTCACTGACTGCCTCACCCACTCAAACTCACTCATCACGAATTCTCCTACTTCCCATTTACCTAGAGAGTTGAAATTTTATACCCTAGGTATGATTCAAGCATTTATACTCAAGACTCCTTAGACATAAAATAGGAAAACTAAATTGTTTTCATCCTGATGTAACCTTAGGGTTCCGCCAGAGACCCTGACAAAGTTCCCATCTGTCCCTTATGGACATTCATTTTTGTTTGAGCTGATGAAATACAAACAGCTAATCTTGATTCGTGGTAGTTCCACGGACTAACCACAGAATACAGAACACACGACTGTCATATTTTTTACAAACCATTTGCGGGACGAAGCCCGCGGGTAACAGATAGTCTTAAATAAAAGAATAGCTCAAACCGTAATATTTTAAACTAAACCTCAATCGGATTACTGAATTAAAATTGGCAGCCAGTTAAGGTCACAAGTCTTCCTCTATCAGTATAAAAGAGGAGAACGCTTCTTACCTAGTAAAACATAAACAAATCGAACATACAAGATGCGATTATAACAGCGTGTAACAGCGGATCCCACTAATATTAATACCCCCGTTGCAGCAAACCTGCTTACTCAGTGAATTTCCAATGCATATATATGTGACTCACTACTACATAGAGCTATTTACCAAGTTTCACAAAAATACATCCATAAATAAGTGATATATAGCATTTTATTTATTATCCATAAGAATAACATTAGGGTTGAGGACGCAGGTTTGCTGCAACGAGGAAGATAAGTAATGTGAATAACATGGGAGCCGAGTATGCAGGTTTGCTGCTACGGGGAATATCAACAAAACACTTGTTTTTTGTTCGAATATCAATATACCACAACTAGTTGAAGCCACATACCAAGTTTCATCAATACACATTCATAAATAATCGAGATATAGAATTTCATTTATTCTCCATAAGGATAAGATTGGACAACGTACTGTGTTTAGCACTTTGAATATCTCTGCAACGGTTGGACGTAGAACAACGATTAAAACACCAAAATGTTTATTTTGTAGAGCTAAACACATTAATAACATAAATGTGAGGTTTTAAGTAAAACTATCTGAGAAAAATCTAAAAACCTTCCCATAAGATTAACATGGGACACGTTTTTTTGGATTTTCTCCGCAACCACTTAACCTAGGTTAATGATTCAATGTACTAAATTATTTGTTTTTTTATTAAGCTCTATAAAATGGTTTTAACCAAAATTGAGTGTTTTAACATTTTTGGGTCAAATTTGCAAAAAACAGATTTTTGGAAAATTGTAAACCCCCATAAAACCCCCTTCCCATAGTGCGATCGATCTGGTTGTCGAACTTAAAGTCATAAATGCTACTCTCCACATTTGTGCCAAATTTCATCAAAATCGGGTGTTTCTTTCAAAAGTTATTGCGGTAACGGACACACACACACATATATACAAATTTGAACGAATAGTGTTTTTGGCATCTGGGGACCTCAAACGAAAAGTTATCATGGTCTCGGGCTTAAGTCTTACCATGCCACCTACGGTAATAGCTTCTTCCCTATAGGGGAAATTCACTAATAATGTTAAGGTGGCCGTTAAAATAGTATACGTCATCACTAGGGCCGAAAGTGACGCTTTTCGATACGAGCTCAAGTTTAACGACCGAGGCGAAGCTGAGGTCGGAAAATGAGCTAGGATCGAAAAGCCACTTTTGGCCCATGTGATGAACTATATTTTTCGTCTTACTACACAATATACTAAGATAACTGCTTTCTCAAAACTAATATTTTACTTGTTTACCTTGAAAAGGTTGCTTCCAAAATGGCTTCCATCTTGTTCTGGCAATTTAAAACAAACAGCTGTTACTACAGATGTATCAAACTATTGTCTGTTACGTTTGTGTTAGTGTTAGGTTAGACTAACTATCGATTGCAAGAAGCAGTACTTAAGTCAACCGTTTCGAGCTATATCAGGAATCAGACTCGCTGCGAACAGCTTTATCGCTTAGCTTGTCTTCTCCCTGAAGCAAAATTAAATATTTATTCACCTTCTTGAAATAGTTTAGTTTAGTATTGTTCAATTTTATTAGATTATTATTTTTGCCAAGGTGTTGTAGAATGTTTTTTTAGATTGTCGATACACTACCGAAAATATATGTTACTACATTATATTAGGCTAATCTAAATACAAATAATTACAAAATAATATAAATTGAATTTATAAGCAACCATTTATTTATAGATTTATTTTTAACCTATAGAATAACAATGCAACACTTAATTACAATCGATAAAATAATTGATTACAACTCTCGATACAATCGATTACTTACAATCGACGTACACAAGTTTGCAGATTCACTACATTGATATTTATAAATGACAGAAACGGAAGAGCTGATGACCTCGACACCAGCTGATTGTTTTCCGTCCTAGGACTGAAAAGAACTACTTTCGCCCCGCAACCCATGTATTGAAAACAGCCGTTTTCCAAGCAGTATGACGAAAATAGTTAAACAGTCTGACATGAGGCCAGACCAATTATTATATGATTGCCTTATTAATATAAGGCAATCGTTAGTTTATTTTGTGCTATCGAGACTCCGATAAATGAATAAAAAAGGAAGAAAAAATAAAGGTTAAATTACCTTTTTAATCAGTCAAAGTTGTTGAAATGTTAATCCTTCTGCCTACCACTGGTTTCAAAGTATTGCAGCTTCATCTTCAAGCCTGACACAAGGGCGTAATTATTCGTTTGAGGTCGTGAAAATTAAAGATATTCGTGAGTGTATTTTATAATTGAAAGGTTAATCAATTGACAAGACTCTTAGAATTGTACTGGCAATAGCGATTCACAGTTTGTACTCCATTGCACGGTTTCCACTGCAAATCTCTCACAAGCATGTCAGGACTCCCAGCTGACGTCTGTACTTTCAAAGCTTTAATTGCCGCACGCAAATTGAACGGACTTTTTACCGAGGCCTACAACTCAGCTTTAATTGGCCTCAGGCCTCTACTGAGCCGCGTTATAATAAACAAGTGCGTAATTACGAGATAATTCCCTCGTCGCCGATTTAACGACCCTAATGATTTTCTACCGATTGCGTTTCTGAGTAGACGAAAGAGATTTCCCCAGGTGCCCGCGTGCCTGTGGATAATGCTAATGCAGCGATAGGTGGACGGTATGCTCTTTAAGACTCCGTGTTTCCAATATTTAGATCCGGAATGCGTCAAACGATTCGATAGTGCTGAATAGCTGCAGTAGGCTTGAGTGTCCCGACCACGTTAAGTCGGTCGTATTGCAGGGATCTGGTGATAACTGAACTGCGCCCGGATTACTGGAAAATCTTATTGAAACGTTTAAATGTTATTTGCCATCTTTGAAATGTTACTTTCTCTTTTTGCTTCCCTGGAAACACATTAAAGAGTTTTATTTTTATTTGTTTAAATCGGTGATTAAGTTGAATAATTTAGAACATTGAAGGTGGGAAACTGTTAGTTTGCTTGCGTTCTAGGTAGCTTATCAATGAGAAACATTATAAAAGGATTATGACTGAACTAAAAGTTAGCTTTTAACTACATGCGAAATACATCACAATAGTTCTTTACCAAACTGTTTCAATAAATATAGGTTGTATATTTAATGCGAAATAACTAATAACAATAGAATTTCTAAGTATGTAGAATATACCAAAGCAAAAACTCGTGATCCTTAAATACTCGTGATTGGTTAATTTCTAGAAACACGTGTGGTTGAATTATATTTTGTTTTAGCGAATTTCCCCTATAGGGAAGAAGCTATTACCGTAGGTCTCATGGTAAGACTTAAGCCCAAGACCATGATAACTTTTCATTTTGAGGTCCCCAGATGCCAAAAACACCATTCGTTCAAATTTTTATATATGTATATATATATATATGTGTCCGTAAGCACGATAACTCTCGTAAAAAAGGTCCGACCTTAATGAAATTTGGTACAAATGTGTAAAGTACCATTTATTTGAACGAGTTCGAAAACCAGATGAATCGCACCATCCGAAGGGGGGTTTTTGGGGGGTTTTGTACCCCAAAAATGTTTTTTTTGGCGTTTTCACATGTAATTTTAATTCAAATCAATTTTTAATTTATATCATTGAATTCAGCCTAAAAAAACAAACAATTTGGTATTTTGATCATTGCTCTACGTCAATTGGTTACCGAGATATTGAAAGTGCTAAACACAGTACGTTGTCTAATGTTATTCGTATGGAGAAAAAGGAAAATTGTATATCTCGCTTATTTATGAATATAAACTGGCGAAATTTGGTATATGGCTTGATCTGGTTGTGGTTTATTGTTGTTTGCACAAAAAAAAATTTTTCGCCAATGTTTCCTGTAGCAGCAAACCTAGGTACTTGGTCCCCATGTTATTCTTATGGAAAATACTTAAAATGTTATATATCGCTTATTTATGAATATATATGGATGAAACTTGGTATGTGACTTCACTAAGATGAGTTCTATTGATATTTGCATAAAAACCCATTATTTTGTGTGCCTTGTTGCAGCAAACCTGCGTACTCATCCCCAATGTTATTCTTATGGAGAATAATTAATATTTTAAATATCGCTTGTTTGTGAATACATTTCTTATGAATCCTGTTAAGTGTTTTAATGTGTTATGTTATATATTCATTGGAAATTCGCTGAGTATGCAGGTTTGCTGCGACGGGGGTATTATATTAGTGTGATAGGTTGATCTGATTGTTCACCTCGGGTACTGTTACCGTCCCGAATTCCCATAATTTGTTTTACATCACCCACGTCTGCCAGCTGTTGAGGTTAGCAGACGCAGTTTTTCTTAAAAACCTTTCAAGGGTTTTAGTAAATAATATGTGCTAATGCAAATTTATGTATATACACTGCCTGATTTACTTTTTAACCCAATTATACGCGGTTGTAAAAAGCACTAGACCAAAACTACAACGAGAATAATCAAGGAGGTAATTTTTTATTACTGGAGACAACATTAATCAAACGTGAGCAGTTCGCCTCCTTGTTTTGGTGAGGAAAATAACTACTCACTGAAATGAAAATAGTCAAAAAATTGAATCAAATAAATAAATTTCATCATTTGAAAATTAATAAACTTGTATTTGTTAATTTGTTCATAGTATATCATATTTCAAGGTAAAAACAGATATGTAAATCAAACTTGTTCAAGAATAAAATAAACTTGTTCCAACTTTGATTACATTTATTCCAGTGATGTGAATGAGTAAATTCATTTATAGACCTATAAAAATAATTTGTGCAGTTAAAAGATCGAGAAATTGACCTCACCTGTGTTCACCAACTTGTCCAAATCAACGGCAGCATTTTCGACTGCATTTTAAAATCAAACCGACACAAGTCCATTAGTCCTTTCAATTAGTTTAGCAGAAATATACTTCTTAAAATAACAACAATACCCCCTTATACTCTTACAATACTGTCTTAAAATATTTAACTCTTCAGCTAGCTTTTTAACAGGTCATTAACCTACGTTGTTGATTATTTTAAATTACCAAACATTATGATAACGGATGATTAAGTTGCCAGTTGAGGTCGTGGTTTGCCAGGCTATAAACCATTAACAGCCAATAATAACGTGCTGAATTGTCAAAACTCCACACCAGCTGATCGGAATAACATGTGTGTGATATTTTTCTATGGAAAAATTGCAACAGTGACAACGTACAACTTTGCTATTGGCTACACCCAAACTGTCAACTTCATTTTCCGCTATAAGCCATCACAATATTTAGATTCTTAAACTTTACTTTCTTTAGACATCCCTGTTGACAGTTTTTTTTACAATATAACAATCAATTTGAACAGATGTTTCAATATGTAAATACTGTATATTAAAAATAACAAAAATTAAAATTTTATTTCATATTGTCATAAATAATTTCTTGAGTAGTGTACAAAGGCAAGTATTTTTTGTGTATATTGTAGTAGTATAAAAAACTCATTTAATTTACACAAAACTCGATGCGAATTAGTGAAGAATAAACTATAGCAGGTTTACCTCCTCAGCCTCACTTCGAAAGATCGATTCTGAAAAGTTTGATAGTGGACCCAGCTGCCGTGTGGTTATTGCATTATCATGTTTTCTAAGAGAAGGCCAATCTTACATATTAACAAGACCAGGGGTTGAATCTTTCTCTTTCAAAACATTAAAACATACCACTGGCGTATATACACGCAAAAACAAAACAACCCCTCGTGGCTCCCTGACCGGCCCACAGAGGCGGTAATCCACCTAGCCAGTTATCCCATAAACATTGTACTTATCACCGCCACAGCCTCAGCCGCATAATGACGCGACCCGCCACACATCATCCGGCCATCCCCGATTTATCGCGTATTAACGTACGATACCGCGCTAATAACTTAAATAACTGGAATAAATAACGAGCGACCCGTCGTAAATCCGAGCGTTAACGTCCATCCGGCGAGCGGAAATTAGCGGATTCCCGGTGACAGCAAATAAACGATTATCGGAATTAGTCCGGGCCATTAACTCATTAGCGACACGGTAATTGGCGCGCCATTGTCGGATGATGGACGCTCTTCTCTTCGCCTCGGAGTCCCTTTCACTCCGTTATTTATGGACGCCGCTTACCCGAGGATAATCCGCGAATTATCGATTCTTTTTGTGAGAGTGACGGCGCTAAAAGGTCGGGGATGTGAGGGTCTCAGACTACAACTTACAACTTTCTGTGCTTATCTTCTATGGAGATCCTGACAGTAGGAACGAACCAATGTGACATTTGTTAACAGAGGAACATCGTCGTCTGTCTTACTGGTTTTGGTGTTATCAGTGTCGGGTAGTCATTCCTTATTCGGCTATCGTTTGACACTTTACCTTTTGGTTTATTGTGGCTCTCCTTATTCAATGTTTGCGTATTTGACACCTTAAACAGCTCCTTTTTGCTGTCCGACACTACTTTTCAAAACATTCTATAGAACTATGCTGTCGTAATGTTCTAAACTCTGTCTCAAAGAGGAGTAGGTCAAATCCGTTGATAAGGCACTTTTATGTGTGAGTTGAGTCCCGTTCTACTTTGGCGTAAGATTAAGTTACCAATTTATTTTGGAGATATTGATTACAGTCTCAATTGTAAATAAAATTTATTACCATTGTCATATAGCTTAAGTTATCGGTAGATTATTATACAGCCACAAAAGTCGAATATGGTTAAGCGTAGAAAAGACTAGATATTTTTCATCGGCCTCGGTGGTTACCGCTGCATTGACCGCACCTCTAATACCAATGTTGTCCTCTTATTGTCTTAATATGACCTACGGGATTATTCACGCATAAAAATGGCTAGCCAAAATTGTACGATAGAAAATAATCAACAGGATGCAATAAACTATAACTATAAAATACACTTACACTTTCTTACACTGCATTTATATACAAGGCGATAAATATACACAAACGATGGTACATGGATGGAAGACGATCGAATTCAGGTTTTAAACCAAGTTACACCGGTTCAGGCACAATAAGAGAATAACAAAATGAATGAGTTAAAGTTGTGTCACAGCTTATATACTTTTGGTTGTGGGAAGATCCAAAAACAAGTTATAACTTTTACCATCACAGTTAAAGTTGGCACGTTCAATATTATATTTAAAAATAAGAAACAAATATAAGTACATCCCACATATATTTGATATGTAAGTTACTTTCCAAGATGCACTATCAAACCATTTGCTTGGTCTTAAAGCTTTTTCACTTCTCCGCAAGCACGCCGGACTTCAAGCGCCGCAATCCCAGTATTTCGCAACAGTAACGACAGTACGGTACTCACGTATCGGCTTGAACATCTGGAGGGTGTGGGAGTAGTTCTGTGGGCGATCAGTTAAATGTATGCGATTACTCCGGCGATCTGCGGTAATGGCGGTTTAATACGGCGATGAGGGTGATGAGGCCGGGGTAACTGCGCAGCCGCACGCCACGCCGCGCATGACCCGCGATTTGCGGAAACAGAAGCCGTAGCCGCAGGGTGGAAAGTGAAACTTAGGCAGATGGTGCAACCGTGCGTGATGACCGTTTAATCTAACATAACCTGGTAACTAGTGAAAAATGATGGAAAGGGTAAAAAGTGCATGCTAATCAACAGAGGCGGCATGAGTAAGAAAGAGATAAATTAAGTAAATTCGTTTTATGGAGATCCCTAGTTGAAAATCAATGGTGACATCATTGTAAACTGGCAGTAAAACATTTATATTAGGTGGTTCATTATGTCATTGTAGTCATGGACACCTCCAGTTTAAGTAATCATCTGAATAAATTAAATTATTCCGAGATTAACTAGGAAGACTGAAGAGCCAACGGGATAAAGCGATAAGAATAAATTATTGTGTTGGAAATATAGGACATAGCTAGGCAAATTTACAAATCATAAAGCAAATGAAAATCGGTTGGATGCAGCAGTCTGGCAGACTTCGTAATCCTAATGTATTAAAATTCTTGTAATCAACTATTCACATCATCAAACATATCTACACCCGCCCTTTCTGTGTTTTCCATGCATATGTAACCAACGCCAGTTTGGTTTAAAAAATTTCAGTTAAGACTTTTTCCGTCGTGACGGTCTACGAATGGCTAGGTAGCGTAGTGGTTTGTCCAGATCGATCGTGAGCAAAATCTAAAATTTTGTTAATATTCGAAACTAGACCCAATTGCAATTTGGTAATTGGGTTATTTTATCTAGGTTAAAAACGTAGTCGTTCTTACTCTGTAACAAGTCTACTAACCATGATACCGATTCTACTCACAGTTAATTCACATATGTATTAAAATACTCATATCGTGTTCCAACATCCTTTACTTTAATATAAGTTTAATAGTTTGTTTATAGTTACTGAAAGACAACAGTTGACGTAGTAAGATCAGTTAGTTAAATTGAAAACTTGTAGTGTATCTATTTTATGTTGCTGATTACTTAACTTTACTAGTAATTTTTATAACTTCACTATTTTAATCGGCTCCTTCTCGATAAGGAAACTCCTCATTCTTCACGAAATTCATTGAAGCAATATCGAATCGTGGAATCTATCACCTGGTTGCATCACTATTAAAGGTTTATGCAAATGTAGACTAATCTGATCCCTATATTTCACACGTGTCGTCCCACTTGGGTGAAAAATGTTATTTCAAAACAATCGGCGGCGCCTCATCGCCACGACACAGTTCCGACCGGGCCCACCCACCGTATTTCGACACGTAATTGCCCAGTATTCCGCGGGTAACCGTAGCAGGGATATCCAGCACTGCGGTAGTGGTATCACTGCACCACTATCATTACACGTCCGTGCACGATATTATCAGTTGTTTGAGGTGAATTGGCACCCCTGACAGAACCTAATTAAACACGTGTTCCCTCCGCGCCGACAGAGCTGTGCTGGGAACGCTCCACTTTCATAGAGGAATTGTGCGTTTGTAATTGACCCGGCTATTTCCTATTCGGGCGGTCAATGGGGCATAAATATCGAAGATAAGTAAGCAAAGGGTAGTGTTTAGTTCGTTAATTGTGTTGCGAAAAAGGCGAGTCGGTGTCGTTTGGTGTAGTACTGGTCCGCGCCTTGTAGGCTTAGCGCGCCGTACGGTAACTGATCCCGGTTATGGCGTTTTATTGTTAATCATCACCTTATATGACTGAATTTATATTGTACTTTGAGCTTTTAATTGATAAAAGCTAATGAATATTTATGTATTAATAGTATTTTCTCAATTAAAATCGCATTGTTATAGCCGGAAGAACTTAAGTAAGCATATCAATAAATAATAAAGCAACGAGCATAAAATCTCAAGCCATTGACAATTTTTATTTAAAAAATGGATTCTAAACTTCAATGCAGCACAGACTTTATAGTATTTAGTTTATGAAGTTTCGTTGTACCTTGGTTGGGTCTCGTTTAATATGTAAACTTTTCAGATAAAATACTTTTTAGGTAAATAGATTTGTATATTTGTCAACAATGAAACAAAAATAAGAGCCTTATCCATACGTAAATATATTGTAAGGACTGGTGTTATGTAATTTTTCCTATTATTTTGTATTTGAGGATAGATATTGCGAAGAAAATAAATTTCGTACAAAATGATTTCAGTTTAAAATTACACTAGTAGACCCTTTGCTCGAAATCGAGCAATATTTCGCTTTAATTGTATGAGTATTATCATCTGTATCGCTAAGTCCTTCTTGTCTCAGACTAATAATAGATGGACATGTGGCAACTCAGGTTTTTGGAATTCCGATTGTGTGTAAATGTGCCGAACCTTTTCGAAATACATGGTTACCCATTCTTTTCTAAATAATTTTTAAATTTTATTACTTGATATTGGCTATTTTGCTTTGCTGTAAATAATTCCAGGTCTACAATGTGCCAACTCTGTAAGTTCAGGGTTTTGAACAATTTTAACACATTTTGGGTAAAATTCAATTGTCAAAGGAAGGTTTAATACAATTTTGCACAAAATTCATGTCATGCTAATATTGGTTCACAATTTTATGGAGCCTCTGAAAATAAGGATGGGATAATTGATTGTTTTCCAAGCCGTTAATTCTGATTCTCAACTTATTACTCTAACTGACAATTTATGATAATTATTTGCTTAAATACGGCTTTGGTGACTTTCTAATAATCTAATATATTTTCCATACTCTAACATAAAACGATCAAAAGCCTACTTATTACGTATCAATTGTTTTTATTTGTTGTACTCTTCCCATTTAAAATAAATGTTTTCGTGATCGATGACTTCCCCATCCCCCGTTACTTAGGCTTATGTAGTCCGAAATAATTTGTATTCCCCCGTTCCGCAGATTTCTTAGGGCACTGCTCTCCTCTCCTTCAAAATACTTATTCCAACCATCTTTCACGTACTACTTGACTGAAAAAGTTAAAATTCAGTAGAAAGATAGCTCATAGCTCAAGGCAGGTATAGACCTACCTCAGGTAAAATTATCCTTTAGAACTTCGCCCCACTGGCCTTCAATATACCCAAGTTAATCATTATACACCAAGACTGAAACGATGGATCTGAAATTTGGTAGGGAAATAAATAATACACCAGAATCAAAATAGACGTTCCCTCAATCCAAAGATCCTTTTGGACCCCACCCCACTGGCATATAAAGTTATGTTTTCACCTCCCACCTACTAGTCGACTGATAGGGTTGAAGATCGGTAGTAAGATGGTCAATTAACTCAAATCAGAATAGGCCTACGACAGATCAAAATATTGTTTAGGGCTCTGCACCGCAGAACTTTATTATTTCCATGTTAACTATTGCACACCCAACTACTGAACAGGTAAACCAAAGTCTGGAAAAGAGACCATACTTTAGAATCAAATGTTGTTTTACTCCTGTTCCAAAACTCATATGGGGCTCCGGCTCCACCCCACTGGCTTTTAAAATCAAGCTGGTTTTTAAACCTCGCATCTACTACTGGACTTGATTCTGGATCTGAAGTTCGGGCGTGGAAGGTAGCTAATAAACTCAAAGCAGACATTGGCCTCCTCCTGATCAAAATATAATTCCGGGCTCTTTATTCCCATGATAACTATCGCACATCCAACTACTGAACCGATAAAATTAAAGCTTGGAAAATAGACAATAATTTAGAATCAATTGTTGTGCTACTCTTGTTCCAAAACTTATATGGGGCTCCACCCCAATGGATTTTAAAATCCACGTCGGACCTACTACTGGACTTAATTATGGATCTGAAGTTTGGAAGGAAGGTAACTAATATGCTCAAATCAGACATATATAGGCTTGCTTCTGATAAAAATATGATTTAGGTCTCCGCCCCACTGGCCTTAATCCCATATTGGTTGTATCACAACCAACTACAGAGCAAATAATCCTGAAATTTAACTCAAACCATGTCCTTCTCCCGTTTCGAAAGTTCTATGGGGCTCCACCCCACTGGAATTCATACGTAGTAACAAATGTATAATTCTGGAATGATGTTTCAAAAGTTTGGTAGAAAGATAGGTACATGAGAATATAATCGACATACCGAACCTGACAATCTGTTGGGACTCCGCCCCACTGGCATTCAACATGTGTACGCTTAAAAATTGTCAATGTTAACCTCAAGGGGTAGCGATTTAATTTTAACTTCCGTAGTAACAATATTTTTACTAGCGGAAAAATAAACGTAATTCAGCGGTAATAAAGAAAGGCCACGTGAAAAAAGTCGAAAAAGTCGCACTGGGTACCAGCTAGTGTCATATATTTTAACAACAAAACTTCTTTGAAAATCAACTACACTGTGCTATTAAGTTTGATGAATAATTTAAGTTTGATGATTATAATGTTTAACACATGTTTGGTATTAAAAAGCAAAATGCGATTTTTTGGAATAATTCAGCCTTAAGAATATATTGATTGCTATTTAACATGTAGCTTCATGTGCTGCACTCTGGAACAAACGTTATAAACTTTGTATGCTTGCATATTATGATTAATACTTAACATTCATAATCAAAATTATGTACATATTTCGTTATTATTCCAGTAGTGAACATGTGATCTTGCTGATAAACTATGTTTACTCTATTCAGCTGTTTGATCATTCAATTGGAAATAATTATTTCTTAACGTAATTCTTATGGACAAATTACGACCTTTAAGGGCGGCTAGGGCAATTTCCTTAAAACCGTTATTTATAACAATTTTGGTAAAAACTACTTCAGACCGTTCCGTGTTTTGTTACTTTCAACAGCTGTAAAATGCTCAACTTCAATGACTACTGTTTACTTATGAGATTACCATTGCAACTTTTGAAGGGATGTGGGGCACAACCCTAAGAACGAACGTGAATTCTGAGGGAAATTTGAAAATCTACGCATTATCCCCTTTAATTTGACACATAAATCTTGTAAATCGATTCTGTAGTGACTGAGAACTCAAGAGTGCCAACCGTAAAATATAGGATTAGCTAATGCAGCTGCTCGAATTAAAGCAGCAGCAGTTTAAATTGTGATGCTATTCCAGAAGGTAGCTTAAAACATCTGACCTTGCTTCTGTACTGTGTTTTGTTACCTTCAACAGCTATAAAATGCTCAATTTCAATGATTACTGTTCTTCCATAAGATTGGCATTGCAATTTTAGAGGGGCTGTGGGGCTTAGCCCTAAGATCAAACGTGAATTATAAAGACATTTGGCAAAAATCGTCGCACCCTTTAATTTGACACATAAATCTTGGAAATCAGTTCAGTTGTTACTGAGAACTAAGCGTTTTAACTGTGTATTAATTTATAGGATTTAAAACTATTTTTACTGTTTAGGGAAACAGAAGTGGATAGATGTAGGTTGTAATAATTAATTACTGGGTTTTTATCACAATAAAGACATGAGTAGTTAATAAAAGTAGAAATAACCAATTACTCGATATTCAACTCGCACACAGTTTACAATGCGAGGTTTTATTTCCATACAGTGGAAATCGAACAATCCGATAAAACTCAATTACAAATTGCCATAAATTAAGTCTTAATTGATTTCGAAACTGAACAAAAGAGTCTTTACGACGTCCACTAAATTAAACCGGTGCTACCGCTTCGGCAACCGGAATCTGAATAGCGAGTAAACATAGTAACAAAGCGGACCGAATTTACGACAAATTGAGGCCAAAGTTTACGACTCATTGTAGTCCCTGGGTCCGGTCGAGGAGGAAAGCTGGTGTAGCGTTTAAAATATTTGGCAACCGCGAGAGCGCCTTATCACTTTCACCGTCGTGGGGGTCCGTCTTATCAATAATTCATACGAGTAAGTCGGTAACCCGAGAGGAGCTGCGATGCGGTTGTCGATAGCCCACAATCAGCTGAGCTTTGTATTCTAATGGGCGAATGTGGGTGAGTTGACCGCTTGGCGCGGCCGGAGACTGCGACGGTGGGGAGGACTGATGGCGTGGCTAATAGCTTGTTGTGTACTTTTAATAGGTTTATAAAAAGTGGCTATATTAATGATTTTTAGTTTTCAATTTTAAATATGCATACAATTTAAGTGAAAGGTGTTCTATTAAACAAGAATTGATAGTAGAACGTTTACAATCGATTAATATTTTACACTATTTAATTATATTTTAACTAGCATCGCCCGTGCGCAGCTTTCACATATCATTTTGAGCTATTTTTATTTGTCGCAATCAAATGGTGCCTCCGATTCGTTGAAAAAATAATAATTGAGCATTACCCATACAATGATGGGTTTTGAATTGTTTATTAAGTCTTCGCATTTAGCGGTGAAGGTAATCTTTAAAACGATGGCTCAATTATTGAACTTTATGAAGTGTTAAAGGAGGGGGGCCTACCAACAAAAACACTCTTGGGGATTACATTCAAATATTTCCTAATAGTTGGGACGCTATACGCTACCGCAGCGCTATCGACACGTCGTGGACGCTGTTTGCGCTTTATTGTCGCTACTTATTCAAGTAATCATCGCGGCTGATTGCTCGCGGACAGTTACGACTACCCTGCAATATTTTCCAATTGATTAGACTTCACTGTTATATACGACGGCCACTCGACCGTAACTGTACTTGGAAACAATTTTAGTTCCTTGTTAACTGGATTTACAGTTCGAGAAAATTATTTATTCTTAAACTATATGCGATCAATACGCGTCTAATTTTCCATGAGAATACCGGTTAACTATGAGCGCTTTATTTACGAGGTGATATCGGTAATTATTTATAACTCCTTGACACGAACGAGGGACAACTGGTTCTATGTCTTTGTGTACAAAAGCGTCATCGAGGTAGTCATACAGCAAGTAGTTTGTGCGAGGAGTTGTTTATTCTGAAATGATTTGCCAGAGTGAGACTTTGACAGAATTCCTAAATTTTGTAATTATCGAAATTCAAAGAATAAGACTCTAACTACCTTGAATCGTTATGGTATTTTGCTCATTACTGCAATGGAGTTTTATTTACAAACGTTATTTTGGATCAACAGTCAAAACCTCACAAAGTCATATAGGCACTCAAGGAATTGAACCAGGGTCCTCGAATGCCAAAATTAATCTCATTTGACATGTAAAACTACAAATTTATTCAGCATTATAATTTCTGGTGAAATAAGTTTCATTTTTGTTTACATTGTTTTATCTTAAAGTATACTAGTAAATTAAGTAAATCTATAAACTTATTGAAGCGTCTTAATATTGTTTATATTACTTAATTTATCTAATTACATTACTACCATAATTACAATTATTTACCTAGTTTACATTTAAAATCCTTACCAAAAGAACAATTACATCGGTAAATGGTGTAGTTTTTAAAACTACTTAGTAATCTTTGTATTTACACAACCAAAAATTCAGAAAATGTTACAGTTTGAACACAGTGAAAACTATTTGAATTAACCTATAGAAAGGGGACCTTTTGGGATCATTTACCTCTTCTTTTTATAAAGCTAATTTGTTACTTCCATTTACTTGATAGGGTTACGAAAATGAGCAATATTTTGTGATGACATTAATGAACCATCGTGGTTAATGTATTATTTATCTAATATTGCCACCCCCACACATCATGCCAAAGGGGCTGAACATTTATGAAAACAATCACAGGTGTAATAAGAAAACGGGAATACAGCGAGTAAAGAAATTGAACGCTAAATTCCTTTTCTTTTATTTCATCCTCAATCATGACATCTAGACCTGTTCCCAGATCACCGATATCCCATACATGTTCAACTGCCGACCTTTCTCCCGGTAGATACGCACGGTTCCAACCTTTGCCCGGTCTGAGCTATCATCCGAGGCGGACCCATCTGATAACAGCTGAACAGTGAGCAGCCCGTCGTCAGCTGACTTGTATTTAATTAGCCGTGTCAGAAGTGCCAACGTTGCCAACCCGTATCTGATAACGTCGGGTTCCACCACCTGTGTGGTGGTAGGACTGCTGTAGCTGTTCACTGACATAGCGAAGACCACTTTGATGCTTTGAGATGTCGAGGAACTTTCTAAAGTCGGGGATGTCGGCTTAGTCAAAGAAACCGACCGGGTGTGTTTATCCGGTCATCCTTCACAGGAACAAAACTGACGTATTGATAATTTTGAGAGGATGTAACTGTCCAAGTGTTTAATGCAGAGTAAAATAACAATCAATATCTCCTACTGCCACTTTATTTACAGTTTGGATCTTGACAAATTTCCAACATGACAGACAATTTTTTGCGTAAAAAGAGTAAGCTTCTGGTTAGATGTGTAACCTGACGTTAATTCCCATTTGTTTAACGCAGATATATCGTGAATCGTCGGATATAAATTGTATTCGTTCATGTTTTAAGAGGAAAAAATAACTTGTTCCACAGACACTGCTTTAATTTACTTTCTATAATGTGGAATGGTTAACTAAAATAATCTTACTCTAACTAAACGTAGAAATAGGATAGCGGAACGTACATATTTAAATTCATCCGAAATTTAATTTCAATCTGTTTGAGTGTATTAAACTTGTAAACTCCTAGAATTTCTCAATTGCAATGCAACGCTCAAAAGATAAAATTTAAAGTTTTTTTTGTTATTTAAACCTTTTATGTGTTCCAGACACCAAATTATTATCATTATCTAGTGTTGTTCTCATCATTATTATTCATTTTATGCATTCTCTTCAAAGAGCAATGAATGCAGCGCCTAGAAGCTCAGGCATGCCCCATGTAAGACATGTTGATTTTCCCTGACAACGTACTCTTAGCCCTCCGTCACATAATGATAGTGGTAATGAAAGCAACAGGTAATGACGGTGATACAATCTCGCACTCGCCTATCACAGACTTATCGCTGCTATTTCTTTCGCGTAAGATAATCAACGGTTTTTGCCCCTGTCAATGTCTAGTCGATGCAACGATCTCTGAAGCCGGTTTTATTAACACGTAATTACCATACAATTATTTTGAGTTAAAACGAGACTTATTTTTCCTCATGAATTAAATGCGGTAGCGCGGAACCTCGGATAAATTCAAAGAATTACTTTGAGGGAGCCTACTGAGCACATTATTTAGAAACGCACAGATCGGTTTATTTTAAATAAAGTTACACAGTTGGTAGTTAATTAAATCTAATATAATGAGTCAAATTGTTACGCGGCATTGTATCTTCATTCCTCCCTTAGATTGATTATGTTTTGAGAAAATGTTTTATCACAAAAAGAAAAATGGTTTTGAAAAAAAAAATGGATTCCTGATAAAATAAAATATTTGATAAAATAGTTTTAGGTAATAGGCACTCATGTTTCTTAAATAATATATTAGACACTAAACTACTAAAAATTACTATAAGGCAAACATTAGGCTACTATTTCAACGTATTTAAATTTAACGGACCTCAGGCCTCCCTGTTATTCTAGTTCGAAACTGATAAATTAGGGACGACTAATATTTACATCAGGGATTGTTTTGGTTGGTTATCTGATGAAAAAACCAGCCAATCAAGCTGTTTTGTGTGTTAGAAAAATTATCCTTGTTGAAATTCGTATGTAAAACAAATATTTGTGGAATCAAAGAATCAGATTTGTTTATTTATTTATTGCTCAGAATGTATAACACCTTTTGAAATACATAAATGCATGTAGGTAGAGATTTGTCTCATCCTAAAGATAAATAGACAGTAAAATTTAAACTAGCATAATAACAACAATAATAACTTAAATACATTCTTAATTATTTGTAACGTATATTCAACATATGACGAAAAAATATTTACCTATGAAAACTTTACATAAACGAGACTTCAGACCTCCTTGTCAGCTTTTAAGAGGACCAATTCAGTATTGCGCCCTGTTGCAATGGCCAAAACTCCCTACTACTATAGAAACGGTGAGAATACTAATAAATACTGAAATAATAATCTTATTACAGATTTTTTTAAATTGATCTTGATTAATATTATCAGAAAGGTGATTGTAAAGGGTGATTTTTCAAAAATCATTGTTTTTAGCGAATTTCCCCTATAGGGAAGAAGCTATTACCGTAGTCGGCATGGTAAGACCTAGGCTCGGGACCATGATAACTTTTCGTTTTTGAGGTCCCCAGACCCCAAAAACACCATTCGTTTGAAATTGTATATATATATATATATATATATATATATATGTGTCCGTGGGTGCTATAACTCTCGTAAAAAAGGCCGATTTTGATGAAATTTGGTATAAACGTGTAAAGCAACATTTATAACTTTAAGTTCGAAAACCAGCCATATCGCTCTACCTTAAGGGGTATTTTGGGGGGGTTTGTACCCCAAAAATGGGTTTTTTGAGCTTTTTACATATAATTTTTGAAATAGTCAAATTTTAGTTTTTACCATTGGATTCAAATTAAAAAAAACACACAATTTGGTATTTTGATCATTCCTCTAGGTGAATCGGATACCGAGATATTGAAAGTGCTAAACACAGTACGTTGTCTAATGTTATTCTTAAGGAGGAATAGAGAAATGTTATATCTCGCTTATTTATGAACGTATACTGACAAAATTGTTATACGGCTTTATCTGGTTGTGGTCTATTGTTATTTGCTCAAAAAAACAATTTTTTTCAAAAGGTTCCCGTAGCAGCAAACCTGCGTACTCAGCCCCCATGTTATTCTTATGGAGAAAAATTAAAATGCTATGTCTCACTTAATTATGAACATAAATTAATAAAACCTCTTACATGACTTCACCTAGCTGAGTTATATTGATATTTGCCTAAATACCCACTTTTATCGTTCCTTATTGTAGCAAACCTGCGTACTCATCCCCTATGTTATTCTTATGTAGATTAATCAAAATGGAATATATCGCTTATTTATGAATGAATATTGATGAAACTAGGGATGTAGCTTCACCTAGTTGAGTTATATTGATATTTGCATAGAATCAATTGTTTATGTTCCTTGTTTCAGCAAACCCATGTACTCATCCCCAATGTTATTCTTATGGAGAATAATTATAATAGTATATATCGCTTATTTATGAATATATTTTTATGAAACTTGGTATACGGCTTTATGTGGTATTAAGTCATATATTATGCATTGGAAATTCGCTGAGTACGCAGGTTTGCTGCGACGGGGGTATTTTGTTTATATACTATAGAAGAGATGTGTTTCTGGTAAAGTGTGAATGATGATAACTATTGCGGTAAAATATTTACAAACTATAAAATACGAACATTATGCAGTGAAATATGTACATAGAAGGCAGAGGAAGAATATTGATCTCCTGAAACTTTATTCTACACAGTCGTGGAATAATTCATAACTCTAACAATTCCCTTTTTCATAATGAAGACTTTACATCACTGGAGTTTCCCCAAAATATTACTCACATTAGAATGTATTCGACATGTATATAACAGCATCCATGCTAGACATGGGAGACCGACTAGGACGATGTTCTTCTGTGAGATAAGAGTAACATCAATTGTCTCCGGAACCGACACTACATGTAGCATTGCCCCCCACACCAGCGACACTGACTGACGACTTCCTACATCCGCTGACACATCCAACATCCCACACGGTGAGGATCACCTAGTCTGTCATTGTAGGAGCTCTGGTGCCAACGTCTCTGGAGAGGGTACTGCCTCCCGCGATCTGTAAGGGGAAAATAGCAAGTCAGAGTGCGAAGACTTTCGATAACTAAACATTTTAATTTGGAAATTAATTTTTTTTTTTTTTTTTTTTTTTTTTTACGTAGGAGGAACGCTTTATGCGCGAACCCAAAGGAACAGTGTGGGACTCCCTCTTACGAGGTATACCCACTAAACCTCCTACGGAGCCGCGGGGGAAAAACCAGGCCGGAACCCTTATCGGACAACTTCGGCACTGGCCCGCGTGTCTTGCGCCCAGACGGGTCACGTCACCGTTTCGGGAAACTTAGAGGTCACCTAAGCATCCCTCGTCTCGCTTTCCCCGAAGAACGGATTGCACGAAGAGCGCAACCGCTCTCCAGGAGTCTTCATTTCGAAGCATCGTCCCCACCACGACGTCCGGGGACAGATCGCCGACAGCAGAGACGAGCCTCCTCCTGTCTTCAGCGAAACGACTGCACCGGAAGAAAGTATGATGAGCATCATCCACCTCCTCCGGGCAGTAACTACACTGAGGTGACCTCACCTTCCCCATGCGGAATAGGTATTCCCTGAAGTACCCGTGGCCCGTCAGGAATTGACACAAGAAAAAGTCAATTTCCCCAAATGCACGGCTCAACCACGGGCTTATGTCTCTGATGAGACGAAACGTCCATCGCCCTTCCAGTCCACCGTTCCAACGCTCTTGCCAAACTCGCAGAGTTTCGAGTCTGGCTTCCACAGCAGCTTGGTCTCTTCCGAGATCAGGAGCACGGCGAAAGATGTTCTGCCTCTCAGCGGCGAGCAGATCAAGGGGAAACACTCCAGCCACAACCATTACAGCCAGTCCAGACACAGTGCGATACGCACAGGCAACCCTAAGAGCCGCCCTGCGCTGAACGGAGAGAATTCTCTTGCTGTGTTTTTTGACTCTCATAGCACCCGCCCACACTTCTGCGCCGTACAGGAGAGTGGCGTTGACGGTGGACATGAGAAGTCGCCTCTTGCTGGACCTCGGGCCTCCGACATTCCCCATCAATCTGCTGAGCGACAGAACAACCCTCGTCGCCTTGTTGCAAACCGCCTGGATGTGCTCCCACCATGTGAGGCGGCGGTCAAGCACCACTCCCAGATACTTCGCCGCAGTCTTCGTCTGGACCTCCACGTCACCAACAGTCATAGGGATTACTGTTTGGATCCTCCGTCGCGTGAGCATGACGATCTCGGTCTTGGCGACCGCCAGCTCAAGTCCATGACCGCTCATCCATCTGTTGACCCGAAACATCACCTGGTTGAGGCGAAGCTGGGCTAACTCCGGATTCCGAGCCGTGATGACTGCGGCTACATCATCTGCGTAGCCCACGAGATAGGCTTGTGGTGGCATCTCGAGGCGAAGCACTCCGTCATATGCCACGTTCCAAAGGTCAGGGCCAAGGATCGACCCTTGCGCCGCGCCGGCGGTGACCACTTTGGAACGGACCCCTGCTTCTGTGCTATATAGCAGCCTGCGCTCCTTCAGGTAGTCCTGTACCACGACCAAGAGATAGTCGGGTACCCTGAAGTCCCGCTGCAACGCCTCGAGCATGTCCACCCAACGGGCCGAGTTAAAAGCGTTTTTAACGTCCAGGGTGACCAGCAGCACGATCGGCCTGGCCTGATGGCAGGCCGTGTCAGCCCGCTGGATGGCGCCCAGGACTTCAGCCACGGCATTCAAGGTTGAGTGGCCCTTCCGAAAGCCGTGCTGCCGGGGGGACAAGTCCCCAGCGGCTTCGACGGCCGACCTCAACCTGGGTTTCAGCAACCTCTCAAAGAGTTTACCCGCCGTGTCCAACATACAGAGTGGTCTGTATGCCGACGGGGACTCCGGGTAACCTTTGCCTTTGCTGATGAGCGCCAGTCTAGCTGTCTTCCAGCGTGACGGAAACACACCCGCCGCCAAACACGCGTTAAACATGCGCAGCAGCAGATGTGGGTGACTTCCCGCCACAACCTTCAGAGCCTCAACCGGAATGCCATCAGGGCCTGGAGCTCTGTTGTTGTGCATGGCAGACGACGCTGCCACGAGCTCCTGTTCCGTGAACAAAGGAACATCAGGCACCGGCCCCGTTACTCTTTCCTCTCGCCTCACAGGGTGACTTGGGAAGAGAGCATCGACGATGGCCGTGATCGTGCCTGCAGGCATAGACGCACTGCTGGCCCCCATTCCCCCGAGCTTTCTCGTGACGAGCTTGTACCCTTTTCCCCATGGATCGGAGTCCACGTCCCGGCACAGCTCCTTCCAGAAGCGAGCCTTGCTCAGGCGAATTGCACTGGCAAGAGCTTTTTTCGCAGTCTTGTGCTCTGCCGACCTGGCCAAAGCCTCCGGTCGGTTTTGAGTTCTCTGCGCTCTTCTGCGAAGCATCAGTGCCGTTCTCCTGAGCTCCGCGATTTCGTCCGTCCACCAGTACACGTGGCGACGACCCCGGACAGGTTTTTTCCGAGGCATCGACGAGTCGCATGCACGCTCGATCAGCTGCATTGTGGAACCCACGAGAGCTTCGACCCGATCTCGATCAGCGGAGTCAAAGCGCTCCGTCAAACCGGCCTCGGGGCTACGACTGAGCCGCTCGATGAATTTTCCCCTGTCCAGTTTGGCCTGATTCCAGCCAATTGGGTTTCGGGTACTGCATTGACGAGACAACTCGTTTTCTTCCAGATTGAAGGAGATGAATTCGTGGTCACTGGCCGTGTACACGTCCATCACCCCCCACTCCGCTACCAGAGGAAGCAACCCTGCCGATACCAGCGTGACATCTGGTATGGAGTCACCAAAACCAGGTCTGCGGTATGTCGGCGTGTCCCCTCTGTTTGCCACTTCCAGGTCGAGCCTCGAGGCCATCTCCAAGATTCGTCTCCCCCGGGCGTTAGTGACTGGCATGCCCCACTCAACGGCACGCGCGTTGAAGTCCCCAGCCACTATTACGCCCCCCGAGACACCCTGAAGACTGTCTTCCAGCGCCTCCAGCCTCTCCCGGTACTCCTCGGCGGAATAGTTGGGAGAGAGGTAGACACTGTATACATTGACTCGCCGAAGTCTCACCCAGACGTAACCGTCACCGGATCCGTGACCCAACACCTGTATCCCCCGACTGTCCGAAATCCAGAGAGCCGCGGTGCCAAGCCGGTCATAAAACCAAGATGGACTGGTTTTGATCCGGTAGGGCTCGCTGACGATCATGATCTGGGCTTTGACCTCACAAGCAAGCTGCTCAAGAATGGCGTCAGCTGCTCGACTCCGCTGCAAGTTTGCCTGGACGAAACGGATCATTTCGTGGCAGATCGAGCCCTCTTAGCGTCTAGGGCTTTCCTGAAAGCCCTGCATGCCCCTGAGCCCGGAATGTGGTCCGCGGACGCTCCAGGTGTACCGGTGCAGAGAACGCAAGAAGCGGCCGCTGTGCAAGCAGCGGCCTTATGTTCGCCGCTACCGCACTTCCAACAATTGTTGCCGCGGTCGGGACCGGAGCAACTCCGACGCGTGTGGCCGTACCCGAGGCACCGAAAACAGCGTTCTACCTCAAGGCGCTGCCGAACTCGGCAGACGACCCAGCCAATCTTGATCTTCCCAGACCGAAGAAAGAGAAGACCGTCTTTCTCTTCCATCTCAACGACAGCCTTTCTCTGCTCCCGCTTGTTTGGCGAGAACAGGGTGACCTTAGGCACACCGGAGATTGTCGGAAGGTCTCTTGTGATAGCCGCAATGACATCGGCCTCCGAAGCCAGGGCGTCTAGATCCAAGATCTCTGCCCTCAGCTTCGGGATGATGGAGCGGACCTCGCCCTTGTCCCCTATAGCTCTCTGAAGTGCTTCCTGGAGTTTCCCCCGGTCGTCACACTTTGAGAGCTCAAGGAGATCCCCCCGGCCTCCGTCTTCCGGATCTGCCGAACCACAGTTCCGGAGTCCTCTGGCGTCACCTCACTCTTCAACAATCCGAGGATCTCTGAGTAGGTCTTGCCGGTGGACGGATTGATCAGGACCACCTGGTTCCTGGTCTTCCTAGGCCGAGTCTTCTTTGGCTTCTCCTTCTTTTGGCTGGGTGCTTGGGAAGGCACGTTTTCCGCCTCTTCCCGCTTCTTCTGGGCTTTCGCCTCCGCCCGAAGCTTCCTCCTCTGTTTCTTGGAGAGGACCTGATTAAAACCCTCCCTGTCCGCAGACGCAGTGGTGGCTTCTTCTCCGTTCCTCTCCACGTGGACGGTCCTGTTCTTGACGTCCGGTCTCTTCTCCGTTTGCTGTTCCGCAGGAGGGCTAGTCGCCGATCTCTTGGCACCCCCACCAGGCGCCCCAGACTCCGAAGATGGAAGTGGAGCTTGCCCCTGCTTCTCCTCCAGAAGCCTGAGCCGCCTTAGCGATGCCTTCCAGAGACCGAGCATCGAGTCGAAGACATCAAGGGATGCATCCAGGGTCACTATCCCGTTCTTGATGCCCATCGACACGGTCTTCTGCTTCGCGACCGCGGCGGACATGTCGAGGAGAGTGTCCCGCATCCTCTGCAGTTCCTCCTCCACCTTTTCCTGAGCAATAGCCACGTTCCTTTCATCCGGCGAAACTACCGGAGACGGAGCTCGAACCGTTCTTGGCTTCGGGGTATTCCTCGAGCTGGCTGAATCCGTGGAAGCCAGCGCGACCACAGGAGAAGAGGCCGGTGGTGGGGACCTCGCTACCAAGCTACTCCTCCGAAAAATGGAGGCAGTACTGGTGCTAGGAGGAGAGAGTTCTGGAAACTCCCTCATGTCGTTGCCAATGTTGATGTTGTCGTTGTTTTTAGGGGTTGCCATACTTTAGTTTAACCAGCGCATCGCACGACGAGGGTGAACCCGGAATTGGCCAGGCGAGGGTATACCCAGGGGGACGATGCCCCCACCCCAGTTCCCCGGGGACCCGACCTCCGTTTGCCGGCACCGGATTCCAGACGTGCCGGGGTTCACCGTGGCAGTGCAGAGCCCGACCTCTGCACCCACGCCGCACTCCCTGACCAGGGCCCGAAGGGGCTGGCTCCTGACACCCACTGAAGAGAACCCATCGGCAGTGCAAGCACACATCAGCCCCTGCGACACCAGGAACACTCCCAGGGACCCCCCAGTGGACACCGGTCGAAAGAAGGCGGAAAGACACCCATGATGCGGGGTCGAAGAAAAGAAGAAGGTGAGCAAGGCTTGCCCAGGAAAGAAGAAAGAAGGCGAGCCAAGGCCCAAAAGGTGAGAAGAAAGGCCTTGGCCCTGGAAGAAACTGTGAGAAGAAGAGTCTCACAGCCAAGTGGATTTTACCCGCGCTAGCCGTGACGCCACTGGCTTGTGACGCCCCGTTGCCCAGGGTGCGCGACAAGGACGCCGCGGGCGGGATCCACACCCTGCACCCCTGGAAATTAATTTATAAAAGTGTCTTTTACTGTAAGTTATTCAACCGAAAATATGAATAAACATTATTTGTGGGTAGCACGCAGCAATGGAGCCCACAATGTTATCTATATGGGGAAATCTGTCACTAGTTAGGTACACTTATCTTAAAATATAAAAGGCCTATGGACATTTTTTTTTAAAGTTGCTCGTAGGCTATATTTATGAATAGTACCTGGGGGGCCGAGCTTTGCTCGGGGGAAGGCCAGTCAGGTTGTTAAGATGACTTCGAGCATATTTCACCACTTCCCCCTACTAATCAGATTTGTATAACTCATTTGCCTATTTTATACATTTTTAAGGTCACTCCAGTTGTTATTTTTAGCTCAATGTCCCTTTAATTTATTTTACTACTCCATATATGTAATCTTCACTCAAATATTTTAATCTCTGCTCTCAGTAAATCACATGTTAATAACCATAAGTATTACTTTGACAATTCCCTGGTTGATTATGAACAGCTGTTACAATTCTTTTGTTTTGATTTGAAAATCCATAAGCCCAATGTTAATTTTGTTAACTTTTCATTTTAGTTTTTTTACATTATTTGATTTTTCCTGAGGATGAGCCCTGTCTAGAACTTATTTTTATCCCAGAAATTAGTTATTTCGACCATTTGAAGGAAGTCGTTGGAGCCGTTTTTGATATCAGTGTCGGAAGCAAGCAAGCAAGCAAGCAAGCAAGTAAGCAAGCAAGCAAGCAAGCAAGCATACAAGCAAACCTTACTCATATTACAGTATAGGATTAGTTAGTTTACCAATACAACTTGATCAAGTAAATTATGTTTTTAAGATGTATTTTTAAGATTTTTATATAAATACTGGCCATTACCCGGCAGACGTTGTCATCCCTTTGACTATAACCAACTAAAACCAATATCACCAAGATCACCTGTTCAAGTAAACATGTCATTAGCTTTTATGTAAACAACAATATGTTTCCATAAGGTTTATATGGGAACCATTTTTTGCCTCTTGGGAGGAACCCAATTGAGTTAGGACGAAATGGATGGCTTAAAAACCTTCTCCGTGAATTTATATATATATATATATACCAAGTTTCATGACAAACGGTCCAACGGTTTGTGAGACCATAAACTTAAAATATATGTACAAACAAACCAACATCTTTTCTTATAAATATAGATAAGATACAGTATGTATGCATATTTTATTACTAAAACTACAGATAATATAGTAGAAACTCATCAGTTCACTCACCACAACACTTTCAATTCAGGTCTCATAGTGGCACCAGTAGAGCTTGCTGTGGAACTAAATTCCTGTTAATTAACTAAATATAGTTTTATATCATAAACATTAACTAAAAGTATAGGAGTGTCATATTTTCTCAAACAGGATAAAACAGGGAACATTGTTAACCACTTTTATGAAAAATTATTTTTTCGCTGGTTGCATGCTCCCCTTAACTGTATATACAAAACTTTCCAATCATTATGTCATTAAATCATTGTCTAGGACGCCAACGCAACTATTGCGTATTTTAAGGCGAATATGAATGAATGATGAGTGTAGAATGGGTGCGACTTCTAGTGTAGCCTTGTTACTGACTAAGACCGACTGATTCTTTAGCCAGGATCATTAATTAATAGCCCAATGACCAAAGGTAGTAGGATCCAGTATCAAACCTTCCCAATATATTTTGAGCCAGAGAGAAAACTGAAAACCGTTATTGACCTTTAAAACACAATGTAATAAGAAATGTATTTTATTTTAAATTATGGAGTTTTAAAAATGTTTTTAGGATCTTATCCATGTAAGCGGGGTCCATTTATTTATTTGCTAAATGGTTTACAGAATATCTTCCGTATAAACCGAATTTAGAAAATTTATCCTACAAATAGAATTAGTAAATCCTATTGCTCGAACTCGAGCAAACGTTCTTGCATTAAAACCTATTCACATGCCCCAGATTTATACAACTAAGCAATAAATTTACTTATCTATATCAATATCTATATCTATATCACTTGGTATAAACGATTAATATCACCAACACACACAATGTACTAGGACATTGAAGCACCATGTGAATGTGCATTGGGGCATGTTGTGCTGGCCTTATGAATATCGGGTATACTCATATCGAGTATACCCGATATGAGTATACTCGGGTATACTGTACCCGAGTATTACAGTATACTTTATGGTTTCCTATGCGTCTCATTTAACACCACTCATAAAGTGTTACCTTCTAAGTCATTTCTGTGATAATTTTACTTATAAAGTGATGTAACGAGTTTTATTGCTTTGCCTGTATCATAATTTGTCGAGAGCTGTTAAATACACAATTACATTTATTACTTTACTCTACTAGACATTGAAGCTGTGAAGGTTTGTAGCGTCGAAGCCTAAGGACGGATGTTAATTGTAATACAGTTCGTTAAATATAAACCTCAGTACATTTCCAACTGTATATTTACTACTGGATGCTTTCTAGCTTGATGTTCAGTAGTTCCTTAGACCCCATTAAAAACCCCCTGCTTGAATACAGGACTTAGTGACTACTCTGAACACATCACTCTTAAGAGTGAAAGGTAAAAGGTGAAAGGTTTAAAGCGGACAGTTGGGATATGAATGAATAGATTCAAAATGTATAAACGTATAATGCAAGTAAGAATTATATATATTGTTCAGTTGTATTTATTTTAGAATTCATCAATCATATTCGTAAAGAAATACAGTTTTACTTTGAAGTGTTTTTTTCTATCTTTCACTTTACGAAAAACTTTTACTGTAAAAATGTGTAACATTTTTTATAAAATTTCAATTTTGATGTTGTGTATCTACGCCAGTTGCGTTTTTTAACGTTTTGATAGTCTATACCCTCGGATTGTTACTAAAGGTCGATTTATCCATAAACAGTTTCAATAATTATTAGTCCAAGTGGAAGCTGGATCAGGTTTCAAACTTCTTAAAAACAAATCAAATGTAATTTATAATTTAATATTACCATAACAAATTATTTATTACATAACACAATGATATTGGTCTTAAGGAGATCCGGGACTATGTCTAACAGATAGAAAACTGACCAATAAAATAAGGAATACTTTATAGTCTTTGTATGACTCAACACGTATTGCCAACCCTGCAGAAATCACAGAACGGAAATTAAATCAGTTGATTCATTGTGTATAAATAACGGCGAACAGTGAGTAAAACTGGAACACTTCTCAGGAAGCTGCAACCGCGTTAATCAATGTCAGATGATTTACAACACACCTGGTTTGTGCGGTGGACAGCACGTCAGTTTATAAACAGAACAAAACAACAATCATACTTTGACCATTTATGGGAAATTAATATATCCGTTAGAAAAAGAGATTGTTCTATATTAATTCTATTATTACTCGGTTGATGGGTAGAACGAGTAGACGGACAGTAGTATTGTGTGCGGAATTTGTTAACTGTGCAATATATGCGTCATTGACTTGTAATACTTTTTTAAATTTTAGTTATAAGAATATTTTATTCATATTTTTTTTGTATACCATATGACGAATCATGTTTTCTCGAGTAAAAGCTCAAAATGTTGTAAATCGAACATAATGAATAAATGATTTTATTTGATTACATAAACAACCACTTAAATTAAAAATACCCCCGTTGCAGCAAACCTGCATACTCAGCGAATTTCCAATGAATATACAACATAAAACATTAAGCCACTTGACAGGATTCATAAGAAATATATTCTCAAACAAGCGATATTTAAAATATAAATTATTCTTCATAAGAATAACATTGGGGATGAGTACGCAGGTTTGCTGCAAAAAGGAACAAAATAATGGATTTTTATACAAATATCAATAGAACTTATCTATGTCAAGTCACATACCAAGTTTCATCCATATACATTCATAAATAAGCGATATATAACATTTTTATTATTTTCCATAAGAATAACATGGGGACCGAGTACCTAGGTTTGCTGCTACGGGAACCATAGGCGATAATTTGTTTGTTTGCAAACAACAATAAACCACAACTAGATGAATCCATATACCAAATTTAGTCAGTTTATGATCATAAATAAGCGAGATATAAAATTGTTCTTTTTATCCATAAGAACAACATTAGACAATGGTACTGTGTTTAGCACTTTCAGTATCTCAGTAACCAATTGACGTAGATCAAAATACCAAATTGTTTGTTTTTTCATGCTGAATTCAATGGGGAAAACTAAAATTTGATTAAAATAAAAATTACATGTGGAAAACCCAAAAAAACCATTTTTGGGGTACAAAACCCCCCAAAAACCCCCCTTCCAATGGTGCGATTCGCTTGGTTTTCGAACTCGTTCAAATAAATGGTACTTTACACAATTATACCAAATTTAATTAAGATCGGTCCTTTTTTACGAGAGTTATCGTGCTTACGGACACACAGACACACACACACACACATACACACATATATATATATATATATATATATGTGTGTGTGTGTGTGTGTGTGTGTGTATGTGTCCGTAACCTCAACTGTATATATATATATACAGTTGAACGAACTGTGTTTTTGGCATCTGGGGACCTCAAAATGAAAATTTATCATGGCCTCGGGCTTAAGTCTTACCATGAGACCTACGGTAATAGCTTCTTCCCTATAGAGGAAATTTGCTAAAAAAAAACTACACTTAAAGGCAAATCATTCAAATTGCAGTTATTATTGACGGGTTTTATTAATTATCTCAAATAGTATTAACAACTATTATATACTCTTAAAACATTGTTTTTCATACCAATAGTATTCTTGATACTGAACGACTACGTTTTGACTTCAGCTGAGGGTCTCAATTTCCTATCACATGGTGAAACTTCATTTTACAACTCAGGATTCACCGAAATATATTTTCCTATAACCGAACCTAAAGTGCTTCTTTACGGTATAAAAATACATCGTAAAACAGCTGATTTCAGTTTAGCGAGCTAAAAAGTCTTTTTCGCTTGTTGTGCCTTAATTTTTCGCTGTTGAAGTAATGGACAGTTGCTTTGGACTAAGCTAACTGACTCGGTTTCAATTGATTTTTGTTTTTATATGGTATTTATAAGTCACTATACTTTAGCCAAACAGGGTTATTACCTAAAAACATACAAGGAGGTTTGAAAAACTAAAATAATTCAAAAATATCGGCAACATTCGGACAATATTTCAACTTGGACACGAGATACCGGTAGTGAGAATCGCGTGAGACGATCCCATAAATAATCGCCGTTGGCCACCAGAGGAGAAATCAAACAACTGATTTCCAAAACCATCGAATAATCTGGACTGATTTATGGCCGGATTAGCATCCGTTCCGAGCCTTAGCTCCATTGCCGCCGTCTTGTTGGTATTCGGTAGCTCGTAACCAGTTTACACACTACACCTAGACCTACAATTACAGACGTTTTAAACTTGGATATTTTAGAATTTATAATATTAGTCTTTCCGTAAAAGTAATTTGTTTTCAATTACTACTTGCTACTTCATTTTCTTTCATATTATAACCCGCTTAAATTCTTTACCATAAACTATGCGTGTGTGCGTATTGTGGGCGTTTCCTGGAGAACTATTTGTATTTATCGACTTCGGTGTAACCGAGGTGTTATTTATTTTTTTTATAAATCTAATTACATTACATAATAAATTTGTATTTATATATTGTACCTTTGTATATTTGCATTTGCACTAAACAAAGTTGCATTGTTATGTTATTAACAAAGTAGAAACTTTGTATGTAAAGTTTTTAATGAAAAAGTCTCCTAGTGATGGTGAAGCCGTTCAAAAACGTACAAAATATATAGTTTTGAAAAGCAACAACTCCAAATATATGTTATTTATGTTGTTTCGTAATTGTTTTTTGTTGACTGTGTTTGTTATGAATCTTTAAGTGACTCTAATTTGTCTATATTTGAGTTTCTTTACAATTAAAGCTGCATCTACCGAGCCAATATACTCAGCAGCCAACTACAATACTACTTGCAATCCTTCCGATAGTTATTACCTTGAACATTCAAATTACCAGACAATGTTCCCTCCTACGCGACCCACCATTCATACAAATCCAAACTACATTTTTCAATTTCTTTCAATCAACTCAGCGTAGAATGTAAATGCATTTTGAAATCTAGTTCCACGTCAGGCGTTGCCTAATTGAAGTACGTCACATAAAGCACGGCCCGCGCCTGCGCTCTGGACAATAACAGTAAAGATAAGATGCTATCATGCGTGTTGTCCGACACTCCCTCCGTCTCTGTCTCATGTGTCTCCATCCTCGTCTAACGCGATGTCGCAACACCTTCCTCCCCCGTGCGGGCAGAAACGTCAGCTGACTGAGTCCTTTTACTTATATCCACTATACTTTTACATTAAATCTGGTGTTGGGAAAAATGTTTGAAAAAGTATTTGGATGTCCTATCAATTACTAACTCTAGTATCTAGCCGTTTTGAGTTTCATGACTAGCTAGCTGAGTCAAAACAGTAATTGGATTATTTTGGCTAATCTGAACAATTGTGTGGGTTGCTTTCTTGTGTATTTGAACATCTGTGTAAGTAACCATAAAATCCAATAAACCTAAATGTTTATAAGAATAAAAGTATAGCTTTGAAGGCCGATGGGGCGAAACCCCCCTACAGGATTATTAAATAGCAACAGGTTAAATGTGTAATAATCCTGCCACATTTGAGCTTAATCGGTATAGTAGTTTGTTCATAAAGATGCAGCAAAAAATATATTCAGATTTATCAAAGGACTCACCATTCGGGTCTCGCCTTGTTTCTGATTTATTTATACTCATTTCTTACTTGTTTTATTGCTATTTTGTCACATGAAAACCTGCAAGGCCCTTTTATTTTTCGGACTACTCTAATAGCTTTATGAGTCACTTAGCTTTAAAATTTTAGATTTTACAAGAACGGGTTTCATAGGCAATTCAGAATCTACAGAATAGTGAGGTACGGAGTTAGTCAGTCGATCAATCAATCACCTCAAGCAGCAATCTTTAAGTATGTATATAGGATTCATAAGCTAAATTGTTAGTTTTCATTCGACGCTCGTACTTTCTTTTGTTCGAGACCTTAGAATTCTCAGAATATTATTTAAACCTCAGCACAATAGAAGAGTTTCAATCCAATTAAAAACAATTTACGTCTCATTTTTCTGTTTTGGCATTGACTATATTTTTAGCGATGTTTTTTCAAGTTGGCAGCCTTTGTTTTGCCTTAATTTGCCCGTCCACATTGACTAAAGATCTATGATTTACTTAACTTTACAATTGAGATTTTTCGCTACATTAACTGTATACAAACTATAGATTTTCTAAGAACTGATTCGTAGGCAAGTCAGAACTTGGAGAATAGTGCGTTATGGTATTAGTCAGGGGTGAACCTTGACAGTACGAGTTATACAAAACTGATAAAACTGACCTGCCAGGAATTAGATACGAACCCACGACAGCCCCCCCCCCCTGGTTCGGAATCCGTTGCCTTGACCACTACGCCAGCGACTCATTCAATTTATAACGAATCATTTTTGACAAAATTACCAAACCTCCGTTATAAAACCAGTAACGTAAACTTTATACGAGAATTGTCCTAACCAACACCATTAAACTATTTGGATGAACTGATGATATAAAGATATTCTTCTGACAAGTATATTTCCCTAGTAATACATCAAACAGTGACAAATGCAAGTGTCGCACGGTGGATTTCACGCTGCTGCCCGAGCTGAATGACAGATATACTGTCCGGGTGCGGACAAATGATGATTTAATGCTCCAGGATACACTGTACGTCAGACAGCTAAACTGATTGCTGCACTCGTTTATGTTTTAATAGAGTCCGCTCCTTAGGACAGTGTTATTAATTTCACATCTTAAAAACGATAATTTACATTTTTATAATTAATGAAAGCATGGATTACCTCTAAATTCTTAATTTAAACGTGTCGCTCAAATTTATTGATAAAACCTAACACCATGTAACCTCATGTTATTAGCCTCAGAGTAATTAATCGGGACTGGATGTATGGTCTTTGAAATGGATAAACCCATAAAGATGCTACTTACTTATTTCCATTCAACGTGGGAAAAATTACCTAAGTACGTTAAAAACTTATTCAGGTAATATTTATATTGTCATATATCATATCATATATTACCTCAGGTAATATACAGGGTGTGCCGGAAGTAGGTACAAAAACTTTGGAAATTAGTTATATGGGTCAAAATAAAAATAAAATTAAGAATAAAATCGTTTCCAAAAACGCACTGTTGCCGAGATACCCGAAATTTTGTATTTTTTTTCATTAATATTTTATATCTTAAAAACTATGAAAGATACCCTTATGAAACTTTGTATAGTGTTTAAAGTAGAAATAAAATAATTTAAAAAATATAATTCTGAAAAAATATTTTTCCTTTTAAAAATGACGGCCATTTTAATTTTTCTAATTAAAATTACTAAAAAACGGTTGAGTATACGAAAAAAGTCAAGTGAACTTTATTTAGTACCTTTAATTTTCTATCAAACGACACCAAGTTCAAAAAGATCGAACAACAAATAGCTGAGAAATCACGATTTTTAGTTGTACAGGCCAGGCGCACCCTGACAGCTTGTCCTCATTGCGCGTGGCCTAGATATAACATTTTAATAAAAAAATACAAAATGGCGGATATCTCGGTAACAAGGCGTTTTACGAAAAAATATTATTCTTATTTTATTTTTTATTTTGACCCATATAACCCATTTCCATTATTTTTTGTACCTACTTCCGGGACACCCTGTATATTATCACCTAAGTTTCATGTAAATCACTGTAAAACACCGCGTTACTTTGTCCACTTTTTTGAGGCATAAAACTATGCAAACAACATCGTTGAACACTACTAGTTTGTTTGTTTATTGGGGGATTAGGAGGCCCCAGCAAAGCCGGCTTGGGATATTGTACAGCCACCGGAAAGAGGGAAAAGATGGATGGGAAAGGTGGTAGGATGGGGTCAATCTGCCTCGCTCCAGAAAGGGAGAGAGATCCTTACCTAGCTCCCGGGCTCTGTGGGTGACAACACCCCAGGACGATTCGCCCTCTAACCCGACGTCCCCCTAAGTCCACCAGACAGGGACCGCCATCGCACAGAGCCTCCAACCTCTAAGGTGTCGGGTGGCCCCAGGACGGTTCGTCCCCCAGCCTGGCAGACCGAAGACCGTCGGGTAAGGGCCCTTCCTCCCAGGCACCCGTCCCAGGCTGCAAGGAAGATCCACTACTCCCTCCAAGGACTTGGACTAGACTGGGTATCCAGGCTCAACTGAGAGTCAAGCCCCCAGAAGATACAAGGAGGAACCAAGGAAGGGAAGTTGTCACACTGGATAGCCAAAAGACTTACCAATACTGTGACAGCTTCATTTTGCTGTACCCAATGTCGACCTCTGTACTAGTATAGACCAGTCAGAGAGCCGTCGAGGGCTAACACTACCAGTTGGATAGAGGTTAGAGCGCTGGCCTCTCAAGCCGAGATTGGCCAGATCGATTCTCGGCAAAATCGTAAAGTTTTGAGAAGGTTGGAAACTGATTCCAGCTGTCATTGGTCACTGATGAGTTAATTAACAATCCTGGTTAAATAATCAGTCAGTCTTCATTAGTTCGAATGGATCACACTAATTATACGCTCATAAATAATTCATATTCGCCTTAAAAGCTTGTTTTATATTTTGTTCGTGTCGGCGTCTTAAATATTGATGAATTAATTGTACTTTGGAATAACTAGCTTTACCCGTGCTTGGCACAAAGAATTCAGGGGTGAACAGCTGATTAAAATTGTTGCTGCAACTACATCTGTTTCTGATCTATTAAACATATTGCTTATAAGAATAAGATGGAAAATTTAGAGTTCAATGGGGAGAAGCACATTGAAATGAGGGAGACAAAAGTTATTCCATGACTTCTACAGAGAAATCCCTTTAATTTGAAACCTCAATCATCAAAATCGGTTCATCAATAAAAGAGTTTTGCTGTACACAAGAAATTCCTTAGGGAATTAGTATAATAGATAGATGGGCTAAAAATTAACTCGTGTATTACTTTAGCATTGGCTTAAGTAGCATTACCCTATATTGAAATGTAAAGAATTGGTTAATGTTTTGTTTTCATGTTTTAATTTAGAATATACATCACATTAATGTATTTAACGGTACAGCTACGCCCAACCTACGCTCGTAGAACAATCTGTATTAACTATTAATTTATTTAATATTCATCAACAACATGCCAGAGCATATATTTTTAAGTTAATAAACATTTATATAAAGTATACCTTTATGATTACATTTACAATAATTTTGTAATTCTTCTCGAAATTAATTTTCTTCATCTTGTAATTTCTATTATTGTTATTCTAAAAGCTTATAAAGGTTGTAAGATGGATTTTACATTAGATAAATCTTCAGTTTTTTCTTCAATTTTTTAATGTTTTGTTTCTCTAATATTTTTGGGATTTTTGATAGGAATTTACTTCCAATATAAATAGTTTTTTCCTAAACATATCTTTGCCATTTATTTCAACATTTATTTTGTACCTAGTGTTATATTTGTGATCTGTTTTATAAATTCTACTTAATTTTAATACTATCATAATTGTTTGCAAAATATACATGTTATGTACTCTTAATATTCCAAGCTCATTAATGTATTTCCGAACAGATTATATTTTTCTTAAATTTACAATCATTCTTATAAGTTTTGGTGTAGTTTAAAAACGTTATTCAAATTGCAATTTGATGTCGTGCCATAAATGCTTATGCCAGATACAATAATTAACAAAGAACAAAATTAAATTAAGCACAAACCCTTAAAGGTTTATTCTTGTAATTGCTCAATATTAACACAAGTCATAAACAGCCTACACAAAACCAACCTGCCATATTGAAAGAAACCAATGTTTTTTTCCACAGATTTTGAGCTAACCACTCTACGGGTTTTCATGATTATGTCTTTGAAGGAAAAGCAATTTGGAGCTGAAGGAAATATAGAATTTTCTTTAAAATAGTTTTAATTTTTACAAATTTGTATTTAATTTTTAAAAATTCTAGCAGCTAATGCAAACATTTTAAGTTTGTTTTCTAAGAATTTTAAAATCATATGGTGTAAACCATCAGCTTAAAAATAGAAGCAGAGTAGGGAGACGACTCGATTGCCAGTTAGTAAACAAGGGTGTGAGGGGAAATTAACACTACCGCCATCCTTTCCTGCCTATGTCATTGGAATAAGTAATTCGATAAATAAAAAGTCAACTTTAAAATCTTCGTGCACACTCATCATTTATAAAATAATTCTTTGCCCCTTGATCATGAACGCATTTCCAGTGTGAGGGAGGTGTATTTCTCATGGAAAACTAAACAAGATTCAAATTTTACAATATAAAATTTTAAGGATTGCCATAAACAGTCCATGGTTCATCAGGAACAGTCACCTTCACGAAGAACTGAGAATCTACACAGTAGAACACAATAAAGTTTCTGTCTAACCTAAACCATGTTTCTGGAGCCGTTACATTCAACTTAGGAGTACCGACCTTGGGGAGGCGTTTAAAAGCAAGGCTTCCTCAGGATTCTTTCGAGATGCAGGGTGATTTAATTTAAGAACACTATAAATTCATTTTCGAGTTTTATTTAAATATTTTTCTGTATTTAATTTGTCATTCTAACTAACAAGTTTTAAATAAGTTCCTGGGTGTCTTCAAACGAAGCGGGCCTAATATTGTTATTTTGCCTCTTTGTTATAATTTATGTGAATAATGTAAAGTATACATTGAACTAGAATAAAATTGTTAAAAAAAATAGAAGCACTGTAGGGAGACGACTTGATTGCCAGTTAGTAAACAAGGGTGTGAGGGGAAATTAACACTACCACCAACCTTTCCTGCCTATGTCATTGGAATAAGTAATTTGAGTTGTGTTTTAATGCAATTATATCACAGCTGATAAACACCATAACCTTTTCTTGCTTGGCTGTGTCAATAAACAGTCTATGTGCAGTTGTACAGTGGAGGGGGGCATGCCCCTCGACTCTTTATTTACTAACTGACCATGAAGTCATCTCCTTACTGTGGAGAAGATAGTTATAGTAGTTGTAAACGTAAGGATATAGAGTAAAAATGATGTATTATTAATCTTATGATTTAGTTTATACGGGAAAATTCACCACAACCAGCTAGTTTACATTAAATTTCACTTTGTATTTTCTAATTTTAAATGAAGTGGTAAACTACCAAATAATCATAATTAATTCAATCTGTTGTATCACGAAAGTCACACATTTCTTCTACAGTAAAAGAGCCTCATTAACCTTCCAACTCTAATTGCGTGAGTGGTAAACTGATACTATCAGAACCCCGGGAAGATCATTCCGATGACAAATCCGCCCCAGATAAAGAAGCTCCCCGCGATCCAACCAGCAGAGCGCAGCGGGGGCCACACGCACGCACAGACACAAGCACGCACAAGCACACGCACGCGTCCACTGCTTTAATTAGACAAATGCATACAATTACAGTATCCACGATCTGGCGGTATGATCTATGTGTCGTAGCCGCGAGCCAGTTATTAATGCCCTTGTCAAACGCAAGGTGAAGCCTTAATAGCCGTCCTGTCCGCGCCGTACCGTTGTCAATGGTCTGCGCCAGATAGCCAGATAGTCAGATAGCCGGATAGCCGGATAGGCAGAGCCGCGCGTGGACGATAGACAGCCACATCCGCTATGTGATTTACCGTTCTGGTAATGGGATTGGTAATGCGAACGTAGGGAACCGCACGTTCGGATGGCTTGCAGCTGGTTTACATGGGCATCGGAGGTGGATTCGTATAACAGAGGAGTAGGTGTTACGGAGGTAATTGATCAAAGATTCGAGTTATAGAGGGTTTTATGTCAAAAGTTGCATAAATTTGAGACAATTTTACTTAGTTCTGCATAAGAATAACAACTTATGTTTTTGTCAGTAATTTGTCTTAATATATAATTATGAAAGGAAACAATAAGAAAACAACTGTAAACTTACGTTTTTTCGCAGGTTTCTAAAGCTAATGTACAACAAAGAAGATTGAAAATTGGATCATTCATAGACAGTTAGATGGGGAAGATCTCCAAGGAGCCCAATTATAGTTTTCCCCTTATTTTTCCTTTTTCCTAAAATGACCTGAAATTACAACAAAATTTAAACTTTAAAATTAACTAATGATTAGCTGTACGGTAATTATTTATAATATTTCTACAGGTGGGATATGTAAACATTAGAATTAATTTATTATCTAGTTAACAATGCATCAAATACAATGTTAACAGTAGGTTTGAGGCTATGGCCTCTACATGCCTAGTTACTAAATATTTTGTTTGCAATGTGTGAGTGAACTATCTTAATGTACCTCAACTTAGGTATAAACTACATTGTTATATGCCGTGAAAACTGTATATAAATCACTTGGACTTACTTAACGACAGATTATTTTCATAATGTTAAACCACACAATATTTACTGGTAATAGTTTTTTTTAAGATTATCTCGTTTACAACACAATCTACTACTTCTCAGTTCTTGGACATTTTAATGACCATTACCATTTGACCTTCTATTTCATTACAGTTTATACATAAATACCTCCATCATCATAAACTGTCTGGCAGGCCCGCAGACCTCCCGCTCTCCTGTCTCCAGGTGTCGGCTTACTCCGTTCTAGTGATCTTAGGAAATATGCGCGAAAGATTACTTATTCGCTTCTCCAACGTCCAAGTCCTCAGACGCCTGCCATCAAGTAAGACAACTAGTCTCTGTCTCGGTTAAATCACAACTAGCTTAACTCACAGCATGTTATGACCCCAGAAGAACCAGGTCCCGTAAAACATCAGGTTTAAACGGGGAGTTACAGTGACTTTATGGTGGCAAATATAATTTATCCCGCGACTTTATCACTCCAACTCTGGGTAGCATCAGATGGTTTGTTTTTAATGCCGTGAGAGAGGACGAAGTGAGGGTAGATATATTTTAGAGGTCTTTTTGTGGGGTTTAGATATTTATGTTGATTACTCTTTCTGTTTAAGATGTTTTACAAGTGTTGTATATCAAATTTATAAATATATTTTAGTAGTCATGTAGGTAAATTGTAGAATAGTATCAAACAATAATTTTAATTAATTGGACCTTTTTTGAAAATATTAATTGAGGCTCTACCAATGTAAATATCGCTGGTTGAAGTTCGTTTGTAAAATACCTCAACTGCTCGACACCGTAGGCCAATAGGTATGTGTGACGACCTAAAGACAGCGAGGTACCACATATTGTTACATGCAATCCAGTGTGGGCCACTCGTGAAAAAGTATCACAGCAGTCAGCCTGGATCGAACCTATGCTTGACCATGACTGACTTGTGAGGCCAGCGCTCTACCTCTGAGCTACTGTACTGTGGTTGGCTTGACTGTACATTTCATATAAACATTGACAGTAAAGAGGCTGTCTTAGTTTATAATTCCCTAAATACTATTCAAAACTCCGATACGCATTTATCTGACTTTTGAAGGTGGAAATTAAAAATGGAAATACGTAACTGTAATGCCTAGTGTAGCCTTGTTATAGACCAAGACTACTTCTTCTATCAGGATCATTAATGGCCCGATTCCTAAAGGCATCCAAGGGGTCTACATGGCAACTAACGTACAACCCGACCAACAAACCACCACTTTAGACTTGTAAGTCATTTTGGGTTTCCAATCATACAACTTAAACAATCGTTCATGACGTACTCAGCAGACGTCTCTAAAGGTCTACATCATTATAGGGTCAGACAGTTTACCGACTGCTTTGATTCAAACCATCCTTTAGGTACTTCAAGATTAGCGATACGTATTTGGACTCACAACTAGTCACAGACAGTAAACGAGTCAGAGCCAGACTTATATATTTTCTGATAGGTAAGGAGTATTACTGTGTTAAGGAGTTTTTTACTACAAATAAATATGTTTAGTTAGAAGTTTAGTTTGTTATCTTAGGTTATTTATTTCTTATTCATAATGTATAACACCTGACAATTGTCCATGCTGTTTCAGTTGATGTCAATAAACGTTCTTGATTCTTGATTCTAGTCCAGATGTACTCGAACATTTCCATGTGTTTGGAAAGGTAAGGTCCCCTAATACCGGAAAGCTATCCTTAAGAAAATTTGATTGATCATAAAGAAAAAAATTACACAAGTGCACTTTTTAGTTTTTAAAATCAGTTATAATTTTTCCATGCAGGTTTAAGCACTCCAGAATTGGTTAACAATATAAACTGGTTAACATACCTTGATGTCCGTAATTTATTATAGTTGCTTTAGTTTTCGAGTTCAGTGATAAGTACAGTTCGGGTCACAGTGCTTGGCGCCTGGTTAGCGTTTGCTCTGGAATGACTTTTCGCCTCTATTTGGCTTAGTACCGTTAGTGTTACAATATAATTTTGCAAAATTACTTTATTTAATTTTAAAACATTGGTTTTGATTATTTTCGTTATTGTCTGCTTTTATTTAAGAACAATTTGAGTTGTTTCTCGCCTTTCCCAGGTGCCATGCACCGTGGCCCGAACTACCAGCCGATGAACCCTTTTTAAATGTTTGGTTTATTTTTTATCCATGTGTGTGGTTTATTTTTAAATCGACAAAATTCAGTAGAAACGTGCTTCAGTTTTGTTAATGGCTCCCTGTGAGCCGTAACTTTAGTCAACTATTGTAGGCTACCATAAGGAATTTGGTACGTCAAGGTATGTTAAGCTGTTTATATGAAATATTTGTTAAGCGCTTGAACTTCTGAATCAATTTTAGCTCAAACTCATATATACCGCATATTGACAAATCTTAAATGTTTAAAATTAATTTATTATTAATAACTTTACGAGCTTTCATACTTACTGAACAAAAAATCAAAAAGGCGCAAATACTTTCCTGAACCACTACTAATCTTACGGGAAATGAACAGGTGTGGGATAAGTGACCCAAATGTACATAATTAATTACAATTATATGCAGATTTGTTATGACCTATTAATCGCCCTGAAACTGAATACGATATTAATCACTTTATGATAATGTTCACACCTAGTAATTAACATAATTGCACGTCTAAATTGCATCTTAATAAAATTCAATGGCTTTGCCAGGTGCGACGTCGATGTACCTTAGTGTACTTGAGATTTGCTATATCTCTTTCAATAAGCTCCTTTTATACGAATATTTTTAATTATTTTTCACTTTTCCTAAATATTTAAATGTTTTTATCCTTAGAGAAGCAGCTGTTGTTGTTAGTAAATTTTTATAAATATTACAATGAGATTTGCAGGCCAATGTGAGGTGAACTTTTAGGCTAATTAACTTTTTAGTGTTTTCTTGAGACTGTATTTTTGCATCTGCAGCTTTGTTCGTGTGTGCACAGTAACAAAATTTCGAGGATAAAATGTCAGAAAAAGTGTTATTACTAAATCATTTTACGTTTTATGAAACATAAATACATGTTGATTCACAGTTCTTTGTAGTGTTAAATACAAAATGTATTTGTTTTTTATTTGATTCAAATTTTTTTTAATTTATGCTTTGAGTTTATTTAAACCCATGCATTCAATTGTGTGGAGTTTTAACTGTCATGAGTGTCATCGTGAATATCACCATCATAGAGAATGTACAATTTTATGATTTATACATGTGTCAAATTTGAGAAAATTGTCGACAATCTTTTAGAGTAACGCTCATTTGACCTTTAAATTTTCAATATTTATCTCTCGTAATGATTTTATTTATTTAGATGCTTATTTTAAATTATGATTATATCTCCCCGGAATAAGCAGTGAGCTCTATGAATAACTGAAGAGACTACTGCGGGTTGGACTTTCGTGCTATGGACAGAATTTGTCCTTTCTTCAGTACCGACCGACATTACAAAAGCGTGCCGTATTCGTTTTGTTATGTTGGTACTGTAGAGGAGATATATTGTACTTGCGGATGCTTTTAAACGCTTTTTTGTCAGGAATTGCAAGGCAGTAGTTTCTTCAGATTGTATAGAAATCACTGGGTGTAAATTTAGTATTGTCAGGCCTATAGTTCTGATAAAGATTATATCTCTATACTACTTATGGGTGTCAATAATTCTGTTCAAGAAATCAAATCATACTAGTAGCCCGACGCGGCTTCACTCGCGATCATAGTGCAATATTATATTTGAAAATATAGATACATTTGTTGAAGCACTTCATCACCTGGGGGACCGAGCTTTGTTTGAAGAGCCAGTCAGTTTGTTAAAAATGCCTATCGTCACGGTTCTTCTCCAAGGCGAGCATATTTACTTTGTTTATTGGCTTGTTTCGTTTTATTTTGGACATGTCCGCTTTTATATTCAATTATTCTATCTTAATTTGTAATGGTTCTAGAAGTTTATACATAACCTAATAATGTATATATTTTTTCTAATCACTATTCTCACAAAAATCACATGCTTTACCAAGTGAGTGTTATTTTTACAACTGAGCGGATGTTTTTGAACAGCTGTTAATTTATTTTGTTTGTATTTAAAAATCTTAACAAAACTCCGAAAAAATCTTAAAAATCTAACTCCGATGTTGTTTTTTCGAAAAAATTTGTATATACAATTTTTTCAGGGTATTACGCCAAATTATAACTTATTTCTTTACCCACAAATTTGATAGCTTCAATATTTGGAGGGCCCTAAAGCAGTTTTGGAACAGGGGCAGACAAAGGTCGTGGTTTTATTGTGGATGTAACTATCTTCCTAAATTCACTGATTACGGTCAGTGTTGTTTGAATTAAAATGTTAAAGGCCAACGAAGAAAAGAATGTAAGAGACGGAAAGTATAGCCGTATTTCTGCTTATGGTAAATTCTCATTGCCTGCTGCCTTTCTACCAATTATTTGTTCAGTCGGTCTAGTAAGTATATGATTAACATGGACATTTTGATGGTTATTAGGGCTGAGCCTCATTAGAACGATAATAAGCCCATAAATGATTTTTGGAATGGACCTATCTTCTTCCAAATATCTGATCAACAACTCATGTAGTTTGTGCATGATGGGCTTAAAAATACATAACAAATTCAGCATTATAATCACCACTACAAAGAAAAACTGAGCTTTAAATACCATGTTGCAAGGGCTTATGTGTTCCCTGCCCAGTGTTTCGTTGCCGTGCCGTTATTTTATATTGTTTAGTATACCGTTGTGGAGTAGTTAGTAAAGTACGCCTTTCCTCTCCATGCTGTAGTAAATGATAAATTAGCTGACTAAATGCTCATTAGAACAAATATGGTGCATTATACAGTGAATGGTTGAGTAACCTGTACCCATAAGATTTTCTTTGGAGCAGTGACGGACCAATAGGCATAACCCTAATGACGTACGTAATGATTTACATAAGCCTAAAAGTTTCCTGCCTCACACGAAAATTAGCAAAATATTCAGTCTTTTTTGTGAAACGCGGAACAAACCTAGTTCATAAACAAACAGACAGATAAACAAAATATAAATGTCCCCACTGCATACACATTTCACTACTCAAAGTACCAATACTTACGTGGAAATCAAACTGATTTTATTTATAGATAAATACTTTCCTTACTTGTAACATCTGGTATTGCTAAAACATGTCTATAAGGTGTTAACAGCTGCAATTCAAATTAAATTATTCCCCAAGTTAATCTTATGGGAAAACTAACTTTGAGGGCATCCCGTGCCCTTAAGAATATTAATGTACAAAATTAAAAAATCTTATTGCAAAACTACGAACTCAGACGAATATTTTGACACTTCAAACATCAAAATACGTCAAGAAATAAGGGAAGAGTTACGTTAAAAAAAACGGCTTCACACATTATATATAAGGATTTTATTTTGTAATAGGATATTCTTATGGTATGGATTTTATTAGGACATTGCACATTGTTACATTCGTGCTGGATCTTTAATGATGTATTATGCATCTATTATAGCTATTTTTCGCCATCACTGTGGTCATTGAACACCCATTTTGTGCGAATTAGTCACTGTGTTCCATACAAATCTTCCATTCTGGCAACTGTATAGTTAATGAAAAAAATATATGAACAAGTAACACTCTAAAATCCTGAGAAATCTTAAACCCTAGGACAACTACATCGACATACTACTTCTAAGCTTCATGTACGTAATACATTAACAAAGTATCACAATCCTAAAAGCATTATTAAAACCAAATAAAAAACAAGCTTCAAAAACTAGTGACCATAAATTGAATCTATCAAATATTAACTTCTACACCCTTCTTGGTGTAAAAAGACGATTGTAAAATTGAATAGTGATATTTAACGATGGCGGCGGTGTTGCCCCCTGGTGGCGATATCAGATGTGAGGCCGCGGGGAGCCTAGGCCGTGAACGAGTCATATCATGTTATGATTGAACACCTAAGGGACATCTGGCCGAACTGATATCACCTCTAGTCTAGTATCGTTACGTCTATGTGGTTTGAACAATTGTGATCAAAGAAACTGGTGACATTCTACCAAATCTGGTAATTGAAATTTTGATGAGGTAGGGCAGACTGGAGTAATAAACTCACAGATTTTATAATATATATATAGTCTACTAGTAGTACTTTGAGAAGCCTTGAACAGGACTGGTTGGAATACTGCCTCTTGTCTCTTGGAGATTGCTATCTTTTTAAAATAATCTCAGGATCAACCATTCTAGATTTTATCTGAACTAGTATTTTACTTGACACTAAAAGTTGATATGAACTATTTTGTTAAAACAACTCATGATTAACTATCCGAGATTCTACATAACCTGCTCAGGTATTTTTCACTTGGAGGCACTGAGTTATCACAGGAAAACTGGCCGAGAATGTACTGAATCTTGTATTCTATTAGTAGCTGTCCCATTAACAGGAACTAACAGTTAAGGAATAACTGGACGTATGGTCCACTGAGTTCGCATGGTCCGAATGCCTTTAAACTACTGGAGAAAGTATCTGAACAAAAGAGTAAAGAGTTCCTAGGCAGTAAAAACAAATTATTATACAGTTTCACTAAAGGATATATTACATACATATTATTATTAGGATACATATTATGTTACTTTGAAAAAAAAAATTTACTGCACTTTTTCAAAGATACACTTAAGATTTGAAGAGCTAAATGAATAAAGAGATGAATATGATTACCGGAATAACACGCTATAAACGATACTGCTAATTTAATAACACTCTAATCTAATATATAGAATCAAATTATACTCATAACACACACAATTTGCATTTAAATTGAAGCTTCCCCCATCAAAGCCAATCATAAGGTTAAGATTTATGGGATATTCTACAATAACGCATAAATTCTCGCCTCTAAACGCCTCCGCGTCGTTGCAGCTTTCGCAACAAATACAATTTCCTTGTTGGGATAAAAGAGTTGGAACAAATCGGCACTTTCCCGCCAGAATGTGTCTGGTGCGACCTCGCGACCCCGCCGTTGCACAACTGTGAGGTACCGCGCATTACCTATTGAAAGTGGTTGATGTCGCCAATTAGTCACGAGTCATCCTCCCACCTACTGTTGGGCGAAGCCTGGGAACCGAGCTTTGCCCGGGGAAGGTAGGTAAGTTTGCTTTTCCCAGGGGTTTCGTTTGCTCCCTCATATTCCTTCATCTGGGTGTTAGGTAAGTGAAACATCTTTGTACGATAACTTAAAATGAATAGCAACCGTATATTAAGTACACAAGCAGAGTTTACGTAAAAGCAAGATCCATGAAAATTCAAAGAAGATTTTTATTTAAAAATCGTTGCTTTCATTCGGCGAAATATTTTTAGTTTACACTGTTCATTGGCTATGCAAATACAATGTCTACTGGAATGGCCACATATTGAGCACTAAATTGTAGGGGGGGGTCACAAATTCAAAAGAATGAGGACATTGGAAGAGTTCGAGAGGCAAAGTCTTACTCTTTGGTATTAATACATTTATTACTCAGCCAAAAGAGTGGATTAATAGTTTAAAACTAAGTAAAACAGAACAAATAATTTAAGAATTGGTTTGTAACAGAAACAAATTTTATATGTACTGTATTATTCAACAACTCGGGGTTGGAGGTGGTTTTAATGCACTACTACATTGGGGATACAATAAACTCGTTTGGAGAATATACTACAACAGTAATATTTACCCCTTAACCTCTCCTTTCAGTCATTCTCTTTAATCCCCTTCGATCTTTGACAGATTGGATGAAAGATGTGAGGTGTTTTGTTCAGTGTGATTGTAATTACTTTACCACAGCTGCCACGGTTTCACCTATAACCGCAACAGACCCACAGGCTCTAACCGCAGTTTTGTTAAGCTTTTTTTTAGTTACCAAAATGAGAACTACATCAAATTTTATGTACTCTTATTTTTATCATACAGGTAAAATGAAGGTTTACTAACTCCTTTTGTTTCCAAATTATTTTTATCTCATTTTCAGGATTATGATGTATTTTCTATAAAAAAATACCGTGGAAAAGAATTAATAACCATCCCGTACCAAAAACCAAAATAAGCTAATTTCATCATATCATAAACCAACAACATGTATTATATTAATGAGCTACTATTTTTAAATTTTTACTTCACTGTCTATTTCTATTTCTATTTCAAACAATAAACTCACAAGAATATCTGTTAAATTGATTTATAAAGGATGAAAATAAAAATAATAACCATACCCTGTAAGCTTAATACAGTTGATTGAGCTATCGCAGAATCTATATATGCCATATCGTTGCTCTATCGTTGGTTGATATGTGCTCTATTGTTAATACTTGTCAGGTTCATAAAATGAGTGTATGCTTTGTTCACATAAATTAGCTCAGACCTGAGAGTCATGATTGAAAGATAAATTGCATTGAACTAACATGTCTCATTGCGACCGCTACCCTCTCACAGAAGTTGAAAATGTCATATATTGTTGAGAACAAAGTCCGGAGTGCTTCCTGAAACAATTATATCTATATATATAAATATAAATCTATATATACATATATATTATATCTATTATATAAATATGACGGGTGGTTTGGATTTCCACGATAACCTGTAAGTTGCAGCGAGTGCCATGGAAATTAATTAATGACCTGCTCATAAAAAAGTTCTGGGCAGTAACAATACTAAATACCCCCGTTGCAGCAAACCTGCATTCTCAGCGAATTTTCAACGAATACATAACATAACACATTAAAATATAAACAGGATTCATAAAAAATATATTCACAAACAAGCAATATTTAAAATATGAATCATTCTCCATAAGAATAACATTGGGGATGAGTACGCAGGTTTACTGCAACAAGGAACACAAAATAATGGGTTGTTATGGAAATATCAATAGAACTCATCCCAGTTAAGTCACAAACCAAGTTTCATCCATATAAATTCATAAATAAGCGATATATAAGATTTTAATTATTTTCCATAAGAATAACATGGTGACCAAGTATCTAGGTTTGCTGCTACGGGAACCATAGGCCGAAAAATGTTTTTTATGCAAACAAAAATTAAACACAACCAGGTGAAGCCATGTACCAAATTTCGTCAGTTTATTTTCATAAATAAGCGAGATATACAATTTTAATTTTTCTCCATAAGAATAACATTAGACAACGTACTGTGTTTAGCACTTTCAATATCTTAGTAACCAACTGTCGTAGAGAAATGATCAAAATACCTAATTGTTTTTTTATGCTGAATTCAATGGTAAAAATTAAAATTTTAGTTAAATAAAAATGACATGTGAAAACCCCCAAAAAAAAACATTTTTGTGGTACAAAACCCCCCAAAAACTCCCCTTTGGACGGTGCGATTCGTCTGGTTTTCTAAATCGTTCCAATGAATGGTACTTTACACATTTGTACCAAATTTCATTAAGATCGGACCTTTTTTACGAGAGTTATCGTGCTTACGTACACACACAAACACACACACATATATTTATAATATATATACAAATTTGAACGAATGGTGTTTTTGACATCTGGGGACCTCAAAATGAAAAGATATCATGGTCTCGGGCTTAAGTCTTACCATGAGACCTACGGTAATAGCTTCTTCCCTATAGGGAAATTTGCTAAAAGCACCTTACTCACCTCAAACTCGTATTGTTATAAATAAGATGACACCATATCACAAAAATTATATATATATATATATATATATATATATATATATATATATATATATTATGACAAAGTTATCTGTCTTCGTACGAAGAATATCACTTGTTAAACTATAACTTTGTATACATACTCAGTAACACTTCCCACGGATTAAGTTATTAACTGGTCAAAGGAGGGAGCGGCTTAGTAGAGAGGTTAGAACGAACACTTTGGTTCACAAGGTCCCGGGTTTGACTTGTGCCAAAGTACTAATGGCTGTTAGCTATGTGATAATGCAATGGCACTGTGATTCTTAAAGCTGTAGGTCTACTATCTAGATAACAAATTGGTAGGACTCTGAGGCAAGAAGGGCTATCACTGAAATAGAGTCCTCCTCCACTAACAAGTCATAAAAAATAATAACTGGTTTAAAATAACCCCTTGCAATACCGTCAAAAAATTTATATTGGGTTTACTGGTTAAATTGGCAGTAAAACATATACTGTAATTTTATAAACTAAAATAAACTATCCCTTAGGTAAAACAAACCAACTATCTATACTAGTAGCCTGTTGCGGCTTCGCTCGCGATCACAACGTAATATTATACTGACATTCCCGTATAAATATTGTGCTACCATTCCAAAGCCAACATGGCCTGCTGATTAACTGTGTTTACTCTATCCAGCTGATTCCCTAAAACTTATAGTTATTTCCCAATGTTAAGCTTATGAGAAAAAAACTCAACTTTTAAGGGGTCCCAGGGCCTCAATCACAAATTATTTCTCTATAAAAACCTGCACAACTTCGAGTTAGGCTCTTTCCAATGACACCAAAAATATGAAAATCGGTTGAGTAGTTTAGGAGTGATTGTCACAAAAAACCTGCTCGCATATTAAATAAGTATAGATAGATTATTGAAAGAATGTCTTGAATTTTCTTCGATAATTTTCGGCCTTTAAAATTCATATTTTTATACATGTTTGATATCAGTCATAAGCTATTATTCTCTAGATGTGCCTTTATCTTTTCTTCCCATCAGGGCTCGGCCTCATCGGCTTTAAAAGTTCCAATGTTAATCTTAGGGACTTATATTTCGTTTAATAAAAGAGCTGGTTATAATGTAGAAATTTCAAAACATTTGACTCGCAAAATTTTGAGAATGGGACACCAGCCTGTATTACATAAATGGTAATAAACTGATTTAAAAATTCCTGGTATCGTTATACTTCCAAGAACTAATCTCAGAAAAGTCCAGGTCTCGAGGCTCGGCGGACGTTATCCAAGTCGGTCTCTCCAGCATCAAAGCGGCGCGGATCTGCAATTTGTTGCCGTGGGAACTCGTCCGGCTACCTGGACCTGGCGATGACTGAGGCGATAAATCCCGCTGATTGAGACATCGATGAGGCGATCACCGCGATCATCGCTAGACCGTTAGCTGCCAAGGATGGGACTAACGATGAGTGACACCGGACTGAGAGGTGATGGGATTATAACCTGGGTGACCTCGAGGAGATGTCCACGAGAGAGCACGTAGACGTAATCGTCCAGCTGGTAAACAAAGGGGTTACCCCACCCCGATCCTTGTTTATGTCATTGTGCAAAGTTGTTTGAGTTGTCTTTCGTGATTTTAGCAGAGATGATCGTTAAACACCATTACTTTACATTGATATTAGTTTCTTTACTGGCTTTGGCAATAAACAATGTATGAACAGTGATGGGAGGGGGGGAGGGGGGTGACTCTCCCCTCGACTCTTTGTTTACTGGCTATCAAGTAATCTACGTCCAGTAAATACCCTGGAATAAACCAGCTGTGTATGAGAAATTGTGGTAATTAGACTCAACGAGGTTGAATATATCTAGAGGTCTCGTCTCAAGTAAAAAATTGCAGCGACCGCCATTTTCCCCTCTGTAACCTCTGCTCCCATGGCAACCAACATGATCACCAAGCAAATCCTCCCTTCACGAGTTGTATGACAGTCAGTTGACAAACATTTAACTTGTGTAGAGAGGATTTGATTGGTTACCTGAGGAAAATGGCGGTTAATCAGAAGGTTTCACTTTTTTCCCAGGCGATACGTCTAGAACTGTTAACCTCGTTGGTCTATCTCGGTTAATGAGCGATACGTCTGAGTGATCACACAATTTGTTTACGGCTCTAGGTTGTCCTGGTCAAACACTATATTTTAGAGATCAACAGGGTGGGGCCGGTGGGGCGAAGAACCCCACTGCTTCTTCGCTGTAGGTTCGTTGAAGGTTCAGATTCTCTGTAGCCGGTGGGGTGAAGAACCATGTAGAAATCCATTTATACGGAAAACACCATTTTAAAATTTGAATCATTACATATATAAGTACTAGTATAAATAGCTGATGACATACGATCTGAGCATAAATACCTATAGGAAAAAATAACTAGGCAAATATGGCAAATCAGATCCACTGTCGAGTGGTTAATATTTATAATTTACTGACTGTGCTCCGATAATCTGGTATCCAAAGACATTGGTGAGAAATGGGTAAATTTATACTAGTTAATTTGGTTATGTGATATACATTTAATGGAGGTGACCTTATATATAATTAGGAATAATTTGCTTTATTTCATAAGACATGAAATGTAGGGGTTTGTATTTGTTATTGATAAATTTGTGCCGGTAGAATTTTAGAAAATAGTTTTATAAATTAATAATCTTGTTTGGTAAATAAAAACACTTCGCAGAATATTCATTAGTAAACCAAACATTAAATATAAGTATTTTTCATCGCTCTGTATTCGAAAGTAGCCCATTACCATGCAGATGAGATCTATAAAAATGATCGATTTCCTTGTAACATATCAAAAAGTGATCAGCTGACTTAGCCTGTCCTAAGCTTTTTTTTTCCTGCCCTAAACAAAACTTTTCCTGTCCTAATTGAAGTTTCCGTTTTACTCAACAGGAGCACCAGTGTATTTTCATTATTTTTGACGATTCTGTGTTCAAACAGCTGACTTTAACACTAAAATGAATTGTAAAACAGTTTTGTGTTTACTTATGGAAAATTACTAGACTATGAAATATCAGATTTTTTAGTTTAGTGTGGTTATTTTGATCTCGAAGAAAAGTATCGTTCGTTACTTGTCACAAAAGCCCTATTTTGGGGCAAGATAGCATTTTACGCGCGTAAAATGCTATCTTGCCCCAAAATAGGTCACGTTTGTGACTAGTATAGTGACTAGTTTGTGACTAGTATACTATTCATTACACAGCCGTAACATTATTAATCCACTAACGCAGGGAAGTTTAATTCAAGGTAGCTTGGTAATTAATGTTTTCTCACAATAAATATAATTACTACATTTGTACTAGTGTCTGATTAACATTAATTCTATTTAAAGGCCGATACAAATGTAGTACAATAAAATTGTTTAACCCGAGGAAAATATATCGTGCTCTTTACATCCGCAATGAAGTGTCGGTATCCGCTTATCTGAATCGAGCGGTTTTCCTTGCCTGTACTTCACTTGGATAATTAACTCAGCGTTTACGCAGTGTGTAGCAATGCCATTGGTATCCCGAAGCTGCGATAATTGCTCACCTTTCCCCACCTACAGTTATAAATACAGACATAAATCAACAAGTGTTGCAACCCGACTATCTACGGGTAAATTAAAGATACTATCCAGGTCGGGAAGTCACAAAAAACAGCCGGGGCCTAGGGCAGGTCTACTAGGTACGTGGGTGTGATAGCATCAGCATCAGCGTCAGGCGTCAACCACGCGCACGCCCAGTGATAGCGCCCCCGCTGATAGCGAGATAGAGGTGCTGATAACAGCGCCTTGTCGATCACGGGGAACGCTGAGCTTTCAGCCGTTTTGTTCGTGAGGGTGTTTATTATCTGCTTCCGTTCTGTGATAAATATAGCACGAGATATACGAGGTCGTAAAGCATAAGAGGTTGTAAGTTGTGGAACTGGGGTTCAGGGTCTTTCAATAAGCTAATGTTGAGGTGAGTTATTGACAACTACGAAATTTACATAGTAATCGTATTTTATCTGCTGCAGTCTACACTGTGCCCCGTACAATCATCCGGTTACTTGTCTAAACGTCTCAAACTCATCTCGGGGAATTTCGCTTGCAGTGTTACTTTCAAGCAAATGTTTATCTTTGATTTTTATAGCATTTTCAGTAGTAAACATTTCTCAGACTATGTTGATTATAAAGCAACAATTGTTTTTCAATATTTTATTAATTTTAAGCAGTTTATTATTCAACAGCATTTTTTAAAGTTGAAACAGCCGAAACAGCCGAGAACTTGTTAAGAGTTAAGGAAGAATTGGATGGTATAATTCAGATGCTGATTGGAAAGAACGATTGATTGGTTTATATAATAAGTACTATATAAATAAAGATCTCCAGTTTAAACACCAAAGTTTAGAGGTAAAGACACCTCTGTTTAGACACCCAAGTGACTGGTGTTAGCATTTCGCCAGATGAAACATCTACTAGACTCCCACTTGGTGCAACAAAGGAACAAAGGAAGTTACCTCTGATTCTCACTTCCCTGTACAGACACCCAAACGACTGGTGTTAGCAGCTCGCCAGATGTAACACCTACTAGACTCCCACTTGGTGCAACAAAGGAACAAAGGAAGTTACCTCTGATTCTCACTTTCCTGTGCAGACACCCAAGCGACTGGTGTTAGCAGCTCGCCAGATGTCCATGAGGTGTTCGATCACGCCAGTTTATGGGTCTGTCGCGGCCTAGGCGCCCCGCGGTCTCACATCTGATATCGCCACCAGGGGGCGCCACACTGCCACTGTTATATCTCACCATTCAACTCTACAATAGTCTTTTTACATAAAATACCGTGGGAGTCAATGTTTGTTAAGCGAGGCTATACGATGGACATTTATTGGGATTCTTGAGCTTCGATGAAAGGGTATAACTTTGCGTATTACTGCTATGGCTTATTTAATGCATCAAGACAACGTACACATCAAGTTTACCTTCCTCAACGTAAAACATATTTGCTCTGTCTTATCAAAATTTAAGACGATTGGAAAAGAACCAAGTTTATGCTTTTTTACTACTTTATTGGACTCAAGAAGATCATTAAAAAAATATCGCCTCTGTGATTAGAGAGGTATCATCGGCATAGAGCACTGATTTACAAGGTAAACTATTTATCATAATATCGGATAGTTCGAGGACGAAACCTTGAGGAATAAATGCTTGTTGGTGAAGTTGAGCACATCTCAAATGAAATATAAAATGTACAACTTGAACGTCATTAAAACTAGAAAAACTAATGAGAAGACGTGTAGTAAATCTCCAGTTCGTGTTCGTGTCTCCGACACCTTCCTCGAGGGGTCATCGGAATGCTGACGGAGGCAAGAAATTACAAGGAATGTCACGGAAACTGGTGGAGTGAAGAACACCGACAGCGTTACAAAGTACACGGTGATAACTGTGATTTATCTCTACTTTTCTGCGGAACAAGTTGATGTTTTGGAGACGTTCTTGAAAATGTGTGTGTGTGTGTGTTTTAGACCTGTGAATAATTGCCATATGTGAATTACGTAGTTGTGCTTGCGATATTGGCGTCATGAATTACCGTAGAGATTCCAAATTTTGAAGTAAGTAGGGTACTCTTGACACATTCCAAAACCGGCTATGAGCGTACATTGAGATCACACAACCTAACTTGTTCTTGTAGGCCAGAAAGCTCTTATCATCTCAAATTTAATTCTCATTTTCTCGTGTACAAATTTGAAACTTTACAATTTATATCAAATTAAAACTCGAATTAGGTATGACAGAGGGAGTTAACCCGTCGTTTTTCAACTTCCAAGTAAGAACCCCAGGGTCCTTCAGATTTCCTATTTCGATCTTAAAGAAAAAAAGTATTTTTTGTACCGCATTATTTTATAAATTTACCCAATAATTTTATTTATAGATAATTACAAAAATCAATCAATCCCAGGCTAAACCTCTACACATAGAAATACGAAATTTAAAATGTATACTCTCTCCTAAACTTAGGTAACTGAGAAGAGATTTTATGAAATTCCCGCAGGGATCCATCCCACGGGTGTTCAAAGTACCCATGTTATTCTTAGGGAATTTATGTTTTATTCGATTGTTATAAACATTATTTAAACCAATTTGCATTAATCTAAACTTGCTTAAAAATATGTTTATTATTCTAAATATTTTAGTAGTTAACTTCAGAATGCATTACTCTTAACTTGTGTATTCCTTTGGTAAATTTTGTGATTACCAGCTAGCAATGATTATACAAACTAAGAAAGTCAGGTCTAATGTTAAAAATTCGGATAAATTAGTTGACGCTTTGAGCGTTGTAGACGACTAAAAAGGCAGTGTTAGCGGTTCTTGCGTGAATCAGCGCGTCTATCTCGTGCGCTATCTCTCTCTACAGAGAATTACATCGCACGTGTGAAACTGTTGGCTGAATTTTTCCAAAAGACCAGACCCAAGATAGGTTTTCAGTTTAACCACAGAATGCAGCACACGTTATTGCTGCAAACTACAAACTACACATAGAGAAGAAGACAAAGAGTGCATATTACTGATTTCCCTTAAATAAACGGTATCAGGAAACTGACACATACTTTCTCCCTTTTAGCCAAACTTTAATGAAAAAAAGATTTTTTATTTACTAAATATAGAATATGAAGTACAGATAAATGAACTGAAAATTGTCTAAAATAGTTGTTTTCAGAAATATTCACCAAAATCCCTTTTTAGGAGCACTATAGATTCCGTTGCTAAACAACGAGATTTTGAGAGGGGAAATGCCCCCTTGTCCCCCCAGGGTTAAATGGCAACATATTTCGAACATCCTCTATTGGTCAATGCTAACTTGACCTGCATGTCAAGTTTTAATGAAATTGATCAGTAAATAAGAGATAAATAGTAATTTATGTATTCCCCATAAGAATAACATTGGACAACGTACTGCGTTTACCGCTAAATGAAAATTTCAATTTTCTCCGCAACTAGCAATCGTAGAATAGTAATTCAAAATACTAATTTATTTATTTTTTTGAGCTCTTTTCAATGGTGAATAGTAATCTTTTGCAGCACTTATGATTTTTTATGAAAAATCAAAAAAACTGAATTTTGGATGTCTTACGTCCTGTAACTTCTGAACCCGAATTTTTCCAGAAACGCGGGTGGTGTCATTTTGTTGGAAACCTAAAGCTCTAGAAACCACTACAGTTTAATCAAAATCGTTAGAGCCGTTTTTGATAAATTTGGATTTTACATGTTTTTTGGCGATTTTTGGGGGATAATTACCCTTAAAAATCAAAAATTCAAAAAAAATGAAAAAAAAAAACACCTGGAGATATCGTGGATTAGTACCTACATACCAAATTTCATAAAAATCGGTCCGTTGGTTAGGGCTCTAGCTCTGTACACATCCACACAGACACACACACACACAAACACACGGACACACACACACACACACACACACAGACAGACATCACGTAAAAACCACTTTTTTGGGTTCAGGGAGCACCAAAACGAATATTTCCACCAACAACTCAAATTCGAAAATTTTGACGAAAACAATACTTTCTCCATATACTATGTGTAAGGGGAGAAAGTAAAAACGTATCCCTCCTAATATGTAACAATTAAAAGATGAAATGTTAATTTTCAACGCAACCTCAACCTAATACTTAATACACAAGCAGATTTTGTCACGCTGAGATCTCAGGAACCACTGCATTTATTTTTATGATGGAAATATATATGAAAGGTCTTGATGCGTGGCTTTGCAGATAATAATTAACAGTCATATTAGCCCTCAGAGCTAACCCCACAGGCCTTCAAAGTTGCAATTTTAATCTTATGGAAGAACCAGTAATCATTGAAATCGAACATTTGAAAGCTGTTGAAGATAACAAAACACGGTACAGAAGCAAGCACAGCTGTTTCAAGCTAACATCTGGAATGGCTTCACAATGTCAACTAATAGAACTATATTTGCTCAAATTCGAGCAGCTGGATTTGCTAGTTTTACATAAAACGTACCATTCGATTTCCCCGCGCTGCACAATACCGCCCTCGGACCCGTGATTTATCCCCAGTTCGAGATTCCCGCGGCCTAGACCCACTCCGCGGTAAGAGGCGCGTGGAGCGGTATCACTATATCACGCCTATCACAATGCGTTACCCGCCGCGAGCCCTACCGCACAATGCGTCTTTCGGCCCGCATTGTATCTCATTGTGCGGTTGTAATGAGAGGTTGAGCGTGTCATTCGACGGGGGTGTCAGGCTGTTTATCATACTGTACGCTATCTCGGCTGTTGACGTATCCTCGGGCGAAATACGAGTTGTATGATTGTGTGTCTTGAATCGGGATGGTGAAAGTGTAAAAGGAGAGTATGAGTGAAACGGGAAGGCTTAAAAATAAATAAATTAGTTTATAAAAAGTGTTTGACTATAGCTAAATTGTATTTGTTTATTCCACAAACATTTGTTTGTTTATTGAAGCACATTTTGAAGAAAAGGACTCGGTAAATTAGGAAACATATTGCGAAAAAATATTGTCAGTTAATTTACAATTTGATTTAGGCAACAACGTGCATCGTGCATTGTGCATTGCTAGAAGGCTGCTGTAGATTCTGATGTGGCAAAAGCAAGTTCATGTGGCTATGTGTCAGTGTCAGTGAGAGGGGTTTGACGGGGGTGACGCCAGCGAGACCAACGTAAAATACCCCCGTAGCAGCAAACCTGCATACTCAGCAAATTTCCAATGCATATTAATTTATCTTAATACCACATAAAGCCACATACCAAGTTTCATCAATATACATTCATAAATAAACGATTTATGACATTTTAATTATTCTCCATAAGAATAACATGGCGGCTGAGTATGCAGGTTTGCTGAAATAAGGAACACTAAAAATGGTCTTTTATACAAATATCATTATAACTCAACTAGGTAAAGCCACATACCAAGTTCTATTAATTTATGTTCATAATTAAAGGAGATAACACGTTAATTATTCTCCATAAGAATAACATGGGACTGAGTATGCAGGTTTGCTGCTATGGGAACTATCGGGCAAAAAATGGATTTTTGTGCAAATATCAATAGACCACAACCAAATAAAGCCATATACCAAATTTTGCCAGTTTACGTTCATAAATAAGCGAGATATACAATTTTTCTTTTTCTCCATAAGAATAACATTAGACAACGTACTGTGTTTAGCACTTTCAATATCTCGGTAACCAATTGACGTAGAGCAATGATCAAAATACCAAATTGTTTGTTTTTTTAAGCTGAATTTAATGATATAAATTAAAATTTGATTTAAATTAAAATTAAGTGTGAAAACCCCAAAAAACACATTTTTGGGGTACAAAACCCCCCAAAAACCCCCCTTCGGATGGTGCGATTCATCTGGTTTTCGAACTCGTTCAAATAAATGGTACTTTACACATTTTTACCAAATTTCATTAAGATCGGACCTTTTTTACGAGAGTTATCGTGCTTACGGACACATATATATATAAATAAATAAATATATATATATATATATATATATACATATATAAAAATTTGAACGAATGGTGTTTTTGGCATCTGGGGACCTCAAAATGAAAAGTTATCATGGTCTCGGGCTTAAGTCTTACCATGAGACCTATGGTAATAGCTTCTTCCCTATAGGGGAAATTCGCTAAAATGGTTACGTTGTTGCCGTATTTTATAGGGGCAGTTTTTACGGGTATATTTATACAAACACAGCTATATACCATGCTGTATTTTTATACCACACAGTATAAACATACATATATGTACAGTAGTAAAGTAATTATAAAATTAATTGCCCACTTAATTGCCCAATTAATTGTGTGTTTGTGGGTCTGTGTATGTGTGTGTGTTCGTAATGCAATAACGTGAAAACGGCTTCATGGGTCTTTTTCAGATTCTACAAACATGTTTTCCAGTACACTTCACTCTTCCAGTTCAAAAATGGAATACATTCGTTTAAAAATTTTAATTAATTAACATTTAAAAGTTGTAAAATTTCCATTAGGTAAAACATTGGATACAAATTATTGCTTGTAATATACGAGATACTAATACAATATTGTTTCGTAATTACAAGAAACTACTAACAAATGGTCCCATATATATATGTTTTATGATTAAATAATTAAAGTACTGTCCGTTTAACTTGAGTCTTCTCAGTTTGTAAAACGTTTTTGAAATTTTTAGATTAAAAAAAGAACACAATTTTTTTATAAATAAAGATAACGTTCTCCTAAAATGTGAATGATGTGTGTAAGTTAATAGTTTATCCGCTAGATTGCAGCAGCCAGTATTTACTTCTGCCAGCTGTGTTCTTTTGTCAGTTTATGATATTTAAATACCCCCGTCGTAGCAAACCTGCGTACTCAGCTAATTTCCAAGGTACTGTACTTCACTGCAAAGGTAACTTACTGTGTTACTTTTTGTTGAAGAATTTGCACCTCTAATATAGTATAATTTAATATAATTTGGACGATTTATCATATGACCTAAAATTAACAAAATTAAAAGTAGATATTTTTCTACAAAGTCCCCAGGACTATTTATTTAATATTTAGCGATCAAATTTTCGTTAAAACTTACGTAACAGCAGTAACTTTTATCTACAGTTTCTGAGTTCGGTCATCCCATTACGCGAATATTTGGGCGTACTCCGAGTACCCGTGTGGAGAGAGTGTACGTCTGTGCGCGTGCGCGAGTCAGAGCCTCACAACAACGTGTTTACAAATTCCCACCCCCATCATCACTGACCCTACGTCATTTTCACAGCCCGTAATTCACTTAGGACATTGTTATTAAGGTGGTTAAGCAATGTTTGATCGGACAATATAGCCTAACCAGCGACCGCTTGGACCACAATGTGGAATTACCGCACCACGGTTCGCCGCAGTTAGCGTTAACGGCCGAATTTCACGCAATACCTGTGACCAGTGGTGCGGGGAATGGAGGTTTAACTATGTGAGCAATAACGGGTTGAATTTATAAATATTTTCAATCGTCTGTTTTAAATTTCATTGTGTTTAAGTTAACCTCAAATATTTTACCATTACTTTTATTTATTCTGGAATATGTAGAGCTTGATGTTGATTGTTTTGTTGTGTATATTGCATCTTGTACTTTTTGTAGCGGTATAACTGTTGAGAGGACACATAAATAAATAAATAAAATTAGGACTATTTATTGTAGCTTGGATTCACTTTGTTTGCAGCTTTTTCGACGTCCAATGCTAATTTAGTTAGTACCAAAAATACTAAGCCTTACTCGGTAAATGACCCTTGCTTAGCTTGATATTGAGTGTTATTTATTATTCAACTAGCTGTTCCCGCAGACTTCACCCCGAAAATGGTTTATAAAAACTATTAAAGTTGTGTGCTGCATTCTGTGGTTAACCCGTGAAAATATTACGAATCAAGATCAGCTGTTTGTATTTTCATTACCTCAAACAAAAATTAATGTCCATTAGAAATACATGGGAACTTGGTCAGGATGTCTGGCGGAGCCCTAAGGTCAGATCAGGATGAAAACCATTTAGTTTTCCTATTTGATGCGTAACGAATCAGTGTAAAAATTTCAACTCTCTACCTACATGGGAAGGTGGAGAATTAGTGATGAGTGAGTGAGTCAGTCAGTGAGTGAGTCAGTCAGCCAGGGCTTTGCCTTTTATAGATATAAGATACGGCTCCAAGCCATAACGATCAGATTTTGTTCTTTCATTTGCCCTCTTTTCCCCATTGTTAAGGGGACTTCAGTTGTTATAAAAAACAACGTTGAATACAAAATCCCAGTGGCATTAATAAGCACAAAAAAAGGAAAAAAGAAGTGGCCAAATAAAAGTTAACCGGATTTTGAGAATTCGGGATTTTTACTTGGTAGTGTTACAAATAAAACTTGTAAAACTTGTATCGTTGTACTTTCAAAACTAAAACTCCTTAATAACAGTTGTTCTATGTAAAGATATAATTCCCATTTTAACACGATAGTTCACATAAAAATTATATTCATATTTGATAAAAATTCAGCATGAAATCCCCAACATGACTGGGAATACAAAAGAGCGCAGTCAGAATTATAACAGGCCTAGGCCCCAGAGGCAGCTGCAGAGAAGCATTCACCTCAATAAAGATAATGACAGTTAGTGCCATATACATCAGAGAGGTTATATCCCCTGTACATAGACAAAGTTCAAACACAAAGAGGGTCAGACCTCCATAGTCATGCCACCAGACACGATTCCAGATTCATCCAACCCCCACACCACAGCTCATTGTTTGAGAAGAAGCATTCCTACATCGGGAGAAAACTGGAAAATCTCTTGCCAGAGGACATCAGGAAATTACTTGGACACAAGCGGAAGACAACACTCAGTTAAGAATTTGAACCTTCTATTCAAAAGAAGAATTGGAGAGGAATTTATAAATAACCAAGAAAAGTTCTATTTATGCTTATTTAATACCACTAGTAGCCTGTCGCGGCTTCGCTCGCGATCACAACGGATTATTATACTGACATTCCCGTATAAATATTGTGTTACCGTTCCAAAGCCAACATAGCCTGCTGATTAACTGTGTTTACTCTATCCAGCTGATTGCTTAAAACTCATAGTTATTTCCCAGTGTTAAGATTATGGGAAAACTCAACTTTAAGGGGCCCCAGGGCCTCACTCACAAATTATTTCTCTATGAAAAAAGTTTCCTGCACAACTTCACGTTAGGCTCTTTCCAATGACACCAAAAACATGAAAATCGGTTCAGTAGTTTAGGAGGAGTGATTGTCACAGAAAACCTGCTCGCCTATTAAATAAGTATAGATTGTAATTTGTACTGTTTGTTTTAGGCAGTGGCTACGTACACGTCCGACGTAAGCCGCTACTGTTCACGTCAGTTCCAAATTATGCACCGTACGTTACTTTTCCTGTGATTTTTAAAACAAATTGAGAGCCAGAAAACCTCATAACCTAACCTAACGTAACCTAACCTATCCTAACCTAACGTAACATTACGTAACGTAACCTAACCCAACCTAACCTAAGTGGTAGCGAAGTGAATTTGCCCTTACATTGGACGTGTACGCAGTCACTTCGTTTGTTTTACAATTATAAATGTATTGTAATTGTCTCGACACCATTAATTTTCTTAAAGAAAATGCAAATAAAGAGATTTGATTGGTTGATTATACATTTAGCTAAACATAAACAATGAATTCCAATCCATCTTATCGCTACATCTTGAAAAAGCAACAAACTATCTTCAACAAGCGATGAATGAACCTATGAAACAGCTATGACGTCACCGCGGACCAGCGGGGCTTGTGTTACATAAGGGACGACATAAAGCCGGTTCAATAACACAAGTTAATGAAACGATAAAGCCGATTGGCCATTGTGTGTGGGGCATAGCCTCTTCCATAAACTGTTTATGGGGCTTGCCTCATCCCTGTTGATACAGGCAGACGTGAGATAAGTTGCGCCAACAACGGCGCGGTTGCTCTACATCTGGTAGCAACAAGTGACGTGTGTAGCTCTGTTACAAAGACAGTACTTGAAGGCCAATCTTTGCTCGGGGAAGGGCAGTCAGTTTTTTTAAATGACTTTGAGTAATTTTACGTCTTACAACTGTATTTTACTTATACTTAGTTCATTTTCCTCTTTTATGCAATTTAAGGCCACTCCAGTTGTTATTATAGCTCAATGTTCATTTGATTCATTTTGGATATAACATGACCAAACTTTATGTAATCTTCATTTAACTCACTGCACTCAGGAAACCACACGTCAATGATGGTCAATACCTCAATACTTACTAAACTAAATGATTATTACCTTGACAGTTCACTGGTTGATTGTAAACAGCTGTTTTGATTCTTTTCTTTTTATTTGAAACTCCATATTCCCAAAGTTAATTGTTTTAACTTTTAAAATTAGTTTTTTTATATAATTAGATTTTCCTGGGGATGAGAATTCTAGAACATATTTTTACCCAGAAATTAGTTAAAACTTTTATAGGAAACGGTAGGAGCCGTTTTTGAGACAGAGTTGCAACCAAGCAAGCGAGCAAGCATACAAGCAAGCAAACTTTACTCATATTAGATGTAAGTACCTGGGGGGGGCAAGTCAGTTTGTTTAGATGACTTGGAGTAAGAATTCACTACTTTTCCCTACTGATTATAGGATTTTTATAACTCATTTGCCTCTTTTCTGCATTTTTCAGGTCACTCCAGTTGTTATCTATGGCTCATATTCTATGATTTATTTTTGATATGACCACTTAATAATATGTAATATTCACTCAACGGGTTTTAGTCACCGCTCTCAGGAAACCATATGTTAACTATAAACAACATTAGTACCGGTATTACTTTACAGTTCCCTGGTTACTTACGAACAGCTGTTACAGTTATCTTATTTTGTTTTTAAACTCCAAAAGCCCAATGTTAATTTTTTTTAACTTTTCATTTTCGTTTTTATTTTATTTTTCCTGGGGATGAGACCTGCGTATGAATTATTTTCAACCCAGAAATGAGTTAATTCCAACATTTTAAAAACGGGTATAATGTTGGAGCCGTTTTGAGATCAGTGTTGCAAGCAAGCACGAACGGCGCAAGCAAACAAACCTTACTAATATTAGGGTATAGTACCTGGGGGCCGAGCTTTGCTCGGGGGAGGCCAGACAGTTTGTTTAGATGACTGGGAGTAATATTTCACCACTTCCTTCAACTGATTATCATATTTTTATAGCTCATTTGCCTCTTTGCTGCATTTTTAAGGTCACTCCAAGTTGTTATTTATAGATAGAATAGTTAATGTTCCTTTGAACTATTTCGGATATGACCTCTCTATATAAACAATCTTCACTCAACAGTTTTAATCACTGCTCTCAGGAAACCACATGTTAACAATTATAAAAAATACGAGTATTACATGAAAGTATTCTACACATATTTAAGGACTGCACTGCCTACTCAGTACATCGAAATTATTTCTATGAAATGTTGAGAAGATGTAACTGTCATATACCTCCTGATTTACATGACATTCTTAAAGAAGAAAACTCAACATTATGGTGTTAAGTCTTAGAATTTTTACACAAAATCAAGAAAATTATTTAAGTGACCATATACCGGATGAAATTGATTAAGTTTTGGACTTGAATTGTAATATTTGGACTTCATACATAAGAACTCTTTATATAATTGAAATTAATTCAGTGTATTTTCAAAATTATAGTGTTACGTCTTAGAATTTTTATATAAAATCGAGAAAATTATTTAAGTGACCAAAACCGGATGAAATCAATTAAATTTTGGACTTGAACTGTAATATAATAATTTATGTTCGTACCTCTTAAGGCTTCATGTAATTTCATACAAAGCCTCTAATAAAAGATAAAAAAAAAAAAAAAAAATACTTTGACAGTTCCCTATTTGATTATGAACAGCTCTTACAATTATTTTGTTTTGATTTTGAACTCCATAAGCCTAATGTTATTGTTTTTTACTTTTCATTTTAATTGTTTACGTTATTTGATTTTTCATGGGGATGAGACCTGCCTAGAACCTATTTTTATCCCAGAAATTAGTTATTTTCAACATTTGAAGGAGATCTTGGTGCCGTTTTTTAGATTAGAGTTGCAAGCAAGCAAGGCCGCACACAAACCTTGCTCATATTAGAGTATAGGATTATAGGATAATGTATGGGATAGTAAGTACTCAGAAATAAGGGAACTGAGTGTGGGAAAGAGCAGTCGAGATACCTTGTTGTAATATTATATTCATCCTCATAATCAATTTTATTTGTTCGCACTCAACATAAATTCTTTTAGTTTGTTGTTCGTTGGAGCTGAAACGAGAGAATGTAAGTAAAAGGATATTTCACAGTGATCCTTTATTTTTAAAAGTATTCCATCTTTTTATTGCACGAAGGTTTCAGGAAAGTGAAACCAACATTCACTAAAACCTTAAAGGAGAGATTACAGTTTTCAGTATAGCAAATCAATACAAAGCATCCTGGTGAAATTAAAATAACAATAAAATTCTTTATTTTATGTATTTTATTTAACCTTTTTATAATTATAATGTCTCTTACACATTTTGTTTTACTATTGGCAAGGGTAAGGGTGACCCTTTTGAATAATATTAAAACATGATGTTTTATTAAAAAGTTCCGTACTATTCATGATTTTACCTTTATAAATTCGACCCTTTCAAATATTAGTTCAAGAATTGTGTGGATAATGTATTTATTTTCACATTGTTTGTTATCGCTGATCTGAAGACGTAGTTACGAATTTGCCGTTACACTACTACTCGACAAACAGCTCTCTTCCTATAACTCTCTCCTTATCAGTAGTGCTGTAACCGGTGATAGTGATAAGGCACCGGTCCAGATGGTGGCAGTGGTTCTGGTATCTGGTAGCACTGGAACCAGTTCTCTCACTGAATCTAATCCGGGTGGTAGATCAATGGATTATCCGCACTATCTGGAGACGCTATTCACATGCATATGTTGACCCACGAACACCTTACGATCCCCGGGCACGATATATCTCGGTGTAACCGGGTACTGGGATTGTGTAGATAAACAAACAGTCGAGGTTTGTTTGAATAATTCAATTTAATCAGGTGTCGAAAATCGATTTTTGGGGAATATGTAGCATTATACTGGTACTGTATGAGTACAGCAGTGATAGGACAATTTCAAATATGAAATTGCCTTTTAACCTCATGAAATAGTAATATCATTCGTCTCAGCTTTTAAAAATTCGATCAATTTCTCAAATTAAACACTGGTGAAAAAATTGGCTAAACTTACATAAAATAACGAATTTTATTGTTATTTCAATTTCACCAGGAGCTTTAACACATTGTATTGATTTGCTATACTGAAAACTGTAATCTCTCCTCAGAACGTGAATCAGATTAAGAATCTGTTTAATTTCAAATACATAAACCATAATATATTACATTATTACGTTCTATAAATTGAAGGACGGCGATAATTTATAAAGAAAATGTAATGAGTCAAGTAATAATTTTTTAACTACTTTTTGGAAAGAAGGGAATAGACATGTAGTCTAATTACACAGGTACTTACAACGTTACGCTGACCCAGCTTAATAGTATGCAGTGATGCTTCGTATAAATGTCCCACTCGTGTCGTAGCCTCCATGATAAGTAATGCTTGTGCTCTCGCTGCTTGTAATCACTGTAGTATCCACGTAATGCAGTCCTAAGACAACGCAGCAACACTGTACGCCACTGCTCGTCAGTATGCAGTGCTAGCCTCGTGTAAATATCCCACTCGTGTGTCGTAGCCTCCGTGATAAGTAATTCTTGTGTTCTCGCCGCTAGTAATCACTGTTGTATCTACGTAATGCAGTCCTAAGACAACGCAGCAACACTGTACGCCAAAGCTCGTCAGTATGCAGTGCTAGCCTCGTGTAAATATCACACTCGTGTCGTAGCCTCCGTGATAAGTAATTCTTGTGTTCTCGCCGCTTGTAATCACTGTAGTCTCCACGTAATGCAGTCCTAAGACTATGCAGTAACACTGTACGCCAAAGCTCGTCAGTATGCAGTGCTAGCCTCGTGTAAATATCCCACTCGTGTGTCGTAGCCTCCGTGATAAGTAATTCTTGTGTTTTCGCCGCTAGTAATCACTGTTGTATCTACGTAATGCAGTCCTAAGACAACGCAGCAACACTGTACGCCACTGCTCGTCAGTATGCAGTGCTAGCCTCATGTAAATATACCACTCGTGTCGTAGCCTCCGTGATAAGTAACTCTTGTGTTCTCGCCGCTTGTAATCACTGTAGTCTCTAAGTAATGCAGTCCTAAGACAACGCAGCAACACTGTACGCCACTGCTCGTCAGTATGCAGTGCTAGCCTCGTGTAAATATACCACTCGTGTCGTAGCCTCCGTGATAAGTAATTCTTGTGTTCTCGCCGCTTGTAATCACTGTAGTCTCTAAGTAATGCAGTCCTAAGACAACGCAGCAACACTGTACGCCACTGCTCGTCAGTATGCAGTGCTAGCCTCGTGTAAATATACCACTCGTGTCGTAGCCTCCGTGATAAGTAATTCTTGTGTTCTCGCCGCTTGTAATCACTGTAGTCTCTAAGTAATGCAGTCCTAAGACAACGCAGCAACACTGTACGCCACTGCTCGTCAGTATGCAGTGCTAGCCTCATGTAAATATACCACTCGTGTCGTAGCCTCCGTGATAAGTAATTCTTGTGTTCTCGCCGCTTGTAATCACTGTAGTATCCACGTAATGCAGTCCTAAGACTACGCAGCACTGTACGCCACTGCTCGTCAGTATGCAGTGCTAGCCTCGTGTAAATATACCACTCGTGTCGTAGCCTCCGTGATAAGTAATTCTTGTGTTCTCGCCGCTTGTAATCACTGTAGTATCCACGTAATGCAGTCCTAAGACAACGCAGCAACACTGTACGCCAAAGCTCGTCAGTATGCAGTGCTAGCCTCGTGTAAATATACCACTGGTGTCGTAGCCTCCGTGATAAGTAATTCTTGTGTTCTCGCCGCTTGTAATCACTGTAGTATCCACGTAATGCAGTCCTAAGACTACGCAGCAACACTGTACGCCACTGCTCGTCAGTATGCAGTGCTAGCCTCGTGTAAATATACCACTCGTGTCGTAGCCTCCGTGATAAGTAATTCTTGTGTTCTTGCCGCTTGTAATCACTGTAGTATCCACGTAATGCAGTCCTAAGACAACGCAGCAACACTGTACGCCAAAGCTCGTCAGTATGCAGTGCTAGCCTCGTGTAAATATACCACTCGTGTCGTAGCCTCCGTGATAAGTAATTCTTGTGTTCTCGCCGCTTGTAATCACTGTAGTATCCACGTAATGCAGTCCTAAGACTATGCAGCAACACTGTACGCCACTGCTCGTCAGTATGCAGTGCTAGCCTCGTGTAAATATCCCACTCGTGTCGTAGCCTCTGTGATAAGTAACTCTTGTGTTCTCGCCGCTTGTAATCACTGTAGTCTCCACGTAATGCAGTCCTAAGACTATGCAGCAACACTGTACGCCAAAGCTCGTCAGTATGCAGTGCTAGCCTCATGTAAATATACCACTCGTGTCGTAGCCTCCGTGATAAGTAATTCTTGTGTTCTCGCCGCTTGTAATCACTGTAGTATCCACGTAATGCAGTCCTAAGACAACGCAGCAACACTGTACGCCAAAGCTCGTCAGTATGCAGTGCTAGCCTCGTGTAAATATACCACTCGTGTCGTAGCCTCCGTGATAAGTAATTCTTGTGTTCTCGCCGCTTTTAATCACTGTAGTATCCACGTAATGCAGTCCTAAGACTATGCAGCAACACTGTACGCCACTGCTCGTCAGTATCCAGTGCTAGCCTCGTGTAAATATACCACTTGTGTCGTAGCCTCCGTGATAAGTAATTCTTGTGTTCTCGCCGCTTGTAATCACTGTAGTATCCACGTAATGCAGTCCTAAGACTATGCAGCAACACTGTACGCCACTGCTCGTCAGTATGCAGTGCTAGCCTCGTGTAAATATACCACTTGTGTCGTAGCCTCCGTGATAAGTAATTCTTGTGTTCTCGCCGCTTGTAATCACTGTAGTATCCACGTAATGCAGTCCTAAGACTATGCAGAAACACTGTACGCCACTGCTCGTCAGTATGCAGTGCTAGCCTCGTGTAAATATACCACTTGTGTCGTAGCCTCCGTGATAAGTAATTCTTGTGTTCTCGCCGCTTGTAATCACTGTAGTATCCACGTAATGCAGTCCTAAGACAACGCAGCAACACTGTACGCCAAAGCTCGTCAGTATGCAGTGCTAGCCTCGTGTAAATATACCACTCGTGTCGTAGCCTCCATGATAAGTAATTCTTGTGTTCTCGCCGCTTGTAATCACTGTAGTATCCACGTAATGCAGTCCTAAGACAACGCAGCAACACTGTACGCCAAAGCTCGTCAGTATGCAGTGCTAGCCTCGTGTAAATATCCCACTCGTGTCGTAGCCTCCGTGATAAGTAATTCATGTGTTCTCGCCGCTTGTAATCACTGTAGTATCCACGTAATGCAGTCCTAAGACTATGCAGCGACACTGTACGCCACTGCTCGTCAGTATGCAGTGCTAGCCTCGTGTAAATATCCCACTCGTGTGTTGTAGCCTCCGTGATAAGTAACTCTTGTGTTCTCGCCGCTTGTAATCACTGTAGTATCCACGTAATGCAGTCCTAAGACAACGCTGCAACACTGTACGCCACTGCTCGTCAGTATGCAGTGCTAGCCTCGTGTAAATATCCCACTCGTGTCGTAGCCTCCGTGATAAGTAATTCTTGTGTTCTCGCCGCTTGTAATCACTGTAGTATCCACGTAATGCAGTCCTAAGACAACGCAGCAACACTGTACGCCACTGCTCGTCAGTATGCAGTGCTAGCCTCTTGTAAATATCCCACTCGTGTGTCGTAGCCTCCGTGATAAGTAATTCTTGTGTTCTTGCCGCTTGTAATCACTGTAGTATCTACGTAATGCAGTCCTAAGACAACGCAGCAACACTGTACGCCACTAATTGTCAGTATGCAGTGCTAGCCTCATGTAAATATACCACTCGTGTCGTAGCCTCCGTGATAAGTAATTCTTGTGTTCTCGCCGCTTGTAATCACTGTAGTATCCACGTAATGCAGTCCTAAGACTACGCAGCAACACTGTACGCCACTGCTCGTCAGTATGCAGTGCTAGCCTCGTGTAAATATCCCACTCGTGTTGTAGCCTTCGTGATAAGTAATTCTTGTGTTCTCGCTGCTTGTAATCACTGTAGTATCCACGTAATGCAGTCCTAAGACTATGCAGCAACACTGTACGCCACTGCTCGTCAGTATGCAGTGCTAGCCTCGTGTAAATATCCCACTCGTGTCGTAGGCTCCGTGATAAGTAATTCTTGTATTCTCGCCGCTTGTAATCACTGTAGTATCCACGTAATGCAGTCCTAAGACTATGCAGCATCACTGTACGCCACTGCTCGTCAGTATTCAGTGCTAGCCTCGTGTAAATATACACCTCGTGTCGTAGCCCCTGTGATAAGTAATTCTTGTGTTCTCGCCGCTTGTAATCACTGTAGTATCCACGTAATGCAGTCCTTAGACAACGCAGCAACACTGTGCGCCACTGATTGTCAGTATGCAGTGCTATCCCACTCGTGTCGTAGCCTCCGTGATAAGTAATTCTTGTGTTCTCGCCGCTTGTAATCACTGTAGTATCCACGTTATGGAGTCCAAAGACAACGCAGCAACACTGTACGCCACTAATTGTCAGTATGCAGTGCTAGCCTCGTGTAAATATCCCACTCGTGTCTTAGCCTCCGTGATAAGTAATTCTTGTGTTCTCGCCGCTTGTAATCACTGTAGTATCCATGTAATGCAGTCCAAAGACAACGCAGCAACACTGTACGCCACTGCTCGTCAGTATGCAGTGCTAGCCTCGTGTAAATATCCCACTCGTGTCGTAGCATCCGTGATAAGTAATTCTTGTGTTCTCGCCGATTGTAATCACTGTAATATCCACGTAATGCAGTCCTAAGACTATGCAGCAACACTGTACGCCACTGCTCGTCAGTATGCAGTGCTAGCCTCGTGTAAATATCCCACTCGTGTCGTAGCCTCCGTGATAAGTAATTATTGTGTTCTCGCCACTTGTAATCACTGTAGTATCCACGTAATGCAGTCCTAAGACAACGCAGCAACACTGTACGCCACTGATTGTCAGTATTCAGTGCTAGCCTCTAGTAAATGTCCCACTCGTGTCGTAGCCTCCGTGATAAGTAATTCTTGTGTTCTTGCCGCTTGTAATCACTGTAGTATCTACGTAATGCAGTCCTAAGACAACGCAGCAACACTGTACGCCACTGATTGTCAGTATTCAGTGCTAGCCTCTAGTAAATGTCCCACTCGTGTCGTAGCCTTGTGTTCTCTCTGCTTGTAATCACTGTAGTAGTCCACTGTGGTAGTAGTCACTTGTAATCCACGTTATGCAGTCCTAAGACAATGCAGCAACCATGTATGTCACTGCTCGTCAGCATGCAGCGCTAAACTCGTGTAAATGTCCCACTTGTGTCGTAGCCTCCGTGCTAAGTAATTGTTGTATTTTCGCCGCTTGGCTGCTTCTAATCACTGTAGTTGCGAGGTTTTTTACCTGAGCCGTGCTTTATAAGTGGCGGCTCTCTGTTTCTTGTTCAGCGGCTTCCGCATCGCCAGTGCGGTGTTTGCGGACCTTGAAGACTTTCGCTCGAAAGTATCGCTGAAATAAAGACAGAAATTATGTACGAAGACCAGGAGGCTTACATTGCTTTGATAAAGCTAATTAGTTTGTTAGGCAAGATAAAAACAATATTTCATCCAGGCATGGTACCGGTTTCTTTACATAGTGTTAGGATTTACTTCGTTTACTACGTTTTTTATTGTAATGTTTTCTGATAGTCCTCCTAATTGGTATTATGCATTTGCAAGTAAAATTGAGGAATCTGCAAAACAATAATTAGGTACTGCAATGAATTCATTATTATATAATTTATGATTGTGTTAGTTAGATTTTACATTTACTTTAGCAAATTTAGGCGACGCACTGAAAAAAATAGTATTTGCATTTGATTATAATACATCATTTTATGTTGTATTCATTTCATAAGATTAATTGATAAATCTAAATACATAAAAAAGTTTATACTTCCACCCACTTACTATTTGATTCTCCGTTCTTATTTAGAAGATAGATTTTTATGGTGAAACAAGGGTCAGATTTCTCAGATTACAAGCCAATATTAGCCGGTGTTCCTCAGGGCTCCTTATTATCTCCTCTTCTTTACAGTATCTACACAGCTGATCTCCCTGAAACTGGAAATACAAAGATCGCCACATTTGCTGATGACACTGCCATTCTAAGTTCATCAGAAGACCCCATTGAAGCTAGTAACAATCTCCAAAATCACATTAACGTCCTAAGTAATTGGTTAAAAAATTGGAGAATAAAAGTTAATGCAACAAAGTCGTCACATGTCACATTCACACTAAGGAAAGGTGTATGCCCTCCTGTACACATTGACAACAACAGAATCCCTCAAAGTAACGAAACACGTTATCTTGGTCTCCATCTAGACAAGCGATTAACATGGAAGACACACGTAACAAAAAAGATAACTGCTCTCAAATCAAGAGCTAAGCAACTTTATCGACTACTCAATTTCAATTCAAAATTACCTACTACATCAAAATTACTATTGTACAAAACTCTTCTAAAACCAATATGGGCTTATGGTATTCAAATTTTTGGTTCAGCAAAATTTTGTCACTTAAATAAAATTCAAACCTTTCAATCTAAAATGCTTCGCTTAATTTCTGGTGTTCCCTACTATGTAAGTAACAAGACACTTCATACAGACTTTAAATTGAAATTTGTTCACGAAACAGCAAAAGAATGCTATCAACTATTCTTCAACAAACTTGATGGTCACTCAAATCCTTTGATTCAAGAACTCCACACACCGACACTTCCTGGCATCCTTCAGAGAAGATTAAAAAGAAACTGGAGCCGAGATCTTCTAAGATGACTGTAGGCACAGAAGAGCAAAACAAAACAATACGTGTCAGAAGAAACCTTTGAAAACCAGTTCAAAAAAGGAAGACTACTGAGCCTACTTTTTAATATTATTTGTTCATGTTTTTGTTAGAATAATTATTAGCACATTTGCTCGTTGTATATAATTTTACAGTTGCAAATAAAGAATGAAAGACAAAAAAAAAAAAAACATAAAAAAGTCGGGTTAGTAAGTTAGTTACACAAAACAGCTGTTATAAGTATTATATCCAAACATACTTGAAAGGCATAACATATGTTCATTATGAAAATAACAAATCTACTTTAATTAACTCAAACTCTTTTTCGATGCCGAAGTTAGCACCATATAAAAATAGGCGACTGAGCGGAGCGAACGAGCTCATCTTGAAAATGAACGAGCATTTGACATAAAACAAATTCAATGACATTAGGACTGGACAACGTCTGTCGGGCCAGATAGTATAATATTTTATTTTTCGATAGTACAATTTTACTTCGCGATTGAGGTCTCTCAAACCACACCCTCTTCGCAATTTAAGACCCATACCTGTTAATCACCTAGTACTTTATGAATTTAGTTACTACTAAAAAAAAAAGAAATTGAAAATCAATGCTACTAAGTGGCTTAGAGTTGCTTGTAGGTCCTTGTCCCCAACTTTTTCTGCTCAGCTCTGGCTTGATTGAATGTTCGACTTTTAAATGCTGGGGAAATAACCCCATTTGGAAGGATTAACACATGTTCATACACTTATATCAACTAGCAGCTAAAAAAAGGCATGAGCCACTCGACTTCCACCCGAAGGAAGCCGAACTCGCCCTATGACGAACGAACTATCCGCAACAGATGCTTTGTTATGAGAAAACAACGTGTGTCTTAAATTACCGGTTAAATGTAGTATTTCAAATGTAAACAGAAGAAACCTACATATATTCTACAAAATTACGCTATATTTACGAAAAAATGGTAGTAAACTAACCTAAACTAACTCCACAGAGCGCTGTATGGAGGCTCTTTTTTCTTTGTAACATATTACAAAAATGGGTTTGTGTAAAATATAACAAAAATTGTACCTCAAAAAGTAAACACGAAAAGGTAGAATTGTACCCGGGACCCCATGATTGTGAATCCAGTACCATATCCATTAGACTGCCATAGCGTATCGGACGAAGTAATAGTTACAATTCATCAAGCAGTCGACGGCGTTGTGACTAAAATTTGCCACAGGTAGCGTTTGGTGTGATTTCAAAGTTTTACACTGGCAGCGCTCACATAGGAAATGTCTCCACTTCCAGTGGCTCGTACCTTTTTTTAGCTGCTAGTCCTAAAGCTAAACCTAAAGTGACCAGATCTGTAAAAGCCTAAAGCGGGACATCGTTTAATTAACAGGAAATACCGTGAAGCATGGGGGCACGGAATACCCCTTTCCCCCCTATAACAATGTGAGGTCCGGTGGCCCTCCCTGGAAGGTTTTAGAAAATTTGATACCGGGAACGGAATTGCGAGTTTTGTGTGGTTTTTCCCCAAATATTACTTTGTATTCTAACAACAGGTTTTGTAATCATATTCATAATAAAATTATTATAAAATACAGAACCATCACTATGATATGCAAAACTTAACTAATCAAAGAAAAAACTGACCAGAATTACTGATAATTGTCAGAGGAGCTAGTATGTTCCATTATAACTTGAATCTTAATTAAAAATGTACTCGCTTAAATTGATTGGGGTGATAATATGTGGTCCGTCGGGCTGCACGAATTCCTCCATAGGCTGCCCTTGTTTTGAGGTCTATTTCAGAAGCGCTTTGCGCGTCTGCCATTCTCACCTGCCACGATCACCATGTTTGCCCGTCCAATAAAAATAAAGGAATAACGTTTATAGGGGAAGGGGTATTATAGGGTTTATGAACTGTATAAATTAGTTTGAAAACCAATAAGGAACAAAAGAATATTTATTTTCACGTTTTCACCGTGAAAGTGTTGTATTAAAAAAATATGATCCAAGCTTTTACAGCAGTTAAGACAGTTTTCTGACTTTTGTCCATGCTGTAAACTTTATGACAATACATACTCTTGCTTAATAATTCTTGAATAATTGGAAATATTAACCGGTACCTAACACTGAGCGAGTAGCCCACCTGACCTTGAGAGGTTTGGAGTGTGGTGGAGGTTTTCTATAAAACATAAGACACAAATCAAATATTTAGGACAGAACATACGAACAGGACACAGAGGTTGTTTTACCAATGCTTTTCAACAGCCATCTTAGCACCGGCTGTCATAGAGAACACAGCTATTATATTCGTTAAATGACATGCATAATTTTTAAATACTTGTAAAACACCACTTTTATTTCCCTACTTGTTATTCAAAACTTCTTAAATAGCTGTAAGTTCGATTAGGTAAAAAGTGCGTTCAATGAATATAGATTCAATGATTTGATTAACCACACCATTGAAGTGTTATATAGAGGTCTCGTATGGGATAAAAAGCTGTGCCAACATGCTGCCCGCCATTTTGACACTCTATACCCTCCGGTCTCCATGGCAACAATATGTTAACCGATCAAATCATCTCTTCACAAGTTATGTTAGTCTTTATTACTCTTTGGCCAGATGTTTTGTTTAAAAAAAAATACCCTCCTGTTAGGCTTCACCTTTTTAACACGATGCGAGACGGGTCCTATGATGTAGGTCCCGGACGAGAGCTCTATATTTATTTACACCTCGTTGGCACCATTATATTATAATCGCCATACCCACCAAACATCAATGTTACCAACTCTCACGACGTGGCCATTATGGAGCACGGTGTCAAGTGTCCGTGTGAAACGTCGAGAAGCGTTCAGGTCCGGTTTTGTGGTGTACACAAATTTACCAAAGACCCTTCAGTAATTTCAAAGGGTTGCCCAAAAAATTTGGATTGATTATTCCCCAATTTATTATTTGATGCCTCTTTTCATGCACAGGCATTTCCCATGTGGGAAAATAATCCAGCGATATTTGTCAAAGTATTTATTTCCTTGTAACTAGTAGTTGTCTGAAACAACTCATTTAGTTCAATTATAAATTCACCTCGCATATAAATAGAAAAGTAATATCGTTCAAGGTTTTGCTAATTTTCATTGGACCCAGTTGAGTAATTTTATAAATAAGAACAAAAAAAGTTATTTAAAATATTTACTTTAATAGACAAACCATGCCGCATTGATAAACTTTGTCTGAGTTGTCCACGTGGGAGTCACCTTTCCACCTAGCTAGGATCATGCGGATTCTTGACTTCTTCGGTCTGACTGGTTTTCACGAATCGGCAAGTTTTCTTCACTGTTCTTGGCTGCTGGATTTCGGCAGAGGGTTGCACCAATAACAACCAATTGCGGATCTATTTCGTCTTCTTCCAGCACCTCTCGGCAAGTTTTATGGTCCACCTTTCTTCTGTTGAGGCTGCTGGTTTTCAGCGATTGTAGGACTTAAGATCCAAGGGTAGCCCGATCAAGGGTTGGTCTAAAATATTTTGGTGAGGCTTGACTCAGGGTCCCCTCCCTAGCCCTCATTAGTCCTGGGATCTTTTGTCAAGCCTCGAAAAATAGGTATCCACTCTCGGGCCTCCACCTCTACCTGCCAGGTGGGGACTGCTGGGACTAGCTGTTCTCGACGGCCCTGTCTATCTCCTCCATCGTAATTAGTTTCACGCTCACAGTCGTGTTATAGGATTTTTATTGCAAATCTTAGACGACAACTTTATGTTTTTCTGCTAGTCTTAAAATTGAGTTATTATACTTATCGAACACCTGTTAAAATAGGCAAAAAATAAGTAGGTTATGTATTATTTTTATAGCAACCAGACTATGAATAAATTGATATAGAGTATAACTTTTTACAACCGCACCAAATCAAAACTGAATAAAACAGAACAAAATTGGTTTTCACACCATTTAGTAAAGTCAAAATTACATATAATTTTGTATTCTAAATGTTTTTTTTCTAGGAAAATCACTCTTCTAGTTTTCTTTATACTTGTGTACAATATTTATCTAGCAACAAACCTGCGTATTCAGTGACTTCCAAGTCTCCAAGTTTATATGGAGGAGTTTTATTTTGTTTGTCACATGTGCTTTTTCTTCATCCAGTTAAATTAAATAAACAGCTGTTTCAAGGATTGTATCTAACTACATACTGTCATTGTTTTGTTTACTATAACTATTTACTATTCTCACTTATCAACACGGGATGCGCAAGCTGCGCATAGAACATTCTAGTAATATATAACTGTAGTAGCTGTTACCCGTGGCTTCACTCGTGAACAATTAAACCACATTACAAATACTAACTTGAGCAGCACTATAAAATGTTTGTTTACGTTATCAGGTCTTTATGTTAATGTGATATATATGCTCATGCACAATGTTACCTTATAGGTTCAGTCGTGTTTGGGTGCGATGAATCATCCATCTATACATACATCCAAACTGTCACATTTAGAATATTAGTATGATATATTTTGTATATCTATGAAAATATAAGGGAAAATCTGTCATAACTGCAGTCAAAAAGAGCAAACTACCCACATAAGAAAATAATGGAGATTGAACTAGGTTTTTTGTATTGTTTTTTTACTGAAATATAGGGTAGGAACTACAACCATTAGTTAATATTTTATTTTCAATTACTGCAAATTGTAAGTGACCCAAGGTGTGAGGTGTTATTGGTGCCCCTTGCCAACCTTCATCAAACTCGATGACAATCCCAAGAGCGAGGCTTGACTCAGGATCCCCGCTCGACCCCTCATTAGTGCTGGGACCTTCGGTCAAGCCTCGTCAAAACAGGTAAATAATTCTCAGGTAAATTTTAACCCTGGGATCTTCAGTCCGTCTACCGGATTTCGGCAGAGGGTTGCCGCATCCATTTCGTCCTCTTCCAGCACCTCTTGGAAAGTTTTATGGTCCGCCTCTCTTCTGTTGAGGCTGCTGGATTTCGGCAGAGGGTTGCCACATCCATTTCGTCCTCTTCCAGCACCTCTTGGAAATTTTTATGGTCCGCCTCTCTTCTGTTGAGGCTGCTGGATTTCGGCAGAGGGCTGCCGCATCTATTTCTTCCTCTTCCAGCACCTCTTGGAAAGTTTTATGGCCCGCCTCTCTTCTGTTGAGGCTGCTGGATTTCGGCAGAGGGTTGCCGCATCCATTTCGTCCTCTTCCAGCACCTCTTGGAAAGTTTTATGGTCCACCTCTCTTCTGTTGAGGCTGCTGGATTTCGGCAGAGGGTTGCCGCATCCATTTCGTCCTCTTCCAGCACCTCTTGGAAAGTTTTATGGCCCGCCTCTCTTCTGTTGAGGCTGCTGGATTTCGGCAGAGGGTTGCCGCATCCATTTCGTCCTCTTCCAGCACCTCTTGGAAAGTTTTATGGCCCGCCTCTCTTCTGTTGAGGCTGCTGGATTTCGGCAGAGGGTTGCCGCATCCATTTCGTCCTCTTCCAGCACCTCTTGGAAAGTTTTATGGCCCACCTCTCTTCTGTTGAGGCTGCTGGATTTCGGCAGAGGGTTGCCTTTCCAATATTCCCTATTTAAAATAAATAAATCCCACAGTAATGAGACGAAATGAATTAAGTGGCTGATTTCGAAGGTAAGCTACAAATTCATCACAACCGTTTCCTAGGTTTTTTAAATATGTTGAAATCGTTACCACGGCAGTTGTTTTATTTTTGGAGAGTTTTAAATATTTAATTTGGATATTTAGTATCAGTTGAGAATGACGAGACGCCGAAAGCGCTTCTGCGATAAACCTCAAAACAAGTGCAGACCGGTGGATGATATCACCTCGATCATTTACTTGTTCTCGGTCCATACAGTGTTCATGGCATTGAAAACTCTCTCCACTGGTGCATATTAGTTTATTTTAATCTATATAAGATATTTTTTTACGATTAGGTAAAAGAAAGTATTGGTATTTCCAAAAGTAAATATTGTAATATAAATGAAAAATAAATCAATTTGAAATTGATTTGATTTGAGAATTAGTAATGTAGGTAACATAAAAAAGTATTTAAATTCTGAAATATTGGTTCACAAGTAGCTCTAAACCACAGAACCGACACTCACCGTTACATAAGTGTTTACAAACAATCAGAGCTTTTCCCGTCCATCGATCAACTCATAACGGGGGAACAATACCACGGAACAATCGATCACTAATAACACGCCTAACAAATAACACTTATCAGCTGGGAAGATTCGCCGCGGACGCGGTTTAACAAAGGAATTATTCGTGTAATTGTGTATAGAGCGTGAGCTCTGACGTGGGTGGGATCGCGGGGCGGGGGCGGGGGCGGCAACGGAGGGGCGGCAGCGGAGGGGCGGCAGCGGACAATGCCTCTCCGTAATTGGGTGAATCGTGCCAGCTTTCCCCGCGATTCTATGCAAATCCGTCTTCACGTATTCAATTAGCCCGCGAGCGATGTCACCCCTCCGATGGCGCAGATAGTGACGGAGAAATTGAAACTGGGATTGTGACGTCGATCGCGACGGCGTTGTAATGAGCAGATCTCAGATATGCCCGTCAGACACTAATGTGAAGAATGGACTGGCGAGGCTCCCACACCAGTTATAGGCGGACCTGCCTACTGCCTATTGCCTACTGCCTATTGCCTACTGCCTATTGCCTACTGCCTATTGCCTCTCACCGTGGCGATTGGCGGAACTCTCAGTTTTATATTGATGTGACTGCCTGCATTTGTCTTTAGGATGGACGAGGGACGTTTTTATAACTCATTAACCAAACAGTATATCTCCTTTGCATATTTAAAAATGAAATCATAAACTGTTAGTGATGATGTTAAAACTAACTTTTTGAATCCACAAATTGAGAATAACGTCGATATGACCACATTCTGCGAAACTATTCTTTATCGTTATACTTGGTTAATAATCTGTTAATTGTTTATTTTGTGTTATCTGCCGTGTTACTCTTAATGAAAAAACACATATTTATTTTAAACCGAATATGAACTAATTACGAGGGAGATTTATGAAGCTTTGCTACTGACTAAGATTGACTGATCCATTAATCATTAAAATTAATAAGTATCTCAATGACCAATGGCAGCTGGGTCCAGTTTCGAACCTTATTTTTTGCTCAGGATCGATCTGGCGAACCTTAGATAACGAGACGAGCACCCAAACCACTACGCTACCCGGTCATTTAAATGCTGAAACATTTCATGGAGACAGTTAACTTATGGATACATTTCCATAAATCCAAGACGTATTAGGATCACTTTTTAGCTGACAACAATACATTTACGATTTTACGTTTTTAAATTCTAATGAATAAAAGTATATATTTCAAAATTAGTTTTATACGTTTCTATATAAACGTAAATACACATGTTTTAATTCCAAAACAAAAGGAAAATGTCAGGGCTTCAAGGGTTAAAGAAACACTTACGTAAATATACCAATCACCTTTCTTCAAATGAGCTCAGTGCCGTAGAATAATATCTTGTAGAGCAAATCAATAATGTACTAGGAGACTAACAACAGAAATGTCATAACATTAAAACAGTAGCAGCTAAAGTCCAAGGATGCTGATACTGGTACTAATGATATACTTGTTCTGCTAACGGGAGGTTTTCATATGTTATAAAAACAAACAGTCACCGACACTTTTGTTGACTATCTGCTGGTAGTACTTAGTTTGGTGAGAGTTATCTGCTGGTAGTACCTAGTCTGGTGGTGATAAGTTGAGAGTTAAGTCTCACCAGAGCTTTGTTGAGCGAAATAGTTATTTTTCTACTAAGAGGATAATGTACAAGAAAAACTACCATTTACCGATTTAGCCAACTAAACAGAGTTGGATTTAAAGTATTTTTTCAATGTATAATATACTATGTTAAGTCTAATATGTATCCAAGATAAACTCAAATAATATGTATAAATTGAGAAAATTTTAAGGCAATTATTTTGTACTTTTTAAATAAATAAATATTAATATTTATTCCATGAAAAACGGTTAGAAATGAATAGTAATTTATGGGTAAATCGTTAAACCAGGGAAGGTCGACCTGATTCCTATCTTCACCTTCCAGGCGGAGAATAAAACAACAACAAAAAACTATTGACGTTACAGCTAAATAATGATGTAAAATATACCTAAATTGATTCTGCTTTATCAAACCAATAACATAAAATATAAAAGGTAATCTGGAACTATATACAAGTTTGTTTAGTGAGCTCCCTAGGGTTGTGAGCCAACATTGATTTTCCGAAATAAAACTTATATCAGAATTTTGTACTATTTTTGTATCTTTTTGAACCGCAAACAATTTGTTTTCCACTTTACTTTGGAAGCTACAACCAATATAAAAGTCGGACTATAGGTCTAGCCCAAAAACACAAGTTTACTAAGATTAAAAACTAATTATATCATAATTGTGTACTCTCTTTGTACCATTTTGTACCACCAAAAAAAGTTAACTGCTCAGTATTTAAAACTAAGTCGGCTCACAGGTCTGTGTAAAAAACAGAAGTGTCTTAAAATGGAAATCAAACTATTCCATATTATTGTACTATTTTTGTACTCTTTTGTATTAAAAATTAAAAGTGTTGTACCGCTCAAATAAGAGCTCTGTGATTGATATCAAAAAGTCGGCTCACAGGTCTAACTAAACAACACAAGTCCACCGAATCAAATACAAATTATGGCATATTTTTGCACTGTTTCTGTATCTTTTTGTACTAGAAAAAAATTGTGTACCCCTTTACTTCAAAAGTTATAACCAATACAAAAGTCGGACTACAAGTCTAGCCCAAAAACACAAGTTTTCAAAAATTAAAAACTAATTATATCATACTTTTGTACTCTTTTTGTACATTTTTGTACCAACAAAAGACATTTTTGTACCACCAACATAATGGCTCAGTAATAAAAACAAAGTCGGCTCACAGGTTTATGTAAAAAACACAAGTACCTTAAAATGGAAAACAAACTATGCAATATTATTTTATTTTTGTACTCTTTTGTTGACTATCTGCTGGTAGTACTTAGTCTGGTGGTGATAAATTGAAAGTTAAGTCTCATCAGAGCTTCCTTGAGCGAAATAGTTATTTTTCTACTAAGAGCATAATGTACAAGAAAAACTGTACAGTACTGTAATTAAAACTAAGTCGGCTCACAGGTCTATGTAAAAAACACAAGTGTCTTAAAATGGAAATCAAACTCTGCCATATTATTGTACTATTTTTGTACTCTTTTGTATTAAAAACTAAAAGTGTTGTGCCTCTATGTACTGTACTACAGTATTTAGTACAGATTACAATATTTGTACAGCTCAAATAAGAGCTCTATGATCGATATAAAAAAGTCGGATGAGAGGTATATTAAAAAACACTGTGTAAAAAACAATTATGGTTTATTGTTTTACTGGTTTTGTACTTTTTTGTACTGCAAAATGGAAATTGTGTACCCTTTTACTTTGGAAGTTACACCCAATCTAAAAGTCGGACTACAGGTATAACCCAAAAACGCAAGCTTACTCAAATTTAACAGGTATTATGTAAAGATTTTGTTCTCTTTTTTAACCTTTTTCTACCTCTATAAATAATGGCTCGGAATTAAAAACAAAGTTGGCTAACAGGTCTATGTAAATAACGCAAGTACCTTCAAATGTAAATATTATTTTATTCTTTTGTTCAAGAAATTACAACTTTTGTAAAATCTATACAAAAATAAGCCATAATTGTTTTTTTTATTCAGTGGGATTGTGTTTTTTAGTTAGACCTGTGAGCCGATTTTTTAAAATCAATCACAGAGCTATTATTTGAGCGGTACAACATTTCTAATCTGTAGTACAAAATAGTACAAAAATAGTACAATAATATGGCATAGTTTGATTTCCATTTTATGTAATTTGTGTTTTTTACATAGACCTGTGAGCCAACTTAGTTTTAATTACTGAGCAGTTATTTTTGGTGGTACGAAAATTTCTTTTACTGGTACAAAAAGGTACATAAAGAGTACAAAACTATGATATAATTAGTTTTTAATTTTAGTAAACTTTTGTTTTTGGGCTAGAGTTGTAGTCCGACTTTTATATAGCTTCCAAAGTGAAGTGGTACAAAATTTTATTTTTGCGGTACATAAAGGTAAAAAACTAGTACAAAATTCCGATATAAGTTTTATTACGAAAAACTAATGTCGCCTCACAAGCCTAGGGAGCTTGTTTAGCGTCTTTAACAATCATAGTGGAGCAGCCAATGTATTTGTTGAGAGCTGAGCTGACGCAATGCTATCTATGTCCTGCCTCCTACACTGATAAGGATAAGCCCCCGAGGAACATTAGTGTTATCAGCTAGGATCGTGTATAGCGAAGCTTTTAGAAGAGACCTACATTAGCCGTATTGCAAGGCTGTATTGCGACATGACCACATTAGTAGTGGGTAAACAGCGGTTTAACATCACTTCCGGCGCTTTTTCCCCATGTTATTCTTATGGGGAGCCGTTTTTGCACCGACGCCAGCTCCCGCCTATAGAGCTCCCGCGCGTTGGCCTGTACTAATGTCCAACCCTTGCCTATATTAAATATATTGTCCCCATCCCCATCCCTCCTCTATATTTTTTAAAATTAATTTTCAAATTCTAAAAAACTATCTTTAATGTTTATAGTCCGATTTGTCTGCAATTTGGATATGTTATTGTCCTAGGCAAGTGTTTTAATAAATTTCACTTACATTTCCCAAATTCACTATAACGGTCAAATTAAAAAATATTTTTTGAAAATACTGTAGTGCCAATTGCCAACTTCTTTATTTACTGCCCGATTTGTCTGCAATTTGGATATGTTATTGTCCTAGGCAAGTGTTTTAATAAATTTCACTTACATTTCCCAAATTCACTATTACAGTCAAATTAAAAATATTTTGGAAAAATACTGCCAATTGCCAACTTCTTTATTTACTGTCCGATTTGTTTAAAATTTAGATATGTTATTGTTATAGGCAAGTGTTTTAATAAATTCCACTTACATTTCCCAAATTCACTATAACGGTCAAATTAAAAAATATTTTTGAAAAATACTGCCAATTGCCACCTTCTTTATTAACTGTCCGATTTCTTTAAAATTTGGATATGTGATTGTTCTAGGCAAGTGTTTTAATAAAATCCACCTACATTTCCCAAATTCACTATTACGGTCAAATTAAATAATATTTTTGAAAAATACTGCCAATTGCCACCTTCTTTATTAACTGTCCGATTTGTCTTCAATTTGGATATGTTATTGTCGTAGGCAAGTGTTTTAATAAATTACACTTACATTTCCCAAATTCACTATTACAGTCAAATTAAAAATTATTTTTGAAAAATACTGCCAATTGCCACCTTCTTTATTAAATGTCCGATTTGTCTTCAATTTGGATATGTTATTGTCCTAGGCAAGTGTTTTAATAAAATCCACTTACATTTCCCAAATTCACTATTACGGTCAAATTAAATAATATTTTTGAAAAATACTGCCAATTGCCACCTTCTTTATTAAATGTCTGATTTGTCTTCAATTTGGATATGTTATTGTCCTAGGCAACTGGTTTAATAAATTCCACCTACATATCCCAAATTCACTATTACAGTCAAATTAAAAATTATTTTTGAAAAATACTGCCAATTGCCAACTTCTTTATTAAATGTCCGATTTGTCTGCAATTTGGATATGTTATTGTCCTAGGCAAGTGTTTTAATAAATTTCACTTACATATCCCAAATTCACCATTACGGTCAAATTAAAAAATATTTTTGAAAAATACTGCCAATTGCCAACTTCTTTATTAAATGTCCGATTTGTCTGCAATTTGGATATGTTATTGTCCTAGGCAAGTGTTTTAATAAATTTCACTTACATATCCCAAATTCACCATTACGGTCAAATTAAAAAATATTTTTGAAAAATACTGCCAATTGCCAACTTCTTTATTAAATGTCCGATTTATCTGCAATTTGGATATGTTATTGTCCTAGGCAAGTGTTTTAATAAATTACACTTACATTTCCCAAATTCACTATTACAGTCAAATTAAAAATTATTTTTGAAAAATACTGCCAATTGCCAACTTCTTTATTAAATGTCCGATTTGTTTAAAATTTAGATATGTTATTGTTGTAGGCTAGTGTATATGCACCATCCACATTTCCCAAATTCACTATTACGGTCAAATTAAAAAATATTTTTGAAAAATACTGCCAATTGTCAACTTCTTTATTTACTGTCCGATTTGTTTAAAATTTGGATATGTTATTGTCCTAGGCAAGTGTATATGCACCATCCACATTTTACAAATATTGCGGTTAAATTTTAAAAAATTTGGAAAAATACTGCCAATTGGCAACTTCTTTATTTATGGTCTGATTTGTTTAAAATTTATGTCATTATTCTAGGCTAGTGTATATGTACCATCCACATTTGACAAATTAACTATAATGGTCAAATTTAAAAAATATTTTGAAAAATATACTAACAATTTCAAACTTCTTTATTTACTGTCTGATTTATTTTCGGATATGTTAAAGCTCTTATATAGGTAACAAGACCACACTACCACACGTTCCACTACCCCCTATAATACAGTATTTTGTTGTAATCCCAAAACTGACTTTGCTGTTTATTGTCCGATTTGCCTACACTTTGGATGTTGTCCTAAGCATTTATTGTCTGATTTATTTTTGGATATGTTATAGCCCCCAACTATTATATCTAAAATTACAATATTATTTCCACCTATAATACTGTTGTTTGTTTTGCCGCAACCTAAAAACTAACATTGGTATTTGTGTTTTTACAAAACTATATTTTGCGGTTGGATTAAAAAAATAAATACAAGCTTATTATATACATCCAGCTGATAAGTAATATATATCCACAACTATGGTCAGAACAAATTTTGGATATGTTTTAAGCCAGCAAAAAATAAATGTTTAAAACCCAAAACAACTACACACAAAACACTAACCTTTCTTTGTGCTTGTTTGGAGTAGTCTTTATTTTATCCAACTTAATTTTAATTTTGTAGTTAAAATCAAACTTCCCACATTCTAGCTCCCTTTCCAGCCAGTGATTGGAGACATAAAGGTTACGAATATTTTCAAACAATATATCTTTTTCTACCCCTATGTTGGACTTGTTTAATAGCGCTTATTAATAATTCCGCACCATATTCCAAATCCTCCAGTCTACTACATTCATTAAATTTAACATTGCCTTTAATATCTTGCATCTCTATGTCTTCTTGTCCATCATCCCACTCATTGTTACGGAAACTTAGGTTTTCTATTTTTGGAATTGCCATAAAATGTTGCGGTTCCGTTAGTGTTAAAGCTTGCAAGTGGCTCGTTGGTAGGTAGATAAATAATGTCCAAATCACCACTGTATGGCAACACCCCTTGCCTATTCTTATTTATCTCTATAAATACAGTTTTACAGACACCTTTAACATAGTATACACCCCTCCATCCTTTTCTGCCAACACTCCCACAAACTTGTTGTTTACTACAAACGCATACACATAATGCTCTAGATCCTCGTCGCAGGAAGTAATCTTTTAATTTATCCTCTCTTTCCCTTCTTTCTTTAGCCAACTGTGCTTTGTATTCCTCCGCAACAGTATTTTCCACATATTCCAATGTCTTCTAATTCCAATTTCCTCTTTTTGGAACAACTCTCTGCTTGGAAAGTGGCTCTATTTCTTTAATAGTGTATGGGTACAGTTTATTGGTCCGGCTTCTTAAAACGTAGGGAGTAAGGTTAGGACTTTCCACTAAGCCCAATTCTTCTAAATTGATGGAGAAAGGTGTATTTGATGTGCCCCCAGATTTGATGTAACACTTATGCTTTACACTTATGGCATCCTCCTCTATTACCTCTACATAGTTGGTAAACAGTTAAAGCTAAATGCAGATAGAGCATACTTTATTAACTTTTCCCTTTGTGTACTATCTTTTGGCAGTTGTACTCCAGTTATCTTCCCCCAATATGCATCGTTAAACACTAAACAACAACTGTTTTGTAATTGATTGGCATCTTATGCAGAGGTACAGCATAGAATGGAGCATTTTGAAAGTACCGTTTGTTGTCTTCTATTAGACTTAAACAATCTCTTAAAGGTTCAAACCCTTTACCAAAACCTCTACAATAGATTGTTGCCTCTAACCTTGCCTTTCTCTCTAGCTAGTTTAGACGAGAACGTTTCTTTTAGGTTTACAAAGTTTATTATATGGTTTCCTATACTTTTAATTACTCCAGGGCTTGTAATCTGGCATATAAATTTATTATATATTTTTACCCTGCTATTTACATTAAACCACGTTAAACAGTCTTTACTAACATTATCTACAATAACATTATGGGGGTCCATTCGCCCCCCTGGTAGCAAAGGTTTTCTGTAAGATATTGGCACATTTCCTCTTTATTAAATATTCCAACCAAATCTAGTGTTATATCGAAATCCATAAGATAGTACATTTCTTTTTCCAGATCTTGCAGTATCTTTGGAAGGTCTTCCAACAAATCCTTAATTTTAACATTTGCAAGCTCTATTTTATAGGGAATTGCTATAGGATCATCATACTTTTGTTTAATTTGGTCAATATCTTTCTTTATTATTTGTAACACACCCTCGCTTTGGGAGAATGGTAGTTTGGCCACAACACCATGTCGAGCTAAAGAGAACTTTTTAAATATTCCTCATAAGTAGCTATTAAACGAGCCACATATTTCCTTCTTAACTTTAAATTTATTCCGAACGTCCCCATCACAATCCGCAACATTGGTTATCTTAACTAACATCCGTTATAGATGTTAAGTTATTTAATTTTGGTTCACCCTCGCAATAGTTTATATTACCTATGTCTGTAACATGTAAGTGGACACCCACATGCAAATATGGAATACCCACTATTAATATAATTCCAAATTCGACCAAATAAGTTTATAGTCTCAATATAATTAACATATTAACTAACGGCGCCATCCCGCATTAGTACCCAAATTGTCGAAATTCTATAATTCTATTCTTAGTCCTTGTATTAGGTTTTGTACTATTAAACCCAACACCCCGTGCAGTAGAGTAATATATGTATTTAATACAGATACGCACATTCTACAAGACCCATACATCTGTTGTATAAGCAGCAGAATAGACGTCTCATTGTGTTGTTGTAAAGTAAAACATAAATTGTGCTGGATACAACCGGCCAGATATTAGACAGGAAATGTGTTGGAAGTGTATTGCCAAATAGTAAGACAAACACCACATAGTGCAGCATGTAATCAATCCATTACTATTTAGACAGTATTGGTACAACATCCGATATATTAGCTAAACCCACAATCAAACTTGGAAAACAAACAGTAAAAGATAAATATTATAGTAACAGAAATAGTAAGAGTATAAGGACATAGTAATATTTAAAGTTTATAAAACAACACAAATGCAGAGACACAATAACACACTCCAACACATTACGACACAGGCACAGATACTGGTTTACAGCCATTTAACACAACTTTACACGTTCTGTCAACTGACACAAAAATAGTTTGTAAATTGTGTAAGAAATATATGTAATATAAACAAATTTAACACAATCATAACATTTTGAGGACACAATGTTTGGACTGGGTTTAGCTAATATATCGGATGTTGTACCAATACTGTCTAAATAGTAATGGATTGATTACATGCTGCACTATGTGGTTTGTCTTTGGCAATACACTTCCAACACATTTCCTGTCTAATATCTGGCCGGTTGTATCCAGCACAATTTATGTTTTATTTTACAACAACACAATGCGACGTCTATTCTGCTGCTTATACAACAGATGTATGGGTCTTGTAGAATGTGCGTATCTGTATTAAATACATATATTACTCTACTGCGCGGGGTGTTGGGTTTAATAGTACAAAACCTAATACAAGGACTAAGAATAGAATTATAGAATTTCGACAATTTGGGTACTAATGTTAATATGTTAATTATATTGAGACTATAAACTTATTTAGTCGAATTTGTGGGTATTCCATATTTGCATGTGGGTGTCCACTTACATGTTACACTTACCGCTCGCCTATGTTTATATTTACAACACATATATGCCTATAGTGTAATCTGTCCTGTTTACATGTTTCCGCTACTTTTGTATAAAAGAAATGTACTCTGTTAGCCATTTATTGGGGAATTGTATTAAACCTACTAACGAAAGATTTGGTATATGGTTTTTATTAGAAAATCTACGTAATAATAACCTTCTTACAGACATAGGTAATATAAACTATTGCGAGGGTGAACCAAAATTAAATAACATCTATAACGGATGCGTTTTGTGATAACATAATGTTAGTTAAGATAACCAATGTTGCGGATTGTGATGGGGACGTTCGAAATAAATTTAAAGTTAAGAAGGAAATATGTGGCTCGTTTAATAGCTACTTATGAGGAATATTTAAAATATTTAGCTCGACATGGTGTTGTGGCCAAACTACCATTCTCCCAAAGCGAGGGTGTGTTACAAATAATAAAGAAAGATATTGACCAAATTAAACAAAAGTATGATGATCCTATAGCAATTCCCTATAAAATAGAGCTTGCAAATGTTAAAATTAAGGATTTGTTGGAAGACCTTCCAAAGATACTGCAAGATCTTATGGATTTCGATATAACACTAGATTTGGCTGGAATATTTAATAAAGAGGAAATGTGCCAATATCTTACAGAAAACTTTAACTCAACAACTCATTCAGTGACCGGTTCTCTTTACACAATATGTCGTTTTTAGTTTTAAATTCTGAGTTAATTTGAGTGAGCTTTTGGTTGTCTTCCAGAGACCTTGTAATTTCAGCCAAGAGTTGAGAGTTTTGATTTTTTAACTGATTATTTTCATGTTTGATTTTATACACTCCATACTTTCTAATGGAAGGCAAGACTTCACTTGTAACCCATCTTTTGAATGCTTTAGCTTCTGGTTTCAATGAGCGCAAAATAAGAGAATACAAACCAGATTCATTGATGAAGTTAGACTGATATTGGAAGTTAAAGGGGGGGTGTATCGATACACCCCCCTTTAGAGAGTATATTTATAGCCTTACACTTGTCTTCTTCATCAACATTTATCCGCAATGCCTGTTTTGAATCTTGATAGCCCAGGATTTTAACAACATCCTTTCCTTTGAACCAAGGATTATTTTCACTGTCAAACAGTACAGTAACAGATTGATCATTAAATATATAAGAGGTTAAGTTAGACATTTTATATCAAGTATCGTGCAATAGAACAGATCAGAGCAACGTAAGGTCTTACCTCAAAAGTGACCGAGGTAGAGTGAAGTTAACGTTTAAGAATAAAGAGCGCTAAAAGTATCGTCAAAATAAATGTTATATTCTAATTCATCGTGGAGAATTTAGCTACTTTTTTATAACCATTTCTTTAGAGAATCCGCTATTTAGCATAGCCTTACCGCTCAAAAATTCAACTTCTATCCTGTCAAAGTCTGCATTTGATTTTAAGTTCAATTTTAATGGCTTTCCTTCGAACAGGTCTTCCCTCACAAAATAGATTTATAAAAATCCAACAATCATGAATAAGCCAACAACTCATCATGAATAAGCCAACACATTGTTTTATCGGTACCGCAAAGGCTCATTTTAAACTGTAATGAAAGCAGCTCGGTCATCTCATTAATAAATATCTGCAATGTCTTCATAAAGAGGTGGCTATCAATTTTATAACCCCAAATATTTACGTTGAAATGCATTAATTTACAGATAGACATAGTTTGAGTGAGTGGATTTTAATCTGCGGATTATTTGGAAAATGAATCGTCGCTGGACTGATCAATATGTTTCATATTTCATTTCTGAAATCGTCACCTCCGTGTTAATGCAGTGATATTTATTACAGTCTTATGGACATTATTTATCTACCTACCAACGAGCCACTTGCAAGCTTTAACACTAACGGAACCGCAACATTTTGTGGCGATTCCAAAAATAGAAAACCTAAGTTTCCGTAACAATGGACAAGAAGACATAGAGATATTAAAGGCAATGTTAAATTTAAAGAATGTAGTAGACTGGAGGATTTGGAATATGGTGCGCTATTAAACAAGTCCAACATAGGGGAAGAAAAAGATATATTGTTTGAAAATATTCGTAACCTTTATGTCACTGGCTGGAAAGGGAGCTAGAATGTGGGAAGTTTGATTTTAACTACAAAATTAAGTTGGATAAAATAAAGACTACTCCAAACAAGCACAAAGAAAGGTTAGTTGTTTTGGGTTTTAAACATTTATTTTTGTTGGCTTAAAACATATCCAAAATTTGTTCTGACCATAATTGTGGATATATATTACTTATTAGCGTATATAATAAGCTTGTATTTATTTTTTTTAATCCAACCGTAATAGTGAATTTGGAAATGCACTTATGCAATGGCCAGTAATATATTGCATCCAAAGTTTGGTTACGAAAAAACAACACTAAAAGGGAAAAAATGTTCGGTAAATTTAGATATAAGGGGATATAACAAGTCGAAAAGTAAATAAAGGAGTTATTGGTAGTAATTTGCAAAATATAGTTTTGTAAAAACACAAATACCAATATTAGTTTTTAGGTTGCGGCAAAACAAACAACTGTATTATAGGTGGAAATAATATTGTAATTTTAGATATAATAGTTGGGGGCTATAACATATCCAAAAATAAATGCTTAGGACAATATCCAAAGTGTAGGCAATAAACAGCAAAGTCAGTTTTGGGATTACAGCAAAATAAACAAACAAAAAAGACAAGTGGGTAATGGAACGTGTGGTAGTGTGGTCTTGTTACCTATATAAGAGCTATAACATATCCGAAAATAAAGAAGTTTGAAATTGTATATTTTTCAAAATATTTTTTAAATTTGACCATTATAGTTAATTTGTCAAATGTGGATGGTACATATACACTAGCCTAGAATAATGACATAAATTTTAAACAAATCAGACCATAAATAAAGAAGTTGCCAATTGGCAGTATTTTTCCAAATTTTTAAAAATTTAACCGCAATATTTGTAAAATGTGGATGGTGCATATACATTAGCCCACAACAATAACATATCCAAATTTTAAACAAATCGGACAGTAAATAAAGAAGTTGGCAATTGGCGGTATTTTTCAAAAATATTTTTTAATTTGACTGTAATAGTGAATTTGGGAAATGTGGATGGTGCATATACACTAGCCTACAACAATAACATATCTAAATTTTAAACAAATCGGACATTTAATAAAGAAGTTGGCAATTGGCAGTATTTTTCAAAAATAATTTTTAATTTGACTGTAATATTTGTAAAATGTGGATGGTGCATATACACTAGCCTACAACAATAACATATCCAAATTTTAAATAAATCGGACAGTAAATAAAGAAGTTGGCAATTGGCAGTATTTTTCAAAAATATTTTTTAATTTGACCGTGATGGTGAATTTGGGATATGTAAGTGAAATTTATTAAAACACTTGCCTAGGACAATAACATATCCAAATTGCAGACAAATCGGACATTTAATAAAGAAGTTGGCAATTGGCAGTATTTTTCAAAAATAATTTTTAATTTGACTGTAATAGTGAATTTGGGATATGTAGGTGGAATTTATTAAACCAGTTGCCTAGGACAATAACATATCCAAATTGAAGACAAATCAGACATTTAATAAAGAAGGTGGCAATTGGCAGTATTTTTCAAAAATATTATTTAATTTGACCGTAATATTTGTAAAATGTGGATGGTGCATATACACTAGCCTACGACAATAACATATCCAAATTGCAGACAAATCGGACAGTAAATAAAGAAGGCGGCAATTGGCTGTATTTTTCAAAAATATTTTTTAATTTGACCGTAATAGTGAATTTGGGATATGTAAGTGTAATTTATTAAAACACTTGCCTACGACAATAACATATCCAAGTTTTAAACAAATCGGACAGTTAATAAAGAAGGCGGCAATTGGCAGTATTTTTCAAAAATATTTTTTAATTTGACCGTGATGGTGAATTTGGGATATGTAAGTGAAATTTATTAAAACACTTGCCTAGGACAATAACATATCCAAATTGCAGACAAATCGGACATTTAATAAAGAAGTTGGCAGTTGGCAGTATTTTTCAAAAATAATTTTTAATTTGACTGTAATAGTGAATTTGGGATATGTAAGTGGAATTTATTAAACCACTTGCCTAGGACAATAACATATCCAAATTGCAGACAAATCGGACAGTTAATAAAGAAGGTGGCAATTGGCAGTATTTTCAAAAAATATTTTTTAATTTGACCGTTATAGTGAATTTGGGAAATGTAAGTGAAATTTATTAAAACACTTGCCTAGGACAATAACATATCCAAATTGCAGACAAATCGGACTATAAACATTAAAGATAGTTTTTTAGAATTTGAAAATTAATTTTAAAAAATATAGAGGAGGGATGGGGATGGGGACAATATATTTAATATAGGCAAGGGTTGGACATTAGTACAGGCCAACGCGCGGGAGCTCTATAGGCGGGAGCTGGTGTCGGTGCAAAAACGGCTCCCCATAAGAATAACATGGGGAAAAAGCGCCGGAAGTGATGTTAAACCGCTGTTTACCCACTACTCACATTACTGGTGCTGTCCCGCTCAGCAGTTGTATTCAGCCCTATACACTTACTACGATTGCAACAATCTTGCCTTTAACTGTGACACTAAACAATCTAATTACTAATATTAATAGAGATCTAAAATGTTGAAACTATTCACTAATCATAATAGTTATTAGGTCAGATTAAATTATGATTGGATACATTGTTTTATCTTTGCAATTTTGACTAGTATTCTTACTTGGTTGCTCATAGGTCATGAGTTATGAGATTCTTTGACTAATCTCATACTTCAAAAAATTATTGTTTGATCTAAATACATCGTTTTTACTATTAGTATTGATGGGATAAAAATACTTCCTGTTCCCACCCTTACATTATGTGAGGGCAATGGCAAATGGAAATAAGAAACTCCAATTTCGTAGAAACTCAATTTAGTTTTTTAACAGTTTTAACTTTAGCAGGCATTAGGCCAAATATTGTTTACATTTATTTATATTTCAATTGCTAAATAAAACACAACTTCATAAGATTGTCATTGAACATTTCAAAATCTATGGGGCAAAACTCTGGTGGTGGTTTTTCAAAACTACAAAAGGCACATCTACAGAATAAGAGAATTCCATTTATACCAAACATGTATATAAAAAAATAGTTTTAGAGGTAAAAAATCACTGAAAAATCAAGAAATTCTTTCATTAATATAGATAGGTGATAAATCAATACAACCTCCAAATTTGCAATATATATTTGGCAATATACGATGAATGTAAGGGGTATTTTTATAAAACTAAATCTGTAGTAAACTTTCATTAAGTCAATATGAAAGTTCAAAATAAATTGTTCTAGAGACCATTGTGTTTTTTACAACGGGCTTTGCTGCTAGCAATTGCAATAAACACAAATTGATACTCTTGTTCGTATCTGTGAATTTTCATTACGGTACACTTTTTTGATATTTTGTGTGAAAGATGGAGATAGTAGAGGGAGTGGGAGGGCAGACTTCCGCTCTTTACCTTTATCTCGAGATGGGAGTTAACAATTGCAGTAGAAACCCGTCACTGGCTAAAGTATTTCGATGTCACAGTTTCTTCACAGTTGTTAATATCCTTCATTACTACGTTTTTTCGTTCCGTATGAGCATTTTCCCCCTACCTGTTTCTTTGAAACTGTAATTGAAAATTATTAATCAAATCACAATAATTTAAAAGAGAAACTGTGAGAGGTGTAATAACTTAACATTAATTTAAATTCATATTTGAAATTGTGGCCATTAACGTTTTAAAACAATTTAATTTGAACCCATCACTATGTTTTTCTCTTGCTTGAACAGTGGAATAGGTTAACCCTTACCTCCTACTGAATTCAAAAAATTACTAGTGCCTTACAGGGGCTATAGCCCCTAACTTATGGTTTTTGAGGAAGTGGATAATCACAGCTGAGCATTAGTTCATTTAGCTTATTAATAAAAACAATGCAGTTATATTTCCATAAGAAAATCATTGGATCTTTGAAGTCCAGTGGAGCGTAGCCCACGTAATTTTCGACTTTTCTGATATTTTTCTCAACGTCTTTGGTCCCCAAACTTTAAAATGAATCGTCATAACCTAACTTAACTTCTTCCTAGCTCGAGATATTTCGTGGGGACCGATTCGCTGACGGAATTAAATGACATGTATTACATGTATAATAAATTATTTTAAAAAGAAATAGGAACAAATAGAATGGAACAAATCTCTTCAAAGACAAATGTACCACTGTAAATTTACACTATCATCATAAAAATATATAATTAATAACCGTCATTAATCCATTAAAGTTACTACTTCGTTATCAAATGATAACGATTTAGCTCCCATAAAAAAAGTTATAAAAGTTCGTACCAAATCACTGGCAATGCAGATTTAAAAAAATAAGCAATAAGTGGACCAACGGTCAAAGATTTGAAGACGAGACGACCTTGAGACTAATCCATGTGGGAGGCTGGGCAGTGATACCGGTTGTCAAGGTCGCCTAGCGTTATCAGGCGAGGCTGTCTTGCTCATCAGACATTACGGGACTGCAACGGCACCGGGGGAGAGTCCGTCATGGTATGTGGCCTTGGAGCTGATGCTTGCTAAGACCAACCAATTAAACTGAAGTACACGCTTGAGGGGCTCCAGTCACTTGCTTCTGCCAGATCCTCCCATAAGACCATTCTCCATCAAATTCCATCCCTCCTCAACGGATTATCTGAGATTGTGGATTTATGACTCATTTTATAGAGCAAAAAGTATAACGATTTCAGTGAGCAAGATTTTGACTAAATAATAATCGTTCAAAAACAAATCGAAACTGTTCAATAACTGTGATTTTTTATGTGTTAACAACATTTTTTATTGAAATTCTGCTCACTGAAATCGCTAGATTTTTTTTGGCTCTGTAAAATGAGACATAAATCAACAATACCGAATAATAAGACTGAAAAAATCTTCAGTTTCAGTGAGCAGAATTTCAATATCATAAATAATAATTGTACAAAAATTCCAAAATGTATAATATTGGTGATTTTTGTAAAGGGTTATTTGTGATATCAAAATTTTGCTCGCAAATCGAAGGAAAAACCTCTATATTGTGTAATTACCTGTGATGCTATACGTTAATGGGGTACCGGTTACAACAGTTTACAAAAATAAACGCCCTGTTACCTTTGTCCTTTATCCTTCGTTCAACAGTCTTAACAATTTTAATGGGTACAAAAAGTCTAAAAATTTGTTATAAAACACTAGCTGGCCCGACAAACGTATTCCTGTCCTAAAATGTCATTGAATTTGTTTTATGTCAAATACTCGTTCATTTTCAAGATTAGCTCGTTCGCTTCGCTCACTCGCCTCCCGGATGAGCTCGCTCGCTACGCTCACTCGCCTATCGAAAAAAGAGTTTGAGATGCCATTCAAGTAGTTTTTTATTTCCATCATGAGAGGTGCTTTAAAGTAGTTTTTTTCTTTCCATAATGAACATATGTTTATTGCCTTTCAAGTATGTTTAGATATAAACCTTTTGTTAACAGATGTTTGGTGTAACTAACTGAACTTTGATCAAATCAATGGGAACTTTGATGGCCAGTTGGACAGAGCCCTTATGTCGGATTAAACATTTTATTTTATAAGAACCTTGTCCTGTCATTAACAAACATATCAAAAAAATAATTATTCAATTTGGTGCACTCTTTCTCAAGTGATGGCGTGACCAAGGTAAATAGGCATTAATTTCTATATATTATGAGTATAGGTTTTTAGTGATATTGATTTGAAATATGTACGCCATTTTGAAACTGATGATTACCTTAAATTCACTATTTCATCACAGTAATATATTGATTAGGTATAGATAGACCCGCATGACAAAATTGAAGTCAATCGCTTAAAGACTTTTGGAGATGTAAGTTACATAAAAAGAAATTATTATGGCTATACGGAAAACGGGCCATATTAGGACCCCTTTGCAACGAAGGGGCCATACCTTCTAAACCTTCTAAATGTTTAGAATCATTCAAGGTTTTGGACAATGCCACTATAACATGTTATTACCAATAACTCAATATAAAAACAATTTTTAATTGGTGGTACTTAATAATCCAAAATTGTATCTTTTAATTTAGTCAGAAAAGCTAAATTATTAACAGCTTTGTAAATGATCCTCTAAATAATTTTCAGTCATCCAGACTCATTACAATACCATCATATAATTTTACATGAAAAAATAAACTTTATAATACGTTTTGCTTATTCATCCATCATTTTATCTTTATCTTGGTAAAAAGCATAACATGACATATACTCTTTGGAATTTAAGATTTATGACCTGGCTAAAGAATCAGTCGGTATTAGTCAGTATCAAGGCTGCACAAGGCATCTCATTCAAGTTACACTCATCCATTCATATTCGGAGTCCAACTCAAACAAATGATTTTCCCCAAATTTTATATTTTTGTTGTATTTGTAAATTTACAATTTTCTGAACATTTCGATTCCAAAATTATTAAGGTTTTACTTTATGAAACATTATTTATTTATGTCATTACATAATACAGCTTTGGGCCTAAAATTATTAAGATTGGGTCAAAATTGTGTTAGAAATAAAAAATAAGCATACAAATCTTAGAGAAAAAAAGTTGTATACGAAAATTTTGTTTATATTGTCTGTTAGAGTATTATTATAATTTTACCTCCAGTGGAAAATCTATTTGCAGACAAATTTTTCGTAGTTTCCCAGCAACAATCCCACGAATATTTACATAACAGGGCTACTTATGCGTTTGTTTTTCTGCGATTTGTGAAAAAACCGTGTTTTTTCACTTAGGTACACATATCTCTAAAACCGTTTGAAATATCTTTATGAAATTTTCACAGCCCCTTAGTCATTACATAATACAGCTTTGGACCTAAAATTATTAAGATTGGCTCAAAATTGTGTTAGAAATCAAAAATAAATATATAAAGAAAAAAAGTTGTATAGGAAAATTGTTGTTATACTGTCTGTTAGAGTATTATTATAGTTTTACCTTCAGTGGTTAAATAGACCATAATAAACAACCATGCAAAGTTTCATTGTGATAAGTCAACTATTGTAGGAGTTACAGGTACCTAAAGTTTGTCAATTTAAGCCCTAATTGCGTTGACGTCTTCCAAAGAGATTAGCTAGATAATTGAACACAAAATACAAATTTACAACAGCATACCGGCAAATCGCAAAAACCAAGACGGGCATTTTACAAGGGAATCGCCCGTTGTTTCCAGGCTTGCCACACCATAATCTGAGCAGTAGTCCCGACCTCGTTCTGCATATTAACATGGTATCACGTTCATCCTTGCAGAATCTAATTCGCAGAGCGGACCTTTGCCACTCCGACCTCGTCTGTCCGTCTGTCTGTCTGTCTGTCTGTCTGTTCGTCCGCGTCGTCATCCGTTGTTCCCACGTCCCTCACCGCAGACCACGTTTCTGCCACATCTGATCTAGGCTAGAGTATACCCGGTTCTTATCTATCCCGTAACTTCTAACCCTTATCTTATCAAAATGGTCAATCTTCTGATGAATATTTTTCTTGGTCCATGTAGACTTGTTTGTAGACGTGCATGGTCGAATCTGTTAATGTTGCTCTAAGACCAGATTTATTGCCAAAACTAACCAATGCGCAGGAAACTGAAATCTTGCCCATCCATGATCAGTCGAAATACTCGTTCCAGGCATGAAGTAACAGATACAGTTATAACCGCTATAACCTCACTAATAATACCCCCGTAGCAGCAAACCTGCTTACTCAGCGAATTTCCAATGCATATATATATATATATGTATCTTAATACCACATAAAACCAAATACCAAGTTTCATCAATATACATTCATCAATAAACTATTTATGACATTTTGATTACTCTCCATAAGAATAACATGGCGGCTGAGTATGCAGGTTTGCTGAAGGAAGGAACACAAAAAAATGGGGTTTTATACAAATATCAATATAACTCAACTAGGTAAAGCCACCTACCAAATATTATTAATTTATGTTCATAATTAAGGGAGATAACATGTTACTTATTCCCCATAAGAATAAGATGGGGGCTGAGTACGCAGGTTTGCAGCAAAGGGAAATATAGGCAAAAAAAGTTTTTTAGTGCAAATATCAATAGACCACAATGATATGAAGCAATATACCAAGTTTTATCAGGATAAGTTGATAAATAAGCGAGATATACATTTTTTCTTATTCTCTATAAGAATAACATTGGAAAACGTACTGTGTTTAGCACTTTCAATATCTCGGTAACCAATTGGTGTAGAGCAATGATCAAAACACCAAATTTGTTTTTAAGCTGAGTTTAATGGTGAAAACTAAAATTAGATTTTCTAAAATATTATATGTAAAAAACTCAAAAAAAACATTTTTGGGGTACAACCCCCCCCCCCAAATACCCCTTTGGATAGAGCGATCTGGCTGGTTTTCGAACTTAGTCATAAATTATGTTTAACATGTTTGTAACAAATTTCATCAAAATCGGATCATTTTTACGAGAGTTATCGCACCCACGGACACACACACACACACACACACACACACACACACACACACACACACACACACACACATATATATATAGTTTTGAGCGAATGGTGTTTTTGGCATCTGGGGACCTCAAAACGAAAAGTTATCATGCTCCCGGGCCTAGGTCTTACCATGCCGACTACGGTAATAGCTTCTTTCCTATAGGGGAAATTCGCTAAAATGAAACGATCGTGCTCTTCCGAGCTATCTAAAATGTTCACTGGAAAAAGTTTATGTTTGAAAAATCTGATTTTTTAACTTTTATAATGCTAAGTATAACATTTAAGCTTAAAGTAAGTAATAGCTCAATTGCCAGTGTGATTACGACGTCAGTTTAGTTCTTATGAAACCTGTAATCTCTTGAAGGATCAGTGGTTCAACCTTTATATTTAAGCATGTACGAAACCATTTTTGCTCTTTCTAAAAAAAATAAATTAAACACACCATAATTTACCACCGAAGAGTAAGCACTCTATTGTTATGTTCTTTATAAAGCAGTATGTTATATATCTGGCGAACTTTAAATGTGTTTAATATTTTTGTGGATTGTTGCGATATTTACGTCAAGGAACATAAATAGTAATTTACTCTGACAATGAATACAACCGCCCGGAGTGTGTAGGTGGACGACGTTGCACAATGCAGGTGTCAGGTGTGATGAAGTGGCGTGATTCACCAATTGTTCGTGATTCACTTCTTGTTGAGACAACGAGTGGAAATATATGTACCCTCACAATATTATATATCCGAATATCTGTTTTATTTGGATGTTTGTTACTCCATCGCGCACAATCAGTGTGTCCAACCACAAAGAAGTAATATACCAAGGCTAGCTCCGGATCTAAATCTAGCGAAAAAATCCCTGGATCAGGAAGAAAATTCCCTTTGAAGTTATGATTTATATATGTAAATATTACCAAATACACACAAAATACAATCATGTATAGTGGACAGGCAGTCATAAGTGCCTTAATGTACCTTTATTTTTGATGATTACTATTTGATTTTAAAAACGGTATAATAAAGTATAAACTTTATAGAAAGACTGATTTGGCTTGCCTAAACTAAAACATAACCACAATGTATTTATAAAGACGAAACATCATTATATATCTCAACATATGTATTTTCCTTGCTATGCTATTGCTCTTATTAGTACACAGTAGCAGTAATTATTACTGGCAAATTGAACCCATGCAGTTTTATTTGCAGTATTCTCTTAGTTTTAATTCATCTAAAAGTTGATAAATTCCCTAGATTTTAATAGGTCCCAAAATATCTATCAATGAAGAATTTTCCATGGATCTAGGGAACGTATTTTTAAGTTGGACACACTACACACAATTATAGGAACAATTCAGCTTACATTTGGCAGTAATATACTAATACACCAAACCTTACAAACAAATCATTTCGGACACCCTTAAAATCGACTGCCGTGTCGTATTGCGCATTACACCTTCCTTCACTATTACAATTCACTTTAAATAATTGCATTCCCATTTATGTTTGTAACTTTTTGGTCCTGGTAAATAATACTGAAAGGGTTTGTTCAGTGGGTATATTCAAACACTTAATGCATATAATTAAATTGAAACAAATTTAAAGACAAATTAATTAATATCGAATTAGAAAATGAGATAAATTTCTAAGGTCTCTGAAATAAATATACTAGGTATAACTTTAGATAAACACTTCAATTGGAATAAGCAAATAAATAAAATCATCAAGAAATTAAACTCAGTATGCTTTAATCTGAGAGTATTAGCAAATTGATTCAATTATGAAAACCTAAAAGTTGTTTATTACTATTATTTTCAAAGTATATTACTATAATGCCTCCCTTTGTGGTTCAGCACATCTAAGGAGAACCAAAAGAAAATTTTTAAATTATAAAAACAAACAATAAGAATTATTACACGAGCATGCCAAACACGACAAGCCAAGTCGGAAACTCTTTGAAAGGAAGGGTGAAGGAAGTGGGTGAACAAAAAGCAGGATTTTTTTAATATGTAGATTACACTAGAAAACAATTCATCGTTCAACATCAAATTCACAGACTACATATGAAAATTCACCCCAATACATGATGGGAAGAGTCATAAATCAAATTAACAAAATTCACAAAGAGAAATGTCAAAGAGATTATAATAAACAATCCTTTATTTTCATTGGATGAATTTGTTTAGAAAAAAAAAAACTAACATGAAAAAGTATAAAATTGAAGCTGCAGTATTTTTAGGCCTAAGATTTTGTTGTAAAAGCCTACACATTTATATATAACTAGCAGTTCCCCGGCGCGCGTTGCTGCGCCCAAATTAAGTTGTTTACTAATTACAGCTATTAATTTTGTAAACACTAAATTTCTAAAACCTGACACTGCACCCTTGTATGCCCTCTGGGTCGGAGCCCTTTGGACAGATTTGCACCAAAATTCACACAAACCATCCTTGAATAATGCTTAATAATGCCTGAAAGTTTCATTACAATCCGTCGAGCGGTTTCGGAGTCCATAGGCTACATACATACATATATATATATATATATATATATATATATATATATATATATATATATATATATATATATATATATATATATATACATACTTCCTTTTTTATATATTTAGATATTTAATTTAATACTATATATAATATATATCACAATGAATATTTATTTGTCTAGGATGATACAGATTCAAAGCCTGATAAAATATAGTCTAGTTTTTGGTACGTAAAAACATTAGTTGAGGTTTAAAAATATCTGATGTCAAAGTAAATTTGTCATGGTGTATTAATAACTATATTGAAATCAATATTATAAAGACTTTCAAAATATACTTAAACAAAAAACAACGAAAATAACAATTCAGATGTGTAATATTGTTTTCAAATCATTGTAAAATTGAAATTGTCCCCAAACCTTTAAAAACCCCTGCCTTAACTTTCAATCTTTTTAACAATCCTACCTGACCTTCAAAATCTTTTTATACATCCTATACCTTGAATATGAGTCTTCCATATTCATAGTAACTTACTAAATTGATTAATACAATTTTCCTCTTGGGTAAATGAACTCACACATCTTCTATGACCTACATACTGTCAATAGAAGCCGCATCAGCGTCACTGGTCACACCCACTGTCAGTCGATACCTCTTCGCTCCCTTAATAGACTCGGTGGCGGCTTTCTCCAAAGTGTCCCTGATATCCCAACGTTTAATTGACGCGTTGTTGCTACTTTCCTCGCTCAACTTGGCCGTCCAGAGGCCAACCGCGGACCCTGGAATGCCCCTGGACATTCCAGCCTGCTCCTGGACATCGGCCCTGGATAACGCTAACGCCCCTACACCACCCGTCACACGCCGCTTGCGATTAGGACGTATTTGGTCTCCGTTGCTTGCCTATTTAACACCTACGAGAAAGTTTTACTATCACGGAGTATTTAGTTCGGATTCTACTTATGCCATTTTTCACTTTCTAAAGCATATTAAAGTTTATTGTATGAAACAGTTAATCTGTATCCGTTTCATGGCTAAAGTGTAATGGTAGAAGTAATGAACGTAAAGAAGGAAATATAAAACACGATCATGTAGTTTCATTGTTTAAAATCATTGTTATTAATTTGTATAGTTGTGTTGATAAATTTTATATTTTGAGATGGTTTGGCTATCATTTGTCGGAAGAGAGAGCATATAGTTTGGTGTGAGTGTGATTATTAGAAATTACTTGATAATGAGAACTAAAATACGACATGCATTTTATAGTATCAAGAGAACCGAGAAGTATCTTTGCTGAAAAACAAATAAACAAGAAAATAATCTGAGAGCCGACCGACAGTTTCTTTTCTGGCTGTGCGCATTGTTTACATCGAATATTAGTGAATATAAATAACTATACTAAAATCAACCGCCATAATATGGATAACATATATTGATACTTATTATACCGATAAACTACATCTAGCCCGTGTAATATAGCCATAAGAGACAACCGTAACAACTACAACTGTTAACACAGAAAATATAACCAAATTACAGAAGCTAACACCAAAAACTGTCACACTGACCTACATAAATAATCTCCAGTGTACACAGACATCCCGCAATCCAAACACTATGGTCCATCACATTCGACAGATCGGGATTAAATGCCTCATTAGCGTGGGACCAGATTAACATAGCAGCTTGGGGCCTGCTATCAGCTGTCACTTCCCGATCGCTGGTAATTGGGGGCAAGACGAATCACGGGGCTTCGGGGGCTCGGGTATTACACAGCGTTATAATCACTCATTGTTGCCTGGAGTTGTGAAGTCTCTCCGTCTTCTCGCGATCGTGGTTATTCGTCATCGGTGATGGAGTGTGCTGCTGAGTAAATTGTTTAGACGATTGACGGATCTCCACCCCCGGCTGCGGCTCTACCCGCTGATTGTTATTGATGTTGGAAGACGCTGTTGTAAGTGTAACCTTTGGTGAATATGCGGTGGTTTAGCTTGGGGTGCTCAGTGACCTAGTTTGGAATTAGGATGCATGGTGGGTTATGTAAGTGTGCATATACTATACGAACAAGAGTGTGGGAAAGGTACAAGTTAATCTCAAAACCCTTAGGGCCTACTTCTTCATTAGTGAATTTCCTTTGGAAAGTGAACTATTAGCATGACCTGCACGGTGAAACTTAATCCCGGGACCACCATAGAAGTTCCTAATGTAACCCCCTGAACACGTTTTGGGTGGTCGTTCAAAATTTTACATAATATATATATATGTGTTTGCACTCTCGCGGTCGCATTTTTGTCCGATTTTCTTCAAATTTGGTAGGAACGTTCCTTTCTGTAATCAATTGGACAAGTTCGTTGGGAAAAACAATCGGAAAACTCTAAACCCCATTTTTTGGGGATTAATCTTTCAAATTTCAAGTTTTTGGGCCCAAAAAGGGTCAGAAAAGCCCCTTATGTAAAATTAATGCATGTAAAAAGATGGGAATTAGTGAGGCGAAAGTTTTAAGCCCTTTCTCGTCATTCTAACATACATATTTACCGAGTTATTAAAGAAAATGTGTTTCGACTAAACACAGTACGTTGTCTTATGGGGGTTTTACACTAGAAAAGCCTGTTATACCTTTGTTAGAGTACTTTTATCATCCCCAGCAACCTCACACCTACTTTCAAGCCTGTCTGGATCTTCTCCTAACATTATAATGTGCAAAATAGTATTACCAGCTTTGCAGGTACAGTAAATGAAACCAGGAGCATCAGAACAGCCAAAAAATCAATGTTTTCAGATTTCATGTTTTTACTCTGATTTTGAGTTTTAAAAGTTGTTATGTGGAAATTCACTTCCCTCACGTCAGCGTGCTGCGTGCGAACTCGTTTGGAATTAGGATGCATGGTGAGTTTTGTAAGCATATAGTAGTTTTTGGTGTGAGCATATACTATACGAACAAGAGTGTGTGAAAGACACAAATTAATCCCATAGCCCTTACTTCTTCATTTCTTAATAAATGTGTTGTGTAGTCAGCTACGTTATTCGTGACCAACTTTGATGACTAAGGTATCAAACTAAACGGATTTGCCTCAAGATGTTTCGAAAGGCATTGAGTTTTCCCTCGAGCCTTAGGGATCACCCGACTGGCCCTTACGGTACCCATGTTATTATTGTGAAGTAAAATATTAGTTTTGTTGCCATGTTTTTTTATTAAAATAGTTTAGTTAATTTTAACAGCAGACTGCCACTGTATTTTTTGAAATTATCTTTTAATTTAACTTTATTTTGTATATCCTCGGGATTCCTTTGAGGAGAACTATCCCTTTTAGTATTGCTTACATTTTGAAAATACTGGCTTCGGGGTCTTAGACATGACGCAAAGGTGGCAAAAAATCAACCCCAGAAAAATAATATTTTACTGGAAAATCATTTAAAAATTGGAAAAGTGCAGGGTTTAAGTCATAGCAAAGCAATCAGAACAGCTGATAAGAAACAGCCTGTGAGACATATAAGAACACTGACGTGGTAAAGTATCAACATGAGATTTTAATCCAAGCAAAGCTCGGTCCCCAGGTACTTTTAAGTGAGGTAAGATAGAACATTTTATTTATGATCAACTAATGCTTATTAAATGCTGAGTAAATTAATCACTATTAGTCACTATAAATATTAGCGTGGCTTTCATTTGAACTATCTGAAGTTGATATTGAAAGTTTGATAGAGATTTTTTTTATCCGTCCAAAACATGGTTAGGGTAGGGCATGTATATTGTTGAAACGGTCAATGAAGTTCTTCATTATCGATTCTTGCCAATAATCATCAGGCGTTCAAGATATTTCAAACACATCAAAACATCACAGATTAAACTACTCCTAAAGGGTTACGCAGTAGGTTAGAGGTCTCTACAAGCCACTACTATAAATATAGATTCCTTCATCGTTTTATTAACTACCCAACCCCTAACGACACTAATCTGCATGAACCATCACACTTGACCATTACAACGGCAATCTCCGTCAGTTCCGGCTGCGTCAACGTCCCAGCGGGATGATGGAAGGCAATCATTCCCACCGAAAGTCCCACTCGTGACTGCCAACATTAACATTATAATTAGCCCTGTCCAGCAACAGTCGGCTAAGTTCAAGGCCCAAGATGAGATCTATCACTGCGCCTTGATCCTCAGAACGGCACGACCAACAGAACGGTTCAGGAAGAGTTGCAACAGAGGAAACGGACCGTGGAAGAACTGGACCTTGGGGGACGCGATTCAATTCGCCTCGATGGTGCCGATACCATCTGTATCTGCACCGCCTGCAATCATTACCCATAACGTCGGGCGGTTCATTTACGGAATCAATACAGCGCTGATGGGCGTAATTGAAATAATAAAAGTAAATTGCCAAGTGATCAGCTGGTCTTGTACCTGTTGAACGAATCTATGATTGTGTTTGGTTAATCTCGACACATTATATTGAAAGTTTATTTGCAATATAAAGTAATTGAAACATCGTAATAGAGTTGTATTGATTTTGTTACTTGTGACTAATTTTCTTCATAGATTATGAAATAGTGTCGTCGGTTGAGCGACTTAGAGAACATGAATGAGAGGAAATAGCTAATTATATTTCAAAACCCGTTGAAGTTTTAAACATTATAAGGCTGATTTATTAAATTAATATTTAAATTGTGTCGTCTCGGACAATTTAAACAATTTTTTAAAAATACAATATCCTGAGATTTTCCAGAGGGTTGCAATTGTATCCTGTTCGGTCTCTTTAGAGAGAGAAGGAATATTTATTTATAATAAAAATATAAATAAATTGCATCTTCTTGCTCATTGCAACTCACTTATAATCCCAAGCAAATTTTCACAACAATTTAACAATACAGGAGTAAAGATTAATGTATATCGACGTTGAAAAAAACTAGTCCTACAGTAGTTGCGAATATGGCTGAATGAACAAATTTAAAAAACTGTTTCGGATTTTTTAAAAGTTAAATTAAAACAACGAATCACTGTTTTAGGCGTGGAGAACAGCAAAACCCACACCATTGGTTAAGATGTCCATACAACCCCATTATCGTAAAATTACGATAACTGATGTTCAGGATCAGCGTGGGAGCTTGGCGAAAATTTGTCGAAGCAGTTTGCTAAAAAAAATCGTTTCCATCCTCAAGCTTTTTTTGAATGATTCGATCATGTTATTTTATCAGCAAACCCAGAGAGAACATTCTTAAGAAATTAATATAAAGTTCGTCCAAACTGAATTACATTCAAATATTAATTTTGTATGTCAATAATTTTCTGAACACAAATTCTATCCAATAAATTGGGTGTATTAGTATTTTATTATACTGGCTTCAGTGATGCTTTTGCAAAAAGCAGTTGAAGTACATCAGCATAAATAAAACATATCATTTCTGTAACTGCCTCACTTCCTCAATAATTATTGACTTTATGACTCAGGGTGGAACAATGTTGGAATGTTAACAAGTGTTCGTCCCAAGTTGTGCATGGGACTGGCATTAAACAACAAACAATGGTGCTATGGAGCTTAAGTGACAGTGGGGCAAACGTAGAGTGTTTAGAAGCACCATATACAGATGAAGAATGCGCGCTACAGTCTTACACGCTACTGAAACTATGTCTCTTCTTGAGAAGTCGCAAATTATTTACTAGTTTTACTTGTTTAACCAATATAAATTATTGTTATAAGTGTAACAGTAGTCTAAGTAAGTATAGGTTAGGTTTTTTTAAACAGCAAAGATGAAAGTTCTGGATTAGGTATAAAATTAAAGATTAAGACATATATTAATTAGATCATTGGGTTTATGCAATTGCCCGTTCTTCTTGTTATACAGGGTAAGCCTGAAATATGTTCACAATTATAAAAAAATATATAATACTGGATTAAAACTATTAAGAAATTAGTACCATTGGAAATAGTAAAGGTGAAGTTTTTTATCATTGATTTTAAATAGTATATCAATAATAACTCCGTACAGCTAAACGTAAGTCTCTGCGATATTCTGGAGGTAATATTTGTGTTTTCTGCTTAAAATGCAGCGTTAAAATTATTTTGTTGTGTGCAAAAATGTCTATATGAAGGTTCTTCTGTGAATTACTAAAAATCTATAGTGTTTTATTTTTACGTTTCTTGTATCAGAAAAGGAAATATTGACATTACTTAAATTTCGTCTACTTTTTTTTACATTCATGGTTTTTTGTTGTACGTTTTTCATGAGCAATTTCAGTATTTTTTAAACGTGTTTATCCTTATATGAATTTGTAAAAATGAATTTGTAAATAACTGTAGGTATTTCAAAATAGGAATCGCTATTGAGGGACGGCTCTATAATCCATATGAAAGATTCTACGTCATATGGTATTTAATATTTGATATATTAAATACTGGAATAAATAATACAGTACATAATCAGTTTAATATTGTACATTGGAATCTCTTATTAATTAAAGATTGATCTAGTACTACCCAAGAATTCCTAAGATAAAAGGAGTCTTTACTATGAAATAATGAAGAATATACATACTAAGAAAACAATACTGCTATATCCTATGATTTTACAACGCCATTACCATCCCCAACATAACTATATACGTCTTAAAACAAGAGATTTACTCCTAATCTACCATCGAAGAAAACTGAGGTACTAAAATGAACAAAAAGTGACGTTAATTGAATAATCTTGCTAAGTGAGTGTTGATGATTACAAGCTAGTTAGCATACAATACAGACAAACCGATGTTGCGAGTAATATAGACCCGGCTCTTTGTTTTATCCGGACCCTGGGCATGACTTGAAACATTCTGTTCCAATCGGTTAATCGGAGTTGGCAACTTTACTTGACGTTATGTAAAACGAGTTGCCTAATTTTTTGGCCTTTGAAAATGATATGAATGACAAATATACATGGAACCCGTAGGAGGAGTTCATTGAAGGTGATCCGTCATTTTCAATTGTAATGTCGCTCACGGTTGTTTAGAATGCGTTAAGACATCACGACTACTTTAATAACACTACTCACTGATCCAGATTATTTTCTAAATTTTAAAATACGCTCTTAAAATCCTGTCTATAGTATGTTCACGGATCATTAAATGTTTAAACATTTTACAAATGTATACAATATATAAGAAAGTGTAACGGCAGACCATCCTAGTATTAACAATAGCATAAAACCATCGAAGAATTCAGCACTAACTGTATAAGGCCATGTAGGCAACCGTAGCTACTTACTTGTATATTTGAACTAAGATGCTTTGTTTTGTGTTGTTATTATTGTATATTGACGCACATCAATGCTCTTGTAAGTTTCATGGCAATAAGAAAATTTTTATTTGATTTTACACCAAAAGATAATTATTGAGTTAATGAAAACGATATTTGCAAAAAATGACTTGCAGTAATTGTATGACAAAATCTAACACGACATAAATTTATAATAATAAAGAATGCTTACAAATAAATCATACTTTTACCTTACACATACTACTATTTACTTATTTTTCAGGTTTTATTTAGCCACTGGATTCAGAAAGACTAAAAGGTAAATTTACTCCAAAACTTTGTTTACACAACTAACTAACGAAACATACAAATACATACAACAACTTACGTATGTGAATAATTAGTTTCAAACAAAGAAAATCACTATTTGCGGTTTGTCAATACGAATTAATTACGACAATTTTCCAATCCAAAATTGTGATGCACGCGTTTCAGCACAATCATAAGTTACTACTTCCTGAGCTGCATACAGGACTAGTAGCGATCAGTGACGTATGGCTGCTGATGATGGCCCAGAGTCCAAATGTGTTCACAAACAAATTTGGATTGTGAACATAGGTCAAGTATTACCAAATACAAAAATATTAGCTCTTATATCTCCTGCACATAAAAAACTCAAATCTAATCTAAACCATTGTCGCTCAACTACCTCCGATCAGCCGCCAACAAGCGTCCACTTGCCCTCTGTGTGATTAGACGATGCGAGATATCGATTGCTCCTCGGCCACATTACACTGATGGTGTATTAACCCTAGTAATGACCCAGCAACAGGTTCTCGAATGCCATCGGCGTGTTTCATACCGGAGATGAAGAGGGGAAACCAATTAAAGCGGTGAAGATGGAGCCGGGTTGTCGAGAAGATGCGATTGCTCGATTTGCTCGCTGCATCTCGCATCCCCGCTCTTCAGCCAAGCCGGTGCCGCCGGAGTGATTAATTACTAATGTCCCAGGAACTAATGGCTTGTTCGGTTATAGTTTTGAATCTGTTTCTGCAAAGGGTTATGTTCCAAGAGCTAACCTGGTAAACTCGTATTGTGGTAGTTCATAAAGATAAGAGATCGTTCAGGAACTTTATCCTACTCTTTATCAAACATCACTAAATCACTGAATCACTGCATAAGACGCCGACGCAACTAGGGCGTATTTTAAGGTGAATACGAGTGAATGATGATTATAGTATAGTATAGTATAGTATAGTAGTATAGCACAGTATGGGTGAGGTGCCTTGTGTAGCCATTTTACAAAAACCGACTGATGCATTATCCAGGAACACTAATAAATAGCCTCATTAGTATTGTCAGTAAAGAATTTATAAATTTGTGGCAATTGATTTTAATCTTTAAAAAAATACTCTGATACAATAGAAAACATATCGATATATCAAGCGTAATAATCGAATCAGAAATAAAGGAGATCTCTTAACAAAAATCAACCTTAGCATATTAATACACAAGATCTTGTGTAAGATAATTATTACAAAGAAATGAATTATTGGTAAATTTTAGGATAATGGGAAACGGCTCATATCAAATATATTATTTTCAAGACACTAAGGAAAATACTTTTACTTGTAAGTTAGAAACAACGAAAAATCGTTTCCACAACAAATGCTTGGGGATAATTGTTGTCTGCGCTGATAATATTTCTCTTTCATGGGATTTAAGCGTATGATTTTTTTAACGTATATGATCTGAACCAAATGATTAGGGTCTAGAACTATACTACTAGGGCTATAAAAGACTAGCAATTAATTATCATTATATTAAAAGAATAAGGCGATTTTTGTGCAGAAGATTATGGCCAAAATACTAGGTCGATTTTGATGATTTACGTGTCGTTTGAAAGCCATTAACGTCTAGATGTGCCTTTTGGGGGACTCAAGTCAGTGCGTGGAAGCAGAAACCCTTGGGAAGCCTTGAAAGTACGGTTTTGGCCAACTTAAATAACATTGGACAGCAAATCAAAACAAAAGAAGCAGAACAGCTGGCAACAAACATATGTTGCTAGTTTATTATTATTGAGATTCCTTAATATCGAGATCCCTTTTAAAATTTAGATTCATAAACATATGATGTCCCAAGTAAGTTTCATCCGGTTGAAGAAACAAGCTAGGCCTAGTGAATTTTTCCCTATATTCCACAACAGAAAAAGAGGCCAAACGGTATATTTATCACATAAGTTACTCGTTTAGTCACCAAATGGCCTAGAGATAATATCAGATGTCTAACCGATATTATGGGATTAAGACCACCACAATGACAGGAAGGCGGGACATGGCTTAGAGGATTTTAGACACGTCATTCTTCTGGATTCGGCACAGTAGGCGATGCTAACAAGGCAGATCTGGGGATTGGAGCTTGTCACTAATGGTCTTATAAGAGCTCCACTTTCATTTCGCCATTTATAAGACTTAGCTACTTGTCATTTGAAAAGTATGATTGGATTCTGATGCTCGAATGTGACCATTTTATTCGCTTAGTACCTGGGGGCCGAGCTTTGCTCGGGGGAAGGCCAGTCAGTTTGTTTAGATGACTCGAAGTAATATTTCACCACTTCTCCCTACTGATAATCTGATTTGTATAACTCATTTGCCTCTTTTATACATTTTTAAGGTCACTCCAGTTGTTATTTATAGCTCAATGTCCCTTTTATTTATTTTACTACTCTATATATGTAATCTTCAATCAAATCTTTTAATCTCTGCTCTCAGGAAACCACGAGTTAATAATCATAAACAACATGAGTATTACTTTGACAGTTCCCTGTTTGATTATGAACAGCTGTTACAATTCTTTTGTTTTGATTTGAAACTCCATAAGACCAATGTTAATTTTTTTAACTTTTCATTTTAGTTTTTTTACATTATTTGATTTTTTCTGGGGATGAGGCCTGTCTAGAACTTATTTTTAGCACAGAAATTAGTTATTTCCATCATTTTAAGGAAATCGTTGGAGCCGTTTTTGAGATCCGTGTCGCAAGCAAGCAAGCAAACCTTACTCATATTAGAGTATAGGATTACGAAATTTAGAGGTTTGATTACCAAACTTGCGTAATACCTTTAACTGTATATTTTGTTAAAATTTCAGCATTGTTTGATTCAAATTGTTATTGTAGCATTGTTGCTGTCATGTTGTGTTTCGTGTCATAAAGATCAAAATACAGATTTCTTAAACGCAACCCAATTTGCAAATGCAAAATGCATCTGTGTATGATCATTATACGGTCATAAGTTTGTAAATCCTTTTCTTTGCTTCTCCAATCTCCTAGTTTGCATTGTTGAGCTGTCGTTAAGGCCGGGTCACACTACACTGGTTACCAGCTGCTAGTAGATAGCTGCTAGTAAAAAGCAGGAAAAAAACAGCTAGTCTGACCACAACAAATGCTGCTAGTTCTAGCAAAACAAAGAGGTTCGCGTGGTCATACTGAGCTGGTTGCTAGCAGTGGCAAATTTATAATTATCAGGTGTTTTACCTTATGTATCTCATCAACATTTAAAACAGTGTTGTAAAAAAATGATGGTTAAGACCTTATCCGCTAGATTTGATAGTTGTTTTAATTCATTTGGACGTTTCCAATTTTCTGGATAAGCCAACAAATTTTATTTTTCACTTTAACTCTTAAAAATTACTTCTAAATCTGTACATTTGAATTGATTTAATGATTGTTGTATGATATTAGACTAAGATTGATAAGGCGATTAATATTAGGCGTGAATACAATTTTTAACAGCCAATTGCTTTGTCAAACACTCAATTAACATTTAAGAAAATGTTTGTTTGAAATGTTACATTATTACTGAAGTTTGCATGTTAAGACTTATTTAGGCTTGGAACCATGATTTGTTGTCTGGAGCTAGGTGGCAGGGTGAACGTTGTATGAATGATTAATGTGGTATTTATAAAGATTTGTATTTATAAGTAGTAGCAAGTGTCAAAAGCAGTTACAAATATTTTAATGCCAGCTATTACAAGTTTTATACTTTCAAATTTTCAAGAACATGACAATTTTAGTTGTTCACGATCAGTACAAAGTTGTTAATGATTGGCATTACTGAAAGAAAGACAACCAACCGAGAGAGATTGTAGTTGAGCGTGAGTGAAACCAGTGAGTCAGGGATTTACCTTTCGTGTTTGTGATCCTGCCTTTTCTATACCTTTACTTAAAAACTAAACCACAATTGTTTTAGTTATAATACCGCACAGTAGAACATAACGGTGTAATATAGCAAACAGTCCAATCTGCAGCAGTAGATAAATCCGTTTAATAAAAATGACTCCACGGAACCACCCGAGCATGAGACGAAGAGGTCGTAAACTTTGTGAATTATTATTAATAAAACGTCAGTCTGTCTCAAACCAATTACTGTGCCGGCTTTGTACACAGCGCAGACGTTATAAGTCAGATGAACCGAGCCTAATTATTAGTTAGTTATGGGGCCGTTACAGCGGATAGTCCATTGTTGGACGAGTTAATCAGCTGTTTGTTGTTACGCCACAGGTCGACCTCTGGTGCGAGGTATTGGTGGCCAGTACATTGGTATTGGTCGGCAATCGCGACTTTGGATAATGAAGTGTGGCAGTGCCTATCAGGGTCGCCATGGCCTCGGGAAAGTTAAAACGTTTCTCACATTATTTTCTCAGGGCTGCCTGAAATTAGGGAGAGAGGAGATGGTATTTTAATTATCTATGGTAACCAGGGTATATGTGTGTTGAAGGTATTATGTTCAATTAGTCATAGTAGCACTGCTAACTTAGGAAAAGCTCCGAAATAGGTAGTTATCGTGATGATAATTGTTTATAGAAAACCATCAAAATCAAATCTAGTATCACAACTTAAGTAGAACTTTGATTATTAGCAGAAATTACTTCATTTACTATAGACAGCTCGAAGTGAATATTTCCGATCTAGGAATTCACTTGCGATATCACGAAGGTCCAAAAATAAAACGGTAATATCACTTTTAAGCAATATCAAAACATTTTGTTTCTGATTCCAAACTGGATCTTACTACCATAGGTGGTGGCTGTATCGGTGCCATCGGACTATTACTTAATTAATGATCCTGGATAAGACCATTGAATAAGTCGGCCTTAGTCAGTAACAAGGCTATACATTTTGTGTTTGTAATTCGTTCATATTCGCCTTATAATACACTCAGGTATGTGTAGGTGCTTAACAAGTGAGTACCTGGGGGGCCGAGCTTTGCTCGGGGGAAGACCAGTCAGTTTGTTTAGATGACTCGATTTAACCACTTCCCCCTACTGATAATCAGATTTGTATTATTCATTTGCCTCTTTTCTACATTTTTAAGGTCCCTCCAGTTGTTATTTATAGCTCAATGTCCCTTTGATTTATGTTACTACTCTATATATGTAATCTTAACTCAAATCTTTTAATCTCTGCTCTCAGGAAACCACATGTTAATAATCATAAACAACATGAGTATTACTTTGACAGTTCCCTGGTTGATTATGAACAGCTGTTACAATTCTTTTGTTTTGATTTGAAACTCCATAAGCCTAATGTTAATTTTTTTAACTTGTCATTTTAGTTTTTTTACGTTATTTGATTTTTCCTGGGGATGAGGCCTGTCTAGAACTTATTTTTATCCTAGAAATTAGTTATTTCGAACATTTGAAGGAAATCGTTGGAGCCGTTTTTGAGATCTGTGTCGCAAGCAAGCAAGCAAGCACGCAAGCAAGCAAGCAAGCAATCAAGCAAGCAAGCAAGCAAACCTTACTCATATTAGAGTATAGGATATAGTGATAGGTACAATGTTTTTCGCTATCTTATAATAGATTTGCATTGCTAAAAATCTCGAGTTATAAACTAAATAGTCATGTTGAAAAACACCATGTATAACATGTATATATTTTTGTAAATACTGAACACTTGGAGACTTTAAACACTTTTACACTGTAAAATATGAAATAATAACCTCAAAAATTAAGTTTTTGTTGTTTGTGGCCAAGTTTACTTTTAGTATCCAGCACATTTTGTAATTACTACGGGAAATTATAATCAAAATGTTATTGAATCTTGTAAAAATAAGTGCTTACCAATACTTTCAGTGCCTTTTAATTGGGAAAACTTAAAAGAAATCAAAAAAATCCAAAACATTATTTTAAAACCATTGATTCGCTTAGTAATAAGGTAATTAGTTAATTCAGGAGTAATAATTCTATTCATATTTGATAATTGCCCCTGAACTGGTAAGACTTATGAAAATAGTGGTTTTATAAAACCACTATTTTCGTAATAATTCCAATAAACTATACATTCAGCGAACTACATTGCTTAACTACATTGGCTGTTGCGTTCATGTTTATTTTCAGACGTAACACAACAACGCAAAATCAACCAGTTTCCATTCAAATATGCGAATACCAAGGTGGCAATATGTTAGGATTACGCCTCAGTTTATTCAGTGAGCAAGCCCATTGTTAAGATTGTATTGTTACGCACAAAATTAGCATCCCGCACCACTCCCCCGTATACAAATTTAATCTGAAAGATAAATATTATTACAAACTTCATCGAATAACTTTTAAAGTAAAATACATTTTTAAACAAACATCCTTAAGGTAAGATTGGCCACTGTTCCCCTATATAACAATTTATGTTTATTTCCTTATAGTTCCTATACCGTACACCAGATTGCGTTGAATCTTTCCTAGTAATCTAGATTGACTCTAAGAAAGTTTTAGTCATTAATAGAAGTCCTAATAATTCTATATATTATTAGAAGGGCTCCTCCTTATTGTAATTTAAAATTATCAATCTTAAACTTATGCAGTGATTATATTTTTGGGTTTGTATGACAACAAACATCTTTACCACAGGGAAAAAGAAGAAGCTCACCGGGGATCAGTTAAAAAATCCACGAACGATGTCTCGGGCATCGGTCAATCCCCTATAAAGACTAAATAGTCTCAAGAAATTTCAGCCTGTTGAAGAGGAGTTATTATAGCTAGTTATATCATTTACTACTTAGTTATTTCCTTCTTATATACGTTATTTAATCAATCCGCGAAAACCCATAGTAAACATAAACACTCGGTAAAATAATAGGCCCCTAACGTAATGAATTGGATTTTCAGTAGTCTTAATCAAGTGTCTCGGAGATTGAATGCATGTTTTGTAGTTCAGCCTCTTTAAGTGTCTTCATCACCGGAAGTTGCTAGACGCCATCTAGGAGTTTTGCTCCATAAGACCAATGTTAACTTTGTGCCTCCATTACTCCTCACCTGATCGTCACATAAAATTAATTTTGGTGTCAAATTAAAGGTTTCGCCGTCCTCTAGGGAAATACAATGTCGAATTTTTTAATTTGGGTACCATAGTTGCATAATAAATAGTTTAATTTTGAACTGAAACAATGTACATGCTCTCATTAATTTGTGACAAAATCCAAATTCGACTATTGTATTTCCCTAGAGGGCGACGAAACCTTTAATTTAACACCAAAATTAATCGTTTGTGACGATAAGGTGAGGAGTAACGGAGGCACAAAGTTAACATTGGCCTTATGGAACAAAACACCAAGATGGCGTCCGGCAACTTTCGGTGATGAAGACTCTTAAGGGAAACATTTAAGTATAGAGAATAGAAGCAGCATTCAACTTTAAGTTAAAATTTACACATTTCCATCGGTAAAAATGATTCTGCTTTTCCTCCAGAAACGTTCAGTTTTAAAAAATACAGAAAATACCCAAAGTGGTATTTTCTGAGGCAATTGCCGAGCGCGGAAATTCAAGTACGTAATTAAATTACACAATTTAACTATTTAGAGCTTCCAATCAATCTTGTAGTTTTTGTGACTCAAAAGATGGCTTGTTTACAATAAAATCACCCTGTACGCCCTTGTGGTTTGTCGCTCGCAAAAAATGGTAAGTACAAAATATTAGATAATTATAAGACAAGCCATATTTATTTTTATCTTTTTGTAAACCCAACAGCTTTACAATTACAGTATGGAACCTCTATTTGCATCGTAATTTTCCAAAATGGCACCTCTACGGCTAATCACACAAAAAATAGTACATATAAAAGTTATGGTGCACAAAAGGCTAACAGAACCACCACACTGACACAGGACCTCTGAATATGACGATTCTCCAGTCCCCACGACTGCAATGATATGTACCTGTGTAAGATGTAAGGTGTAAGACTACAAGACAAAAATAAACGGTATCAGGAAACTGACACATACTTTCTCCCTTTTAGCCCAACTTTAATTAATAAATCAATTTTTATTTACTAAATATAGAATAATAATAATAATAATAATATTTATTTGCCGAAAAACAAATATAAATTGTGTAGGCTTTTACAACAAAATATCTTAAGTCTACAAAATACAAAGCACGGTCGAATGTACAGAAAATCTTGTAAACAAGTTTTTTTTAAAAACATCCACCCAAATCCCTGCTTTGGAGGCACTACAGAATCCATTGCTGCACTCGTGGTTTTAAGAGGGGAAATGCCCCCTATTCCCCCCCAGGGTTATTAAGGGGCAACATATTTCGAATTTCCTCTGTTGGTCAATACTAACTTGACAAGCATATCAATTTTGAATGAAATTGATCAGTAAATAAGAGAGAAATAGTAATTTTTTTATTCCCCATAAGAATAACATGGGTACAACGTACTGCGTTTACCGCAAAATGAAAATTTCAATTTTCTCCGAAACCAGCAATCATAGAATAGTAATTCAAAATACTACATTATTTAGTTTTATGAGCTCTTTTTAATGGTGAATAGTAATTTTTTATGTTTATGTCTTTTTATGAAAAAAACCAAAAAACTGAATTTTTGATGTTTTAAGTCCTGTAATTTCTGAACCCGAATTTTTACAGGGATGCGAGTGGTGCCATTTTGTTGGAAAACTAAAGTTCTACAAACGACTAAAGTTTAATCAAAATCGTTAGAGCCGTTTTTGAGAAATTTGGATTTTTCATGTTTTTTGGCGGTTTTGGGGGATAATTACCCTTAAAAATCAAAAATTCAAAAAAATGAAAACGCCTGGAGATATCGCGGATTAGTACCTACATGCCAAATTTCATAAAAATCGGCCCATTGGTTAAGGCTCTAGCTCTGTACACATCCACACAGACACACACACACACACACAGACAGACATCACGTAAAAACCACTTTTTTGGGTTCAGGGAGTACCAAAACGAATATTTCCACTAACAACTCAAATTCGAAAATGTTGACGAAAACAATACTTTCTCCATATACTATGTATAAGGGGAGCAAGTAAAAATGATCCTATCTGTAGTATCTTGAAAACCCAATGAGAACCCAAATGAAAAAATTAAAAAGTGTGCAAATAAAGTCAAAAGTAATTAGCTCCTTGAGAAAATTCATTTATTTAATGTTTCTGAGGAACTACCAATGTAACCGTTGCAGAGGATAACTCGAGATTAACGGCTGGGAACACGTGGAAGCTGAAGTCACTTGGTGCTCTGGTAATGCCTTCTGGGAAACAGGGGCAGTAAAATCCTCTTGATGTCTGCACCTGAGACCTGATGACGTCAAACCATCGGAGTAACAGCCTGGCGCAGCGACCTGTGGTCTCTCAGCTCGTGTCTAACGCAAGGTCATTTGAGGTGTTCCTTCTGTCATATACCAAAATGTTCTTAAAACCTTTTGAGTGCCATAGATCCATATATAACCCATATCGCTTATAGGGTTATATCTTATTTGTGAGAAGTACGCTGCGATTTTGATCTAGTCAGTTCAACTGAAAAGTACCTTGCAACGATGTATTGTTTTGTAACGACTTTTGGACTTTTTATTATGTTACTTCAATTGGACAAATCATTTGATTCGGTTTTGTCATTGGAGTATTGATTACTTCATTCGATAACTCATGCAATAGAATGACGATATCGTTGCAGGTTATTTTTACGATAGGAATTAGTTTTAGCGAATTTCCCCTATAGGGAAGAAGCTATTACCGTAATTGGCATGGTAAGACCTAGGCCCGGGACCATGATAACTTTTCGTTTTGAGGTCCCCAGACAGCAAAAACACCATTCGTTCGAAACTGTATATATATATATATATATATATATATATGTGTCCGTAGGTGCGATAACTCTCGAAAAAAAGGTCCGATTTTGATGAAATTTGGTACAAACGTGTAAAGCAGCATTTATGACTTTAAGTTCGAAAACCAGACGGATCGACCTATCCGAAGGGGTATTTTGGGGGGGTTTTGTACCTCAAAAATGGGTTTTTTGGGTGTTTTACATACAATTTTTGAAAAAGTAAAATTTTATTTTTTCCTATTGGAATCAGCTTAAAAAGACGCACAATTTGATGTTTTAATCATTGCTCTACGTCAATTGGTTACTGAGATATTGAAAGTGCTAAACACAGTACGTTGTCCAATGTTATTCTTATGGAGGATAAGAAAAATTGTATATCTCGCTTATTTATGAACTTATCCTGACGAAACTTGATATATTGCTTCATTTCATTGTGGTCTATTGATATTTGCACAAAAATCCATTTTTTCCCGATAGTTCCCGTAGCAGCAAACCTGCATACTCAGCCCCATGTTATTCTTATAGAGAATAATTAACGTGTTATCTCCTTTAATTATGAACATAAATTAATAGAAATTGGTATGTGACTTTACCTAGTTGAGTTATAATGATATTTGTATAAAAGCCCATTTTTAGTGTTCCTTATTTCAGCAAACCTGCATACTCAGCCGCCATGTTATTCTTATGGAGAATAATTAAAATGTCATAAATCGTTTATTTATGAATGTATATTGATGAAACTTGGTATGTGGCTTTATGTGGTATTAAGATAAATTAATATGCATTGGAAATTCGCTGAGTATGCAGGTTTGCTGCTACGGGGGTATTTTTGTTTACTTCGGTTTTTTAACATTCCACTCCACATTCCTGGCACTTTTGAGAACTGGCCCTTTTCAAAACTGAAATTTACCCTTGACACTTTTGAGTGTGACCACTAAAAAAACTGGCACTCAAATTGTTAGTAAAAGTATATCTTATGTTGTGTTATAAAATGCTAACTTATCACGGTTGGACTCTTTAAATTGACTTTTGTTGGTTAGTCTGGCCACTAAGAAAGTAAAAACCAGCAACATAGCGTACATATATTTAATACGTATCAAAGACCTATAATTCAGATTTTCACTTAGTCAAAGAGGGATCCGCAGACTCATTGTAACAAATATCTGTCACCTAGTAAGCAGGAATTACTTTTACTGACAGAGAATTAATTTTTCTAGACTTACTTTCATTGATAGAAAATTGGTTTATGAAATGATCTTAAAATAATATTTTAAATACAAAACACTCTTTACAGCCAAATTAATGGGGTCTAAACCCTTAGAAATTTAAATTGATAAAATGAGAAAGTCTATTAGCTATGATATCGCATATTTCATGAAACCATGCGAAAACTAAACAAACAATAAACATAAAACTAAATGTGCTAAAAGTTTTTTTTTAAATTTGTTATTTAATATTATTACAAAAATCCTATTGTTCCCAATTTTTGCCCTGTTGGGGAATCATTTAATATGGATTCAATTACCCCGTAAAAATAGTGAAACGTGACATTGCAAGAACAATTCACACGTTCCACAAAACAACACGAGAATGTTTATCTGCAGATGCAACTGTCAGTCTGTTTCACGCATCGGCGAGTCCGACACAGACAATTCGTGCACATGTGTATGAGACTGTAGGACCCGCTGTAGAAATACCGGCATCAGATATCCACTGCAGTATCCACGCACCAGCGCCCGCTAGTGTGACGGGTATCGGAATATGACGAGCGCCCGAGCACGACCGAGCGTAGACGGTGAAAGCCGAATGCATCGTTTTGCCGAGAAATGCAAATCATTGCAAAATAGCGTTACCCAACAAAGGCGAGCCCATATGATCTCTGCGGCACGAATTAGCCATATATTGCCAAATCATGGCGAGACTTCACGCTCGCATCGTTCTTGGAAATTGTGAAAACCAATCAATGCCAACGGCGCGGCTCGGAGAGAGGGACTGTTGTTGTTGTTGTTGCTGTTGTTTGGGTTTTGGTGCACGGGTGTTGCTCTCACGTGTTGTAAACTCTGGTATCATTGGATCGGTATATCGACAAACTCAGTGTTTTATTTGTTCTTTTATTGTAAGAGGTCGAAGTTAAAGAGAGTAAATCGCATAAACATAAAACTAAATAAATAAATGCTACAAGCTTTTTTTATTTTATTATTTAATATTATTACAAAAATCCTATTGTTCACAATTTTTGCCCTGTTGGGGAATCATTTAAGATGGATTCAACTACCCCGTAAAAATATTGAAACGTCACATTGCAACCTAAACTAACAAATAAAATTGATTTTAGAAACCTACATGCGTCAGATAGCCAAACACTTGCGAAATAAGTAAACCCCGCATGGGTAAGAAGCCTTTGGGCGGGGATTGAGTCTCTATCAGTCTATACTGAAACAAATATAACATACGTCTCTATATCACATTTGCAGTGATTTTCTTTTTTCTTGTTGTTTTGCACTAGAGATAAGGAACAACTATTACGATATATACATATCATGCGTTTTCCACTAATTAAACCGGACCTGAAGCCACAAAAACATTCTAGTCAAAAATAGTGCTACGCAGTATTTTTTATTACTGTAATAGGTCGACCGGAGACTTTAGTGGGTACGAAATGAAGGAGTACGCACAAGACCTCGTCTTTGGTGTGATTTAAAATCCGATTTATTTTTACACATTTTACAAGCTGTATTTTTGTACAGGAATCAATTTTGATTTGATTTATCATAAACTATTTCTTTAAATTTAGCAGCTCATAAAAAATATTGAGGATGTATACAATTTACATAATAGTTAATCTGACTGCATCCATCGATACCGTAAGGTGATTTAACAATCACACTACTTTACTTTAAAAAAACAGAGAGTTCACAAATTATTGTCTTTTATACCTCTAACTAGAAGATGGTTTCCATTGATGTACATCACCACTAACTTCTTGCTGGGACGCTAAAGAAATCGCAACGTCTTTGAAACAAAACCAAGCGGCGAGTAGAAATCACAAACGGATCGCACTCGGACTCCCAACTCACAAGTCATCCTCGTGGTGTCTGGTAGTCCAACGGGAGCGGTAAAGCCACCGGGAAACGTACATCTTGAAACCGAATACTCCTGGAACCTCGCCAGGACAAGTGTTCTAGTGGCCCGGTCATTAATAGATATCGCGCGGTACATGCCCGGCTGATATACTGATTACGGTTGCAGCCGTAAACACGGGCTTCGTGCCCTCGTTGGCGTAATGAGCTACGGCTACCTGAGGACTGGCTGGCTTTGACCGCGGCGACGCCGACGCACCGCTCACAGGCTCCGATACTGCTTTCATTGTGGTAGAAATGTTAGGAATTTTGACTATGAAAGAGTCCTTTTAGCGAATTTCCCCTATAGGGAAGAAGCTATTACCGTAGGTGGCATGGTAAGACTTAAGCCCGAGACCATGATAACTTTTTGTTTTGAGGTCCCCAGATGCCAAAAACACTATTCGTTCAAATTTATATATATATGTATGTATATATATATATATATATATATATATATATATATATATATGTGTGTGTGTGTGTGTGTGTGTCCGTTACCGCGATAACTTTTGAAATAAGCGCCCGATTTTTATGAAATTTGGCACAAATGTGGAGAGTAACATTTATGACTTTAAGTTCGAAAACCAGATCGATCAGTTTATGGGAAGGGGGTTTTATGGGGGTTTCAAATTTTCCAAAAATCAGTTTTTTGAACTTTTTACCCTAAAATTTTAAAAACACTAGATTTTGGTTACACCCATTTTGTAGAGCTTAAAAAAACAAACAATTTAGTATTTTGAATCATTAAGCTAGGTTTAGTGGTTGTGGAGAAAAGTAAAAAAATGTGTCCAAAAGATTTCCCATGTTAATCTTATGGGAATACGGTTTTCGGATTTTCCTCAGTTAATTTCACTAAAAACTCCACATTTCTTTCTACCAATCAGTTTAGCTCTATAAAACAATCATTTTGGCGTTTTAATTGTTGTTTTACGTCCAAGCATTGCAGTGATATTCAAAGTGCTAAACACAGTACATTGTCCAATGTTATCCTTATGGAGAATAAATAAAATTTATATTTTGATTATTTATGTATGTATATTGATGAAACTTGGTATGTGGCTTCAACTAGTTTTGGTATATTGATAATAGCCCAAAAAAAGTTTTTTGTTGATTTTTCCCGGTAGCAGCAAACCTGCATACTCGGCCCCCATGTAATTCATATGGAGAATAAGTAAAGTTTTATATCTCCCTTAGTTATGAACCTAAATTAATAAAACTTGGTATGTAGCTTCACCTGGTTGAGTTATATTGATAATTGCAAAAAAACCCATATCTTATCTTCCTTGTTGCAGCAAACCTGCGTACTCATTTATAATGTTATTCTTATGGAGAATAAATAAAATGCTATATATCACTTATTAATGAATGTATTTTTGTGAAACTTGGTAAGTGGCTCTAAGTAGTAGGGATACCCACATATTTGCATTGTAAATTCGCTGGGTACGCAGGTTTGCTGCGACGGGGGTATTATTTATTCATCTTCAGGGTAAGGTTCTCGGTGTACTGGATGAGTATAGTAGTGGTTAGAGTACAAAGTAATTTCAGGTTCGCCAGATCGATCCTGATAAAAATCTGAAGATTTTGAGAAGGTTCGGTACTGGACTCAGCTGTCATTTGTCAATAGGTTTTTAACTAATTATGCTCTCTATTAGAGCAGGTCGACCTTGGATGGTAATAAGTTCAGAGTTTGGTCCATTCCCTATCGAAACGATTACAAATACCATTGGCGTAGAAAGACACAAACAAATAGTTTTACACAAATAGTAACTTTTTAAATATATATTTGTATAAATGTAGTCTAATTATTTTTTTAAAGCGAGTAAACACCACCGACATCGATATTTGATTACTACAGCACTAAAGTAATTCTACTATAGTTTAATCTGTAAAATATTTTGACCAGTTCTACATAAAATAACTATATTCGGTTGAGCCTAATGAGACAAAAATAACAAAAAGATAGAAATGCTGTTTCGTAAAAAATAGAACAGTTTTTATCTTTCTTCTAGTGAATTTACCCCATAGGGAAGAAGCTATTACCGTAGTCGGCATGGTAAGACCTAGGCCCGGGACCAAGGTTACTTTTCGTTTTGAGGTCCCCAGACCCCAAAAACACCATTCGTTTGAAACTGAATATATATATATATATATGTATATATATATATATCATACATACATAACGATGTTGATGACCGATGCGTCTAGGTACCAAACGAGAACTACTCAAGTTGAACCTGGTTAAAATATTTCCCCATAAAATTTGCGATTTTTGGTGGATTGAGAAAATTGTCAAGAAATAAAAAGTATTATTGCCATCCAGATCAAAACACCTATTCAAATTACAATTCAACGGAACAACTAACAAATCTAAATCCTAGACACCGACCGACCGTAATGACACGACGCTGCGGCTGTAGGCATCGAGAAAGGCACACGGCAGACAATGGCAAGCGATGACGGGGAAACAATGAAGCATTCCAGTGTGATTACGGATGGCTCTGTGTCCATAAATATCCGCAGTGCCTCGCAACTCCACCGTGGCGAGGGTGAGCATAAATCAGCCGAGATTGGCACGACTGCGGCGTGTGATGCCAGCAGTGTGGGGTTGGGGGCAGTCTTCGCTCAGGTGGCATTTCTATCCCGCTCATGGGATTTCTGGATGTTGACTAGCGTAGATGTACTGCGATGACGTTTGTTATATCCTATACTCTAATATGAGTAAGGTTTGCTTGCTTGCGACACTGATCTCAAAAACGGCTCCAACGATTGCCTTAAAATGTTCGACATAACTAATTTCTGGGAAAAAAATAAGTTCTAGACAGATCTCATCCCCAGGAAAAATCAAATAATGTAAAAAAACTAAAAGTTAAAAAATTAACATTGGGCTTATGGAGTTTCAAATAAAAACAAAAGAATTGTAACAGCTGTTCATAATCAACCAGGGAACTGTCAAAGTAATACTCATGTTGTTTATATTTATTAACATGTGGTTTCCTGAGAGCAGAGATTAAAAGATTTGAGTGAAGATTACATATATAGTAAAATAAATCAAAGGGACATTGAGCTATGAATAACAACTGGAGGGACTTTAAAAATGTAGAAAAGAGGCAAATGAGTTATACAAATCTGATTATCAGTAGGGGTAAGTGGTGAAATATTACTCTGAGTCATCTAAACAAACTGACTGGCCTTCCCCGAGCAAAGCTCGGCCCCCAGGTACTGTAATATTACTTGCTGATATCCGTGCTTCACACAGCTGATTCAGCTTTCTGCTGTACAACTACATCTGTTTAGCTAATTATCTGATCCATTTAACCAATTGCTTATAAGAATAACATTGTAACTTTAAGAGCCACTGGGGCGGAGTCCTCAGAGATTTCCAAGATAGGAATACACCTTTATGTAGCCCATATAAATGATGTACCTATATGCAAATGTTCAGCTCGATAGGTTCTGCAGTTTTTAAGTTAAAACGGAAAATACAAGTTGACTGACAGACAGACACCACTCAAGTCTTTTTAGGGATATTTTACATTAGATTTGAGTGTAAGTAAACAAACTAATTAATTCAAATGCAAATCACGCTGCAGTTATATATGGATACTTTGAGCTGAATTTTAAGTAGAATAATCATAGTTTTTGTAATAACTTTAAATTTAAACTAAAAATAAGGTCGGATATTCTCTATTATACAGCGGATAATAGAGAATCTCTTCTCCTGCATCTGAGGCCGGTCCATTATTGTTTTCATTGCCGGTGTATCTGCAGCTTGAGGCAGTTTTTGAGTTGTCTACTCAATGTTATCACATAGCTATGCTATGCTGAGCATAATAATCATCGATGATCGACAGGGATTGAGCCTGGGACCCTGCGGACCAATGTTACGTACTCTAACCATCACAAATGGTCGCTGTCGGCACAGTAGGGATGAAGGGTGATTTTCTCGGGAGACGGGGATTTTATAGTAAGACAGGGATTTTCTCCAGGCTCTCTAGTATTACAAGGATTTTCTATAAGGAATTGTTTATTAAGGCGGGAATTCTCTCTAGGGATTTTATAGTAAGAAAGGGATTTTCTCCGGGGATTTTCTAGTAAGACAGGGATATTCTCCCGGCGCGGGCGAGGTGTTGTGGCGCAAGAGATGTGGTGCGGCTTCGTCACGCGGGGTCAGAGGTCGGCACGGCACCTCCTAATGGACGGACCGCATGCATCCCCCGATAACGTCTCGAGTCTCGGCCCGTGGGGAAACCTACGTGACGCTCGGGTGCTGTTGGGCAACGCGTTTGTCTTCCCTTCATGTAATGTAACAGACGTATAATACGGTAGACATGGATAAGAGGATTAACGACAGCCAAACTAAATTCGTCAGATATAAAACCTCAAAGAATGTTTGTTACCTTTTATTCCGTCAAAGTTATCCAATATGGTAATATTTGCTGGATTCCACGTGATTTCAAAGCTATTAAGCTTCATCTTCAGGCCACAAAAGGAACAAAAGGTAACATAACCTTTATACGTAGTTTCAATATACTGTGATTTTTATGTGTGGTATAAACCTTTTAATGAACAGAACAAGTGAAGTCTATAACTGTCTGGCGGTTGATATAATATATATAAGTCCTTACAGGGGTATAATGCTAATGGTGTTTGTACACATCAAATTATTAATCCAATAGTGCTCTACAAAAATTAAAATCTCAATTTATAATGTGTAAAAATGTGGTCGGCCGTTTCAAGATAGTATTGCTAATTAGCCACAACAAAAAAGTCATCAGATTTGGAAGAGGTGGAAATGATGCAAATTGAAACAGACCATAACTATGATCAGGTGGAGTTTTTCAAATAAATTAGAGCTATTAAAAACTCGCAAAGTGATCACCATGTTAAATTCAAAACAGAATAAACCTTGCCGACAGAAGCTTGTATGCATTAAATACAAATATTTTAAAGTCAAAATCCTATCTTACCATAATAAACTAACAGTATACAAATCATAATTAGACCATCCTCTAATTGAGCTGAAACCTGGATTTTATATAAAAACATCGAGAATAACTAATCACTTTCGAGAAAAAAAGTCCGGTGTGATGTGTTTGGCCTGACTAAAGAAGGACAAAGGACATGTGGAGTATAAAGAAAAATAGGGAAATTAGAGAACTTTTTAAAGAGCCAAACATAGTGGCAGAAGCAAACAGCAGAATACTCAGGTTATGTCAACAGAAGAGAAGAACCAAGCACCCTATACCAGATATATTTAAAAACTCAAAGGAAGACGATCATGAGGCCAACAATTAGCTTGAAAGAGAAGGCTAAGAGGAAAACTGCAGGAGAGGATGCGAAAGACAGAATTCAGTAGAGGCAGCGAGTTGGTGAGGCCAAGTACCATCTTGGGCACCTACGGCCATGGAAGTAAGTAACACACGAAGATGACTTTTTGACTAGCAAGGCAGGAAAGAGATCTAGGTAAAATACCTCCATCACAGTACTTGAGTACTGTTCGTTCAGCCTGTACTTTTTGGGCACATCTGAAATGTTTTCATATCCTATGAAAATTCGTTTGCAGGAACCCGTTTTAAATTATAAATACTATCTTAAATTGGCCGTCCAAATGTTTACACATTATAAATTGAGATTTTAATTTTTGTAGAGCACTATTGTATTAATAATTTTTATTTGTACAAACACCATTAGCATTATACCCCTGAAAGGACTTATAGGCCTATATATTGTATCAAGCGCCAGACAGTTATAGACTTCACTTTTTCTGTTCATTAAAAGGTTTATCCCATACATAAAAATCACTGCCCTCGCACCTTTCTGAATAGCAAATGATGCAGAATTTTCCCACATATCTGATCCAAATATGGTAGTATATCTTCCATATCAAGGCGTGTTCTCGGTGTGGAAATAAATAAATAAATCTCCGTCGGCTTGGGGGGCTGCCAGGGCCGGGATGTCGGTACAAACAACTTCCACAGTTACAACAGGACAGGCGGCGAGAACCGCGGTCCGTGCCAGGACTCGTCACCCGGACACTTGTCCTCGGACAGGCGGGGGTAACGCGAGCAGGGAGGTACACGTCGTAGAGGCAGTGTCAGTGGCAGTTCCAGCTGCTGTAGTAGAAATGCTGGCAAGAAGGAACCGACATTTTGATTACTTGGAGTAGTGAGTTGAGATATTTCAATCTTTTAGTTTACTTTTAAGTTAAATTAACTCAAGCTCGAGAGTTAGTGGGGAAAGTTACTCCCCTACAACAACAAAAAAACTCAAAAGATTGAACCCAAGAACTAAAAAAGGATTCACATGTCAGTTAACATGGGCAGCTGATTTTCTGCTCTCATTTTCATAGGGTCCAAAACGAGGAAATACAATAGTTGTTTTAATCAAGTACCTGGGGGCCGAGCTTTGCTCGGGGGAAGGCCAGTTAGTTTTTTTAGATGACTTGGCGTAATATTTCACCACTTCCCCTACTGATAATCAGATTTGTATAACTCATTTGCCTCTTTTATACATTTTAAGGTCACTCCACACTCCAGTTGTTATTTATAGCTCAATGCCCCCTTGATTTATTTTACTACTCTATTTATGTAATCTTCACTCAAATCTTTTAATCTCTGCTCTCAGGAAACCACATGTTATGATCATATACAATATGAGTTACTTTGACAGTTCCCTGGTTGATTATGAACAGCTGTTACAATTCTTTTGTTTTGATTTGAAACTCCATAAGCCCAATGTTAATTTTTTTAACTTTTCATTTTAGTTTTTTACATTATTTGATTTTTCCTGGGGATGAGACCTGTCTAGAACATATTTTTATACCAGAAATTAGTTATTTCGAACATTTTAAGGAAATCGTTGGAGCCGTTTTTGAGATCCGTGTCGCAAGCAAGCAAGCAACCAAACCTTACTCATATTAGAGTATAGGATTATTTGTTAGACCTACAGCATAATCTCAATTAATGAACACATGTTTAATTAAATAGTCTGATCCATACGAATATTATTTACATGAGATTCTACATCAAATAAGCTTCACTTGACGTAGGACGATCTCGGACAACAATACCAGATTTAAATTTAAATTTTGACCGCTAGTACAGCAGAGATTGATCTTCATGACTGGGTTGACGATTAGGTTTATAATTTATTTTCACACATAAATTATCAAAATATTTATATTTAGAAGTGTGTGGTCTACAATAACGTATCCTTTGTAGCGTAATAGATCCTATAGTCTAGAGTAGAAGTCGTCAAGTCATCATAAGTGACGTCATTATCGTCACCTAAGACTCCTACGATAATATCATAATTTATTTATTGAATAACCCTTTTATTGTTAAGATAAAAGGTAACCTCTTCCATAATCTTATGCAATGCACAATGAAAAGATTACGAGTTTATGTAATTATAGCACAGCTGTTGTTTAGCTCTTTTAGCGAATTTCCCCTATAGGGAAGAAGCTATTACCGTAGTCGGCATGGTAAGACCTAGGCCCGGGACCATGATAACTTTTTGTTTTGAGGCCCCCAGACCCCAAAAACACCATTCGTTCGAAACTGTATATATATATATATATATATATATCATATATATCTATCTATATATATATATATATATATATATATATATATATGTGTGTCCGTGGGTGCGATAACTCTCGTAAAAAAGGTCCGAGTTTGATGAAATTTGGTACAAACCTGTAAAGCAGCATTTATGACTTTAAGTTCGAAAACCAGACGTATCGACGTATTCGAAGGGGTATTTTGGGGGGGTTTTGTACCCCAAAAATGGGTTTTTTGAGTTTTTTACATACAATTTTTGAAAAAGTAAAATTTTATTTTTTCCCATTGAAATCAACTTAAAAAGAGGCACAATTTGAGGTTTTAATCATTGTTCTACGTCAATTGGTTTCTGAGATATTGAAAGTGCTAAACACAGTACGTTGTCCAATGTTATTCTTATGGAGGATAAGAAAAATTGTATATCTCTCTTATTTATCAACTTATCCTCACGAAACTTAGTAGGCCTATATTGCTTCATTTCATTGTCGTCTATTAATATTTGCACAAAAACCCATTTTTTTGCCGATATTTCCCGTAGCAGCAAACCTGCATACTCAGCCCCATGTTATTCTTATGGAGAATAATTAACGTGTTATCTCCTTTAATTATGAACAAAAATTAATAGAACTTGGTGTGTGGCTTTACCTAGTTGAGTTATATTGATATTTTTATAAAAGCCCATTTTTAGTGTTCCTTATTTCAGCAAACCTGCATACTCAGCCGCCATGTTATTCTTATGGAGAATAATTATAATGTCATAAATTGTTTATTTATGAATGTATATTGATGAAATTTTGTATGTGGCTTTATGTGGTATTAATATAAATTAATATGCATTGTAAATTCGCTGAGTATGCAGATTTGCTGCAACGGGGTTATTTTGAACTGAAGGAGTAATCGTCATAGGGAAATAGTTGTCCTGAGGATAGACTACATAATGCCATTTTAGTATTCTCGGTTTTGTTCATTATATCACATTGCAATTGTATTTTTAAAGGTCTAAATCCTGTAGTGTTGGGATTTGAGCTATTCTAACTGACATTAAATTGAAGCCGGTCAAAATTACTTACAAAATATTTACTTACAGAATAAAAAGAGCAGTCTTTGGTTACGAGTTTAATTGTTTCTCTTACCACCCTGAACTATCCAGTGCTTGATAATTTGTTGTTCATAGTCTTGTGAATAAATAAATAACTTTATTGTCGTTGGGCATGAAAAATAATACATGAAAATAGTTAACAGAGCAATAAATTTAGATACGTTTTAGTACATTTATTTACTTCAATTTATTCTGGGTCCAATAATCGTTATTAAAATACTCATCAATTTCGTAAGGGCAGTTATTCAGTAAAATATTCTTGATTTTCCTTTTAAGTTTTTTTCACCTACATTTTTCCAATCAGTTTGCAATTTTTGTAAATGTTGATTCCCTTTTCATTGAAATTCCTTTTGCTTTTTGAGTATTTGAAACATGTAACTTGAAATTTATATTGATTTCTTGTTTGATGTAGGTGAATATCTGAATTTAGTGAAAATTTAGAGTGATTTCTTTTAATGTAAAGTAAACTTTGTAAAATGTAGATTGATGCCAATGTTAGTATGCCTAATCTTTTAAATAATGGACTGCAATGGGTTTTTGGTTTAACACCACAAATTATTCTGATTGCTTTTTTTTAATTTTAAAAATAAGTTTGTAATTCGGTCCGTTGTCTCAGATTAAAGTTCCATAGCCAATATAACTCTGAACATAGGCATTTAAAATTACTTCTAAATTTAAATTTCCTTTTAATCTTCTTAAAACATATAATCCTCTGCTGATTTTTCTACTGATATATAAAGAGTGGTCTTTCCAATTCATTTGTGAATCTATCATAATTCCTAAAAATTTCATAGAACTTTTAATGTTATAGAGAAAAACCTATTTGAAAAATTTATTTCTAAATTTTGTGTTTTACTCATATTCAAGATTAATTTATTAGCATTACACCAATGTTGAATTTGTTCTGTTACAGTCTCAAGATTTTTAATCAACTGATCAAGAGATTCCCCTATTACATTTACTCCTAAATCATCAGCATATAAAAAATTGGTTCTATTTACGTTTAGGAATTTAAGAAACTTGAAAGTTGGGATTGTCAAAGGTGACTCAAGTTTTACAGTTATTTCTAACATTTAATACTAGTCGCCTTTTTTAACAAAAGCTGTTGCAGAACCTGGCTTCATCGGGGGAATGCAACATGCATGAACACTCAAACACTAAGAAGGTAATCATTTTAAAAATTCAGATACGTTTTTGGACGAAGTTATGCACTACAACAAAAGATAGCGTTAGCGGTGCGTTTATATTAATTCCAAATGTGAGTGATGAATCAGTTGCTGTCTCACTTCCGAACTATCTATCGTTTAGTTTACGGGCAGAACTACATCAAACGGTTAAAATCTTTGGTTGAATTTCGACCATAAGACCCAGCGAGGTTAATATACGTAGAGATCTCGCTTTGCGGGAAAACGTGTAACCTACATGGTCGACCGCCATTTTTCCCCTCTGTCTACTCTGCTCCCATGGCAACAAACATGGTAATCAATCCAATCCACTCTTCACTCAGAGTATATGATAGTCACCTGACAAAAACATAACTTGTGAAGAGGATTTGATTGAATACTTGAGGAAAATATTGGTCAGCATGTAGGCTTCACTTCTTTACCCCAGACGAGACTTCTAGGATATTAATCTCGTTGATAAGAACTGACCTTCATAGTGTTAGTGTATAAATTCGTACAAAATACCTCCATGTGCCAGCATGGATCAGATCTCTCTCGCAAGATCTCTCTCGTTTCAGGGCGAAACTATTCTGAACTGTTGAAGCTTTTGGCTAAATCTGTCGATAAGATCTGACATTCTTATTGTTAACTAGCTGATGTACCCGTTCTTCGCACAGGTGTTTTCTTTACCCACTCTATAGTCAATGCGATTTGCAATTAAGTTAGCTTGGAACAGCTGTTCTTGCTTCTGCTCTTTAAGCTGGCAAATGGAACTATCCATAGCTGCTCGCAATACAGTTTCTGAATGTTTACTTCAGAAATGTAAACATTGAAACTTAGGACGTTCACTGAGCGTAGCCCGAGGGGATTTTAAGAAAGTGAATAGGCCTATGTGTTGCATGGGTTCAAGATCTACCTTTGTGTAAAGTTTCAGCCCAGTCGGTTCAGTGGTTTTTGCGTTTACCCGGAACATCAGTCAGACAGACAGAAACCACCTCTTATTTATAATATAACTAACTGATGTACCCGTTCTTCGCACAGGTGTTTTCTTTATCCCTTCTATATTCAATGCATTTTGCAATTCAGTTAGCTTGAAACAGCTGTTCATGCTTCTGCTGACAAATGGAAGTACCCACAGCTTTTAGCATTACAGTTTCTGAATGTTATCTTTCTTCTGAAATGTAAACATTGAAACCTAGGACGCTGACAGGGCGTAGCCCGAGGGGATTTTAAGGAAGTGAATAGGCCTATGTGTTGCATGAGTTCAAGATCTACCTTTGTGTAAAGTTTCAGCCCAGACGGTTCAGTAGTTTTTGCGTGTACTCGGAACATCTCACAGACAGAAACCACCTCTTCTTTATAATATTATCTTTATATCTTTATAATATTATAGATAGATAGATAGATATTGTTAATGTATCCATTTTTTTATCATGTGGTCCAGTAAATTATGTCTGTAAGGATAACGTTGAATCTTTGAAGACCCATGGGGTGGAGCCCTAAATTAAAATAGAATAAAACCCTTTACTTTTCCTATTTGATACCTAAATAATTAGTGAAAAAAATCAACCGGAATTATACATCATATTATATCGGATATTAGGAAGTTGGTGATGAACACCTTGGGCTCTTATGTTAAGATTATAATAATATCCAGCCGCCAGCCTGTTAACCGCACAGTTCCAACACACCACACCCTCGTTCACAGCCACGTCGCGACGACGGTGGCGTCGACAGTCTAGCACCTGCCCTCCGCACGGGTGAAAGGCGTGTCGTATGTTCCCGCTGCTATGTACGCTACCAGACACATAAACTGTTTATTTATTATTGTAAACAATAGCGACCACGACTGTACCTGTTATTGTACGGCCTGAGTTACCGTCTCTTTCAATTTATCCTGCACCGACTCCAGCGGATAATCCGTCGGCCACGATCGTGACGTCGCTCCGCTCCCGGCCGCACTTGTTGGAGCCTAGTTTACGGTTGGTGGAGGTTTTAAGGAGTACGTGTTTGGAAATCTTGTTTTTATGCGAATGGTGTAGGATGATATGCCTAAACCAATCCTCATCGCGTGGTGTGTCGGTAAGGATTTGTAATTTCTAGGACTCAGGACTCAGGGCAAGTCCACGAGACTTAGTCGAAGTATTGATTTTGAATAAAATCAATGGTCGAAATGAAGATGATTGCTACAGCGGTCGAAACCCATGACACAAACTTTCCCATTCCTTCTCGGTGAATAAAATACCATTAAGAAGGAAATATCTACGATCAATATTTACTTTGGATTTACTTATATTTTTAAACCAAAAATATACAGTATATTGCATGATTATATTACAATATATATCTTAGAAGTTGAACATGGTGGCATGCTATAAGGAGAACCAATTAAACAAATTGTGTCCAAATCGATGTACTCCGGATGACAGTACCTTTAAATGTTTTTGAGCGAATTAAATTCACGGTTTGCGAAATGTTACCGTAAAATCGCTTTATAAAACGAATCATACAATCTGATGAAACATAGCAAATTTACCTAGATTTTTTGCAGAGAGACGGATTTGAATTCAGACAATTAAGATTAATGAGTAAAACACTGGATATTCTTGGACAAAGCGTGAGTATGACAGCAATGTCTTGAGCCACGTACTCTGTAAGCGTGCCCCGAGCCCGCGTATGATCAGATACCGCACGACGGCTTCCGTTGGTCGCCCCGCCCCCCGAATTTCGCGCCCGCGGCCGCACCACTCGCCAGCGTCCGGATGTTATCAGTGGCGGTCCTGTTATCAGCCCCGCATCGGAGAAAGGCGACCGACTCTTGGACACTTGAACTTGTATCTCACCGGTCGCGGGTTGGGTTTACCAGGAGCACGATAATAGAACACGAGAGAACTTACCGGCCGCGGATTGGGTTTACCAGGAGCACGATAGTAGATCAAGAGAGAACTCACCGGCGGCGGGTTGGGTTTACCAGGAGCACGATAGTAGAACAAGAGAGAACTCACAGGCCGCGGGTTGGGTTTACCAGGAGCACGATAGTAGAACAAGAGAGAACTCACCGGCCGCGGGTTGGGTTTACCAGGAGCACGATAGTAGAACAAGAGAGAACTCACCGGCCGCGGGTTGGGTTTACCAGGAGCACGATAGTAGAACAAGAGATAACTCACCGGCCGCGGGTTGGGTTTACCAGGAGCACGATAGTAGAACAAGAGTGAACTCACCGGTCGCGGGTTGGGTTTTTCCATGAGCACGATAGTAGAACAAGTGAGAACTCACCGGCCGCGGGTTGGGTTTACCAGGAGCACGATAGTAGAACAAGAGAGAACTCACCGGCCGCGGGTTGGGTTTTTCCATGAGCACGATAGTATAACAAGAGAGAACTCACCCTCCGTGGGTTGGGTTAACCAGGAGCACCATAGTAGAACAAGAGAGAACTCACCGGTCGCGGTTTGGGTTTACCAGGAGCACGATAGTAGAACAAGAGAGAACTCAACGGCCGCGGGTTGGGTTTACCAGGAGGACGATAGTAGAACAAGAAGGAACTCACTGGCCGCGGTTGGGGTTTACCAGGAGCACGATAGGAGAACAAGAGAGAACTCACCGGCCGTGGTTTGGGTTTACCAGAAGCACGATAGTAGAACAAGAGAGAACTCAACGGTCGCGGATTGGGTTTACCAGGAGCACGATAGTAGAACAAGAGAGAACTCACTGGTCTCGGGTTGGGTTTTTCCATGAGCACGATAGTCTAACAAGAGAGAACTCACCGGCAGCGGGTTGGGGTTTCTATGAGCACGATAATAGAACAAGATAGAACTCACCGGCCGCGGGTTGGGGTTTTCCACGAGCACGATAGTAGAACAAGAGAGAACTCACCGGCCGCGGCTTGGGTTTACCAGGAGCACAATAGTAGAACAAGATAGAACTCACCGGCCGCGGGTTGGGTTTACCAGGAGCATGATAGCAGGATAAGAGAGAACTCACCGGCCGCGGGTTGGGTTTTTCCACGAGCACGATAGTAGAACAAGAGAGAACTCACCGGCCGCGGGTTGGGTTTTCCATGAGCACGATAGTAGAACAAAAGGGAACTCACCGGCCGCGGGTTGGGTTTACCAGGAGCACCATAGTAGAACAAGAGGGAACTCACCGGCCACGGGTTGGGTTTTCCATGAGCACGATAGTAGAACAAGAGAGAACTCACCGGCCGCGTGTTGGGTTTTCCATGAGCACGATAGTGGAACAAGAGGGAACTCACCGGCCGCGGGTTGGGTTTTCCATGAGCACGATAGTAGAACAAGAAAGAACTCACCGGCCTTGGGTTGGGTTTTCCAGTAGCACGATAGTAGAACAAGAGGGAACTCACCGGCCGCGGGTTGGGTTTACCAGGAGCACGATAGTAGAACAAGAGAGAACTCACCGGCTGCGGGTTGGGTTTTCCATGAGCACGATAGTAGAACAAGAGGGAACTCACCGGCCGCGGGTTGGGTTTTCCATGAGCACAATAGTAGAACAAGAGAGAACTCATCGGCCGCGGGTCGGGTTTACCAGGAGCACGATAGTAGAACAAAAGAGAACTCACCGGCTGCGGGTTGGGTTTTCCATGAGCACGATAGTAGAACAAGAGGGAACTCACCGGCCGCGGGTTGGGTTTTCCATGAGCACGATAGTAGAACAAGAGAGAACTCACCGGCCGCGGGTTGGGTTTTCCATGAGCACGATAGTAGAACAAGAGGGAACTCACCGGCCGCGGGTTGGGTTTACCAGGAGCACCGTAGTAGAACAAGAGGGAACTCATTGGCCGCGGGTTGGGTTTTCCATGAGCACGATAGTAGAACAAGAGAGAACTCACCGGCCGCGGGTTGGGTTTTCCATGAGCACGATAGTAGAACAAGAGGGAACTCACCGGCCGCGGGTTGGGTTTTCCATGAGCACGATAGTAGAACAAGAGAGAACTCACCGGCCGCGGGTTGGGTTTTCCATGAGCACGATAGTAGAACAAGGGGGAACTCACCGGCCGCGGGTTGGGTTTACCAGGAGCACGATAGTAGAACAAGAGAGAACTCATCGGCCGCGGGTTGGGTTTTCCATGAGCACGATAGTAGAACAAGAGGGAATTCACCGGCCGTGGGTTGGGTTTTCCATGAGCACGATGGTAGAACAAGATAGAACTCACCGGCCGCGGGTTGGGTTTTCCATGAGCACGATAGTAGAACAAGAGTGAATTCACCGGCCGCGGGTTGGGTTTTCCATGAGCACGATAGTAGAACAAGAGAGAACTCATCGGCCGTGGGTCGGGTTTACCAGGAGCACGATAGTAGAACAAGAGAGCCAACGTAAACGCTTGTTGGTATTTCAATGCTTGCCGGGATAGTGGTATATTGATAATTTTTCCCACCTTTTGAAAGTGTGCGCAGTTCTCTCGAGATTTATCAGGAAGATCCCTATACCAAATCGAGCGTTATACTTCATACTTGATACGCTACTCAGCCACCGCTGGGCTGATGGGATAGGGCCTAATTTCCTTAATCTTACTCTTACAAGACATAACTTACGAGGTGAATTAGTTAACCTAGATTAATACAAAGACCTAAATAATTATTTTTTTACACAATTTTATTAATTTAGGGGGAAATCTACTTAAAAAGCTATATTGTATACTAAGCCTTAATGATATATTATTACTTTCTGAAAAATCCGACTAGGCAAAGTAAATCGTTGATAGTGCAATGCTAGAACGGACAGAAAAACAACATTCCAAATCACAAGTACGTGGTAGTTTATTACTGCTTCTATGATTTTTTTCAAAGAGCTAAGCTTTATTCTGGATGATTGCAATACGTTCAAAACCCTTCTTTTTATCATCTTTATTGAATTTAGACGTTTACAGTTCCTAAATACCAAACATACATAGCAAATCGCTAAAAATGTCTCGTTAAGTATCATACAGACGGGGCAATTTTTTACCCAGTTAGTTATGTACTGTTTCCAGGACGCATTCCAACCAATTTAGCGGCCACTAGGATTCCCAGACGGGGAGATTCCTTCACAGCTATTTCATCGAGGTGACCTTCGCAAGCAAATGTCCGCTCGAGCGTATCCAGTAAATTGCGACCGCTATGAAAAGTAAACATTCTCGTTATAATTTATACAATTAATCTCACTTGCAGGAAGTGACTTACTCGCCGGAGTGGTGCGGCCTTTTAACAGACTATTTGTGAAAAAATTATCCCTCGCTCTCCTCGCTCGGATGGTCCCGAACAGTGGAGTCAATCATTGGTCGGCTCAGGTCTAGTCTCTAGTTCTCTTGTAAATAAGAACTGCTCGGACGTTTATTAGAGGTAGATCCATCTGTTTGTCGATGGTATGTGATAATAATCACCTCCAAGAACCGAGTTGTCCATGGGAGGTCTTTTACTAAATCGTTTTTCTGAGGGGGTTTAATACAGGTTGTTTTCAAGCTGGAACGAAACATCAAAATTTTATTTAAAAAATAAGGTGATTTTTGTGAACAATCCACCACTATTAGGTTTAAAATTATTGTTAATGTGTTATTTGAAGGCCCTTGGTGTCTAGCTGTAACTTTTGGGGGTTTGGAAGACACCCATCTTCACGTCTCTGTCCCTTCTGGGCTTTCAAAGTGCTTTCCATAAGTTTTTCTTATGGAAGAATCTATATTATTAAAAGAATTTCTTGATTTTTGTTTGGCGATTTTCGACCCCTAAAAATATTATTTTATATACATATTTGGTATTAATCGAAAGTTCTTACTTTCTAGATGTGTCTTTTTGGGTTTGCATACATTCTCGACCATGGGGATTTTCCCCACGAGCTCTCAAAGTTCGTTTTTAGCCCATAAGATTAACATGGGGAATAATTTGATTTGAATAGCAGCTGTTAATAACAGATTATTATTGCAGGTTATTAGCAATACCAGATTGTACAGGTAATAAGTCTATTTATCTATACAAATAAAATAAGTTATTTTTCTATGAGCCATGAAGTGTTATATGCAACGAAGATATATAAATTGGAGTAAATATTTATTTATCAGTATGTCTGTTTATATGCGAGATTTGTGCTGCGCTTCACAAAAAAGACTGTACTGAATGAACTTAAATATTTTGCCTATTTTCGTGTGGAAGAGGATCCCTTTTGGTTGTTAAATCATAGTACGTCATTAGAGTTATGCCCCTTTGTCTGGCACTGCGACAAAGTCAATCTTAAGGGTACAGATTACTCAATATTTCACTGCAGCATGCACCATAAATTTGTTCTAAATGAGCATTTAGTCAGCTAATTATATCTTATCACAGAGTGGAGGAAACACAATGCTTTACTACTATACAAAGGTATACTAAACGATATAAAATAACGGCACGGTAATAAATTATTGGCTATATAGAACACGTGAGCCCTTGCAACATGGTATTTAAAGCTCAGTTTGTCTAAGTAGCCATTGTGATTATGATACCGAATGTGTTCTATGTTTTTAAGTTGACCTTCAATAAGTTCAACAAACTACAGGAGTTATTGAGCAGATATTTCGAAGAAGATGGGTCCATCCCGAAAAAAAACTTATTCCCATTCCAATGAGCTAGCAGGCCCTAGCGCCTTCAACATTTTCATGTTATTTATATATTTAATAGACCGATCGAGCATATATTTGGTAGAAAGACAGCAGACAATGCACTCTAGTCAGAAAGAGGCCTATATTTTCCATTCTGTGTGCCCTTTGGGACTTATCTGCTCGTTGGCCTTCACAATTTTAATTTATTCATCCCTGACGGTAGTAGTTAACTGAACCGAATGATCATACATTTGTTAGGAGGATATTTGATACATCAGAATAAAACCTTTGCCTACTCCTGCTACAAAAATGCTTTACCAAATGTTGGAACTATCAAATTTGTGGGTTAATAAGTATGTTCTAATTATACCTCATCCATAGAAAATAACGTACTGTATATAAAGGTTTTCAAAAAAACTAACATTGGGGTTATGATTAAGATTTGTAAATATAAACAAAAGAATCATAAAAGCTGTTGAAAAGCAACCATTCAATTGTAAAAATAACACTCACTTGGGAATGTATTATGTGATTTTTGTGAGAATAGTGGTTAGAACGAATGTGTACATAACTTTTAAATATAAATGATCAGGTTATGTATAAATTGTGAGAACTATTCAAACTGAAGATTGAATATAAAACGGACATTCCCAAAATGAAAATAAACGAGCAATACGCAATAAGCAAAACAAATACGCTCGCTTTGGATAGGACTCGTGAATATTAGTACTCTAGGCATTTTTAACAAATTGACTGGCTTTTCGAGCAAACCTCGGTCGCCCAGGTGCTTTAAAAAATGGACCCAACTTCTCAAACATAACATTGTACTGTGATCGCGAGCGAAGCCGCGACGGGCTACTAGTATAAATAAATGCAATTTAACATGTAACAGCAGCTGTTGATACGAACAATTGTACAGAAGAAAGATCAGCTAATTTAAGAAAACTTCTCGAATGGCATCTCAATGCAAACTAGTAACACGGTATCTGAGCTGGATATTCCTAAAATTAAAAACTATGTATATATATATACATTAAAAAATATTAAAATATATTAAAAAATCATCTATACAACCAAATTTAAATACCAAAATTTTTGTACAAGTATTCTTTGTCTTGAGGCAATTCACATTGGTGAAAAGATGTTAATTTTTAAATAAATTATCTGTATATATATACATATTTGCTCGAATTTGAGCAGCTGGATTTTAATTTACTCTCTTATGTATTAAGACCGTGAAGTAGGTCTTAATCGCTTAAGATTTTGTTGCGATAAACATAAAAATATTTCACTTTCATCCATTTTTTGCTGAACAAACGAGATTGAGGATATAAATACCGAGTTAGTAAACATGGTTCAAAGAAACAATCAATCAGCCGTTTATTACTGCTTCAGCGAGTGGAAAGGTAAGTCACAGAAATGTTGTTTACGATGCGTGTTTAGATTGAAAAGAAGCGCTTTAGGTGGGGTTGTAGGGAAAAAGGTTTAATCCTGAAAATTTCTTGTTACTGTGACTACTAAAATATTGTTAGAATTATAATAATTACTAGCTGTGTACCCGTCCTTCGCACGGGTTGTACGTCTAAATAATAGATGAATTTGAAAAGACTGCATTTATGTTGAAAGCAGTTGTGGCTTGCCATATTCAGTCTGACAATTTAACTAGAAACTTATCAAAATTGAAAAGTGAACCGGACTGTAGGAAATGTGGGTTGTATTATGCTTCCCGTTTTAGTTCCTATTTTGTTTTGCAGTCCGTGGTATATACCGTAGGGCCTATGCTGATAGGAAAACGAATACGTTTGCTAATCCATTGCTCTGTTTTAGCTTTTTGTGTTTTTTCCAGCCTTGTCTGCATTGTGCCTTTAATATTTTGTGTAGTTTTGTTATGTTCTAAGTTTTTTCTCACCTGAAGACGGGATCAGATTCCAGATCCCGAAACGTCGTGAAACTTGTTTTTAATAATCAGTGATGGAAAATGTCTGCAATAATCTCTTAAACAACATTAACTCACCATCACCAACAATTTTAAACAAAGAATCATTTTCATTGAACATTCAGCAGGTGTTAATACTAACAAAACCCAGCACAGCACAACAGGGTTAATACATATAAAGCTTTCGACAGGGGTAAACAACTGCAGCCTACATGCTAACCACTATTTTGACCCTCTGTACCCTCTGCTCCCATGGCAACAATCAATCAAATCCTCTCTCCACAAGTTATTTTAGTCTTTGGCCATGTTTTGTTTACAATAATATCCTCCAGTGAGGCTTCAGTTTTCAAACACGAGACAAGAGCTCTATATAGGTATATACCTCGTTGGCACAGCATTAAGAACTACTGTTCAAGGTATATTCTGGAACAGCTAAAAACACTCAAGGAGGACTATATAAGAGGGGAATTTCCAGCACATTTGGCAAAATTCGATTCACTCTTCAAACAATTCATCTATATCAGGAAAACTGAACTTGTATTAGGAAGGGGGACAGAACATGTGTGAAGGCAATTAACCCCGGCTTCCGGAATCCCCTTAAAAGTAGACCAGATCGCTCGGCACCCCGTATCAGCTACATGCAAATAAGCCGCGGTCGGTTATCAGGTGCCCGGGGCAGCGTCTATCGCTATATCAATACTACAAAATTACCCTCCCGAGGGGCAATCACGGCATATCTCGACTTGTTATGCCCGCCAATAAAACACGTGATATCTTAATTATCGGCAGCGATGGTCTTTGATTAAGAACCGTCTCGGCAGTTTATCCAGCGACGCGCGGTGCGCTAGCGTGTTGATTTATTTAATTGCGCGCCAAAACCGCCCCGGGTTTCACATTAGGGAGAAACGAGCGTTGATTTAGGAAGGTCCGATACTGCCCGAGTTATGCGATGTTAATGGCCGACAAACCGAGCTCTAGATTTGAATTTAGATTTGGGCTTATTTGCATAAACGGTTCCATGTGTGAAGTCGAAATGGGACGGTTTTTATTGGTGTCGTTAGTCCGTCGGTTATAAATTATCGGGTAGATAAGAAGCTATTTCTTAATTTATGAATAGTTAGCCGTTTGTGGGGACAGATCGTTCAGGAGAAAAATATAGTTCCACTTATCTGGAATGCTGGGCATTTTGTTTACACACAACATTTTTAATTCTGAGAAAAGTGACTATGTTTTAAATTTCGATAAGAATGTGATACATTTTTCGTTTATTCACTTTCGCAAAATGTAATTATTGGAAATTATCAACAATGAATATCAGGTGAATGAATACTATGAATGATTTAAGCAATAAAACACATCAAGGTTGAACGAACAAGATTGACTTTCGAAATATATTTTATGTCTTACAATGCATATTTCGCTTGGTGTGTTTTTTTATGTAAAATTGCATTGTTTCTAATTAAAAGAACAAACAAACAGAAAACCCAACAGTTTTTCGATTGCTCTCACTTGAATCAAAATTTTTATAATAATAATTTAAAAATAATAAATAATTAAATAATAATAATAATAATAATAATAATAATTTAAATAATTTAATTTTTATAACAATAATTTTTATAATTTTTATAATTTATAATAATAATAATAATAATTTAAATAATTTAATTTGTATAATAATAATTTTTATAATTTTTGAATAATTTTTATAATAATTATAAACAGGTAAAAATGTTTCAATCTTAGCTGCCAATCTTCAGTCCTGACTGCCCATCTACTTGTAGTTACTTGTTGTTGTGACAATTGATAGGTTGCACTGGTATTATTTCAGGAAAGCGCTTCCATAGGTGTGATTCAATTTGTAAACACGTCATCAGAGGATCTCCTCATTTGAAATGGACCGCCGGTGGCTACAGGGGAGCGAGGGGAGCGAGGGGAGCACCGCGCTGACAAGCTGTTAATTGAAACGTTGTACGGGATGGCGGAACCAGACCAGTAGGGGCATTAACATGCAATAACACAGCCACTACGTGCTTCGATTCCAGCATCCCAGCCAGACCCGCGTACCAGGAAGATTACCTCAACAGGGTGGCTGAGTTATTATCCCTTATCAGATGGACCGGTGAATTTGATATTAGACTTTCTTAAGCTATTAACCTCTTGTGCAGTCTTTAAGTTGCGCCAAACAGTTTGTGCAACATTTAATACTTACCGAAGTTTGCTAAGAGGAATTGCTTTTACATCAATTGCTTTTACATTGCTTTTGCAATTTTAAGAGGATTGGTTTGGCTAGAATCTTGGATGTATAGGGTATCTAGAATTGCCCGTGCACAGCTTGCATTGAAACGCCTGTTTTGAATTAGTTGAACTTGTTGCGGAAACATGGTGCCACTAGTTCGTTGAATATTATTTGTAAGGTATTGTATTGTTTATTTTCTGCATCCAGCGGGGAAGGTAATCTTCAAAATGGTTCGATTATTGGTTTTGGGTTAGTACTAAAGGAAATACATGTTTGTCATGGTCTTAAGTTGCATCACTATCGATAAATCAACACACGCTCTTCCTGGAGGAAACGGCGTGTATATAAGCCAATATAACTTCACTGTCTACTTTAGTGACACAAAAGTCTATGCTATCTGTTTGGCATCAGCCCATAGAAATATATCAGTGTTACAAAAACTGATTGAATAATATGTGAGATAATTCCGGAAAAATAATAGGACATTAAATACAAGAGTGTATATATATATAAAATTTATATATATATAGTGTGTTAAGTTAAAACCCTGAAGTTTCTATGCTAATCTTATTAAATAATATATATATCTATTTAACTGGACATCACAGTACAGAAGCTGGTATTAAAAACAACACAGTACAGTAGCAAAAGCGAAAAGCAGCTGTTGCAAGCTAACTTCTAGAAAGGTAACACAATATAAACTAATAGAACCATATATGCTTGGTAAACCCAAAAGAAAAACATTTTCTTGAATTCTACAACTGGTTTACGAAGGTAATGCAAAACGTAATCGGTTCCAAACATTTATTATTAGTGAATTTCCTATGGAAAGTGAACTATTACCATGACCCGCACGGTGAAACTTAAGCCCGGGACCACCATAGAAGTTCCTATCGTGACCCCCTGAACACGTTTTGGGGGGTCGTTCAGAACTATATATATACACTATAATAAACTATATATATATTTGTCCGATTTACTTCAAATTTGGAAGGAACGTTCCTTTCAATAATCTGTTGGACAAATTAGTTGGGCAAAACAATTGGAAAACTCTAAACCCCTTTTCTGGGGATTATGCTTTAAAATTTCGAGTTTTTGGCCCCAAAAAGGGTCAGAAAAGCCCCGAACGTAAAATTAATGCATGTATTAAGATGGGAATTAGTGAAGCGAAGGTTTTAAGCCCTCTATCGTCATTCTAGCATAAATATTTACCGAGTTATTAAAGAAAATGTATATCGGTTAAACACAGTAAGTTGTCTTATGGGGTTTTTACATTAGAAAAGCATGATATTCATTTGTTGGTGTATTTGTATCATCCCCAGCAACCTCGCGCCTACTTTCAAGCCTGACTGAACCTTTTCCTAACCTTATAATGCGTAAAATTGTATTCCTAGCATTGCAGGTAAATTAAACCAGGAGTATCAGAATAGCCAAAAAATCAATGTTTACAGATTTCAAAAAAATTTGAATAAATGTATGTTTTTACACTGGTTTTGAGTTTTAAATGTTTTGTTTGTGGAAATTCACTTCCCTCACGTCAGCGTGCTGCGTGCGAACTCATTTTATGTTAAACCCGATATACTTGTTATAAACCTGTCACGATAATTTCCAATGTACCTCAAACAGTAGAGAACACGGCGTAAATTCACCTAACCATCTTCAAATTAAAGTTGCACAATTAAGCGCGATACGATCAGTGAAAGCATGCATCAGGTATCGTGCTGAACGCTCCACAGCTGACGCTGAATGCCGTCGGTAAATAGACGGTGGCCTCGTGTATGGATGACCGCCCACACGAGAGACCCCAGCCGCTTGCGGGAGTCCGCCGTTTATTGATCTAGTATACGACGATCAGATCATTAGAGGGGGAAATCGCAAATGAATAAATCGATTTACGATGGAGATCCGTGTTCGTCATGCCGTCGCGTCTTAACGGTATATGATCGCGTATTATGAGTTTAGTGGTTTCAGGTTTTGACTTGGGCGGTTAATTGATAGTCCTGGCTAAAGAAAGATAAATTCATATTTCGCATAAAAATCATGGGAAACTGATTAGTTGTGTCAGTGACTTGAGCAGTGACATTTTGTGTTATTTTTATCAATCTACTAGTTTAGCATCTTAATTGATGACGGAAAGAAGTGAAGGAATCTATGTATTAGCAGAGACAATGATTCGTTGTCCACCAGTATGTGGTCGTGTGGTCGTATGTGTTCGGAACGCAACAACGTGAAAACGGCTGCACGTATCGTTTTCAGATTTTACACAACTTTTTTCCAGTACATTTCACGCTTCCAGCTTAAAACATAAAATAGCTATATAACTTAAATAACATTTTATTACTAACATTTAAATGTTGTAAAATTTCCTTAAGGTAAAGCATTGGACAAATATTACTGGTTTTAAAGTACGAGACACTAATATAATATTGTTTCGTAATTGCAAGAAACTTCTAAAAAAATGTATTTATTCATCTGTTTTAAGATTAAATATATACAGTACTCTCCGTTTAACATGGTTTAATTCAATTTATCAAAGGATTTTAAAATTGTTATATTATAAAACGAATACAAGTTTTTACAAATAAAGGTAACGTTCCCTGTAAAGTGAGTGATGTGAGTGAGTTAATAATTTATCCACTAGATTGAAGCAGCCATTTATTTCGTATTTACTTCTGCCAGCTGTGTTATTTTGTCAGCTTATGATATTAAATACCCCCGTCATAGCAAACCTGCGTACTCAACTGATTTCCAATGTGCCTCACTGCATAGTCAACTTACCGTGTTATTTTTCGCTACAACAAATACAACCACGCTTTTTGAAGGTCATCTTTTTGGGTACTGCAGGATGTCGCATATATGCCAACGCTTATAAACTGGCAGTGTAAAGTTACTGGTGGTATTTCCTAGTAATGTATCTTGTTGAAAAACACAGCAGTTTTCACGATTAACGTCTTACAAACAACCAGACATGTTGCGGCAAAACCTGCAAAACATTTCACAAAAAGATTGCACAACAAAATTAAATGAAGTACCTCATTCTTTTTACTTTCTCCCCTTATACATAGTATATGGAGAAAGTATTGTTTTCGTCAAAATTTTCGAATTTGAGTTGTTAGTGGAAATATTCGTTTTGGTGCTCCCTGAACCCAAAAAAGTGGTTTTTACGTGATGTCTGTCTGTGTGTGTGTATGTGTGTGTGTCCGTGTGTGTGTGCGTGTGTGTGTGTGTGTGTCTGTGTGGATGTGTACAGAGCTAGAGCCCTAACCAATGGGCTGATTTTTATGAAATTTGGTATGTAGGTACTAATCCACGATATCTCCAGGCGTTTTTTTCATTTTTTTGAATTTTTTATTTTTAAGGGTAATTATCCCCCAAAAATCGCCAAAAAACATGTAAAATCCAAATTTCTCAAAAACGGCTCTAACGATTTTGATTAAACTTTAGTGGTTTGTAGAGCTTTAGGTTTCCAACAAAATGACACAACCCGCATTTCTGGAAAAATTCGGGTTCAGAAGTTACAGGACTTAAAACATCCAAAATTCAGTTTTTTGGATTTTTCATAAAAAATCATAAGTGCTGCAAAAGATTACTATTCACCATTGAAAAGAGCTCAAAAAAATAAATAAATTAGTATTTTGAATTACTATTCTACGATTGCTAGTTGCGGAGAAAATTGAAATTTTCATTTAGCGGTAAACGCAGTACGTTGTCCAATGTTATTCTTATGGGGAATACATAAATTACTATTTCTCTCTTATTTACTGATCAATTTCATTAAAACTTGATATACAGGTCAAGTTAACATTGACCAATAGAGGATGTTCGAAATATGTTGCCATTTAACCCTGGGGGGGACAAGGGGGCATTTCCCCTCTCAAAATCTCTTTGTTTAGCAACGGAATCTATAGTGCTCCTAAAAAGGGATTTTGGTGAATATTTCTGAAAACAACTATTTTAGACAATTTTCAGTTCATTTATCTGTATTTCATATTCTATATTTAGTAAATAAAAAATCTTTTTTTCATTAAAGTTTGGCTAAAAGGGAGAAAGTATGTGTCAGTTTCCTGATACCGTTTATTACAATCCAAACAAGCCAAAAATTACAACTAATTCATCATTCAATCGCGTTAAATAACCCTACATATTACATGTCACGGGGAGATTGCATCTGAGACGGATGCATATGGGCGTCGCCAAGCCAAAACCGGCTGCGGTACAACTCCAGGGTTGTACCAACCGAGAATATCCATCTTGCCCTTCCTTTTGGCTCTCGGAGGAACATTAGCCTTTTCAGGAGAAATCAAACATCTCGCAAATACCCAGGTGGTTGTTGGTTTCCTGCCAATTTTTGTATAAGTAGGAAACATTGTTGAACTGCATTAGCTAATGAGCCATTATTATATATTTCTTGCGTGTAGCGCTTCCTTTCGCCTTAAGAGTCTTCATCACCGAAAGTTGCCAGACGCCATATTGGTGTTTTGTTCCATAAGCCCAATGTTAACTTTGTGACTCCGTTACGCCTCACCTGATCGTCACAAACAATTAATTTTGGTGTCATATTAAAGGTTTCGTCGTCCTCTAGGGAAATACAATAGTCGAATTTGGATTTTTTTACAAATTAATGAGAACATGTACAGTGTTTCAGTTCAAAATTAAAATATTTATTATGAACATTTGATACCCAAATTAAGGAATTCGACATTGTATTTCCCTAGAGGACGACGAAACCTTTAGTTTGACACCAAAATGAATTGTATATGACGATCAGGTGAGGAGTAATGGAGGCACAAAGTTAACATTGGCCTTATGGGACAAAACTCCAAGTTGGCGTCCAGCAACTTCCGGTGATGAAGACTCTTAAGAGTCTTCATCACCGGAAGTTGCTAGACGCTATCTTGAAGTTTTGCTCCATAAGGCCAATGTTAACTTTGTGCCTCCATTACTCCTCACCTGATCGTCACATACAATTCATTTTGGTGTCAAATTAAAGGTTTCGCCGTCCTCTAGGGAAATACAATGTCGAATTTTTTAATTTGGGAACCATAGTTGCATAATAAATAGTTTAATTTTGAACTGAAATACTGTACATATCCTCATTAATTTGTAACAAAATCCAAATTCGACTATTGTATTTCCCTAGAGGACGACGAAACCTTTAATTTGACACCAAAATTAATTGTTTGTGACGATCAGGTGAGGAGTAATGGAGGCACAAAGTTAACATTGGCCTTATGGAGCAAAACACCAAGATGGCGTCCGGCAACTTCCGGTGATGAAGACTCTTACAAGATCTCCTTACGTTCATAAGTGAGCAGGATGGTAGCGACTACTCTAAACAAACGGGTTTTGCAACCTGAGACACTTCTCATAAGCTCCGGGTGATTCGCTGTGTCCCTTGAATTTGCACAGACAAAAAAACGCCACTTATATTTCTTTGCCAAGAGGGTGCGAGCCTAGATCCCCGTAAATCAGCACGAAACTGATATCATTAGAAGGCGTCACATCCAGGTGAATGGGCCGCCAACATTAGCCATCAGTCTTCTAAGTCGTGTCCCAGTGTGCTGAGTCCTTGCCCCACGCCAGACTGATGTCTAATAGAACAATCGAGTGTCAAGCGTAACACGGGTGCTCACCACTCGCTGATTTATTTTCAGCATGAACATACCTAATTTGAATCAGCAAATGTTGCTTGCAAAACAATTCTACATTATAAATCATTTTAGCGAATTTCCCCTATAGGGAAGAAGCTATTACCGTAGGTCTCATGGTAAGACTTAAGCCCGAGACCATGATAACTTTTCATTTTGAGGTCCCCAGATGCCAAAAACACCATTCGTTCAAATTTGTATATATATATATATATATATATATATGTGTGTGTGTGTGTGTGTGTCCGTAAGCACGAATAACTCTCGTAAAAAAGGTCCGATCTTAATGAAATTTGGTACAAACATGTAAAGTACCATTTATTTGAACGAGTTCGAAAACCAGATGAATCGCACCATCCGAAGGGGGTTTTTGGGGGGTTTTGTACCCCAAAAATGTGTATTTTGGGTTTTCACATGTAATTTTAAATTATACCACTGAATTCAGCTTAAAAAACAAACAATTTTGTATTTTGATCATTGCTCTACGTCAATTGGTTACCGAGATATTGAAAGTGCTAAACACAGTACGTTGTCTAATGTTATTCTTATGGAGAAAAAGAAAAATTGTATATCTCGCTTATTTATGAACATAAACTGGCGAAATTTGGTATATGGCTTGATCTGGTTGTGGTTTATTGTTGTTAGCACACACAAATTTTCGCCTATGGTTCCCGTAGCAGCAAACCTAGGTACTCGGTCCCCATGTTATTCTTATGGAAAATACTTAAAATGTTATATATCGCTTATTTATGAATGTATATGGATGAAACTTGGTATGTTACTTCACTTAGCTGAGTTCTATTGATATTTGCATAAAAACCCATTATTTTGTGTTCCTTGTTGCAGCAAACCTGCGTACTCATTCCCAATGTTATTTTTATGGAGAATAATTAATATTTTAAATATCGCTTGTTTGAGTATATATTTCTTATGAATCTTGTCAAGTGGCTTAATGTGTTATGTTATAATTCATTGGAAATTCGCTGAGTATGCAGGTTTGCTGCGACGGGGGTATTTACACCTATAACTTAGATAACACTCCATAACTCCATAACTATATAACTCCATAACACTGTGCAATAAATTGGTTACTTTTATCACCAGGAAGATGATTGCGTTATGAAAAACCGACATGATTTATTTACCAATTTGAAATATTCACCCTTTAAAAAGTGTCCCTTACATTGTCTAATGTGATCAAAGGAATGCGGTCTCAATATATTTTCCGTCATCTCTGTTTCTATAATTTAGAAATTCTGAACCGAATTAGCTAAAATTGTGTACGAAGGTAGCTATGGATATCCGTATAGCTAAACACAGCTCTATTTGCGTTTCAAAAGAGCTCTGACCACAACTATGCCATGATTTCGATATTGATGGATGTTGATTTGTTTAATACACAAGCAAATACACGTAAAATATTAAAAACATTTCTCCGCCAACAAATCGACTACATGAAGTCCTTTTAGAATAGAAAATAATTCAATTTTTCTAATCTATACTTATTTAATAGGCGAGCAGGCTTTTTGTGACAATCACTCCTCCTAAACTACTGAACCGATTTTCATACTTATTTAATAGGCGAGCAGGTTTTTTGTAACAATCACTCCTCCTAACCTACTGAACCGATTTCCGATGTTCATGTTGTTGGTGTAATTGGAAAGAGCCTAACGTGAAGATGTGCAGGAAACTTTTTTTATGTAGAAATAATTTGTGAGTGAGGCCCTGGGGCCCTTTAAAGTTGAGTTTTTTCCCATAAGCTTAAAATTGGGAAATAACTATAAGTTTTAAGCAATCAGCTGGATAGAGTAAACACAGTTAATCAGCAGGCCATGTTGGCTTTGGAACGTTAACATGATATTTATAAATCTATACTTATTTAATAGGCGAGCAGGTTTTTTGTGACAATCACTCCTCCTAAACTACTAAACCGATTTTCATGTTTTTGGTGTCATTGGAAAGAGCCTAACGTAAAGTTGTGCAGGAAACTTTTTATGGAGAAATAATTTGTGAGTGAGGCCCTGGGGCCCTTTAAAGTTGAGTTTTTATTCCCATAAGCTTAACATTGGGAAATAACTATAAGTTTTAAGCAATCAGCTGGATAGAGTAAACACAGTTAATCAGCAGGCCATGTTGGCTTTGGAACGTTAACACGATATTTCTAAATGGTGATCGCGAGCAAAGCCGCGACAGGTTTACTAGTATTTTCTTTATATTTAGTTGATACCTCATCCTTCGTGTCCCATAGAAACCTGTCTTTATGACACCCTTATGTCGAACTTGTCATGCATCGTACTTCATTCATGCATAAGGGAACGCACATACGATCCGATCTTCAAGAGGAATGGAATTCTCGCAGAGTCGATTGGTATGTAAATAGCTTACCCTCACAGATACGTAATAAATTTTAAATTTTATTCCTCAGAAGGTAGTGACCGGCCATATCTCTCAGCGGCTTTTATATATGTTTGTTGTTGATTCGATGGTTCCGCTCCCGGCAAATTGAACACCATCAAAGCGCTAGCGACTCGGGTGAATAATCCTCAGCAAGAATATAATATACATTAATGTGACGACGTTGTAAGCAACCGAATTACCCAAAGGTTGACAATACTGCCGGATAAACAGGATGTACGGTACGGTAAGAGGCAGCTCGGCGAGTGCCAACAAATACACATGGATACTACGTCATTCTGTGAGTTCCTGTTATTCGCAATGAATATATTAACCTTTAACATCTTTAAGATATGTTTAGTTCTAGTTTATCGGTACTCTAGAAGAAAGGGATTTTCATTTCTTGTGAACACCATTTCAAATAAAATACAACTTTTTGTATAAGTTTCCTAAAAGTAGCCTATAAGCTGTGTAAAGATATAACCAGAGGTAGAGTGTGTGGGAGAAACATGAGGTTGATATAATCATAAAAAAAGTATTTCATATGTACACTGTTTCAATATATGTTTAAAAAATACCCCCGTAGCAGCAAACCTGCGTACTCAGCGAATTTCCAATGCATATATATGTATCTTAATACCACATAAAGCCACATACCAAGTTTCATCAATATACACTCATAAATAAACGATTTATGACATTTTAACTATTCTCCATAAGAATAACATGGCGGCTGAGTATGCAGGTTTGCTGAAGGAAGGACCACAAAAAATGGGGTTTTATACAAATATCAATATAACTCATTTAGGTAAAGCCACATACCAAAATTCATTAATTTATTTTCATAATTAAGGGAGATAACACGTTACTTATTCTCCATAAGAATAACATGGGGCTGAGTACGCAGGTTTGCTGCTAAGGGAGCCTTTGGCAAAAAAATGTTTTTTTGAGCAAATATCAATGGTCCACAACCAGATGAAGCCGTATACCAAGTTTCGTGAGTATACGATCATAAATAAGCGAGATATAAAATTTTTCTTTTCCTCCATAAGAATAACATTAGACAACGTACTGTGTTTAGCACTTTCAGTATCTCGGTAACCAATTGACGTAGAGAAATGATCAAAATACCAAATTGTGTGTCTTTTTAAGCTGAATCCAATGGAAAAAAACTAAAATTTGACTATTTCCAAAATTATATATAAAAAATTCAAAAAACCCATTTTTGGGGTACAAAACCCCCCCAAAATACCCCTTCGGATAGAGCGGTCTGGCTGGTTTTCGAACTTAAAGTCATAAATGTTGCTTTACACGTTTATACCAAATTTCATCAAAATCGGATAATTTTTACGAGAGTTATCGTGCTCACGGACACATATATATATATATATATATATATATATATATATATATATATATATATACAGTATCGAACGAATGGTGTTTTTGGGGTCTGGGGACCTCAAAGCGAAAAGTTATCATGGTCCCGGGCCTAGGTCTTACCATGCCGACTACGGTAATAGCTTCTTCCCTATAGGGGAAATTCGCTAAAAGAGAAAATAATTAATTCCGCAGCATAAAACATAAACATTGAATTAAAAATAAATATATAAAGAAATAAACTGATTTATATAAGACAAGTGGAAAATCGACAATAATGCAATAAACAACAATCGAGCTGGGGTAATTTTGGTAAAATTTAGGAAGTACTAGCTCTAGCTGGCCCGACATTGTCCTGTCCTAATATCATTGAATTTGTTTTATACAGTATGTCAAAAATGCTCGTTCATTAGTGAATTTCCTTTGGAAAGTGAACTATTAGCATGACCCACACGGTGAAACTTAAGCCCGGGACCACCATAGAAGTTCCTAACGTGACCCCCTGAACACATTTTGGGGGTCGTTCAAAATTTTATATATGTGTGTGTGTGTATGCACTCTAGCGGTCGCGTTTTTTGTCCGATTAACTTCAAATTTGGTAGGGACGTTCCTTTCTGTAACCAGTTGGGCAAGTTCGTTGGGCAAAACAATCGGAAAGCTCTAAACCCCTTTTTTAGGGATTAATCTTTCAAATTTCGAGTTTTTGGGCCCAAAAAGGGTCAGAAAAGCCCCGTATGTAAAATTAATGCATGCAAAAAGATGGGAATTAGTGAGGCGAAAGTTTTAAGCCCTTTCTCGTCATTATAGCATACATATTTACCGAGTTATTAAAGAAAATGTGTTTCGACTAAACATAGTACGTTGTCTTATGGGGGTTTTACACTAGAAAAGCCTGTTATTCCTTTGTTAGAGTACTTTTATCATCCCCAGCAACTCACGCCTTCTTTCAAGCCTGCCTGGACCGTCTCCTAACATTATAATGCGCAAAATTGTATTCCTAGCTTTGCAGGTAAATGAAACCAGGAGCATCAGAACAGCCAAAGAAAAACAATGTTTTCAGATTTCAATAAAAATTGGAATAAATCTATCTTTTTACACAGATTTTGAGTTTTAAAGGTTTTTTTTGTAGAAATTCACTTCCCTCACGTCAGCGTGCTGCGTGCAAACTCGTTTTCAATATGAGCTCATACGCTCCGCTCATTCGCCTCCAGGATGACCTACTAGTAGTAGTAGTTCGCTACGCTCACTTGCCTATTTTTATATGGAGCTAGCTTCGGCATCGAAAAAAGAGTTTGAGTTGCTATTCAAGAAGATTTGTTATTTCCATGCATATGTTTAGTATTTTAGATATAATTCTTAAAACAGATGTTTGTAACCCGACTTTGTTTTATGTATTTAGATAATAAAAGGTGTATGTAGATTTAAACTGCCGTTAGAAAGAACGTTTAGTATGTCAGTAATTGGGCACTGCCAAGTTTTTAAAAGGGTTCTCTTTCATTTTCTGCACACAAATATTTTAATTTGTCAGGAAATTAAGTTCTTTAAATATAAAGGTTAAATAAATATAAAGCTGATTTTAATATCAGCTGATTAAGTGAACTATTGATTCCCAGCTGACACTCTTTGTTGTTAGCAAGTCAGTTCATCTGTCGTACACAAACATTGGAACTTTACTCAAAGTTGTTTTTAAATTTAGAAAAGTCGAAGCTGATCTGTTGTGTGATTATGATTCAAGTGTAAGTAATTGATAGTCGATATTCGGGAGTTGCACTAGCACAGCAGTTTTATTTTCAATAACACAATCCGACATAAATCGTTTGCCCGACATACACAGCACAGTAATGTTCATACGAGAATAAGTTAGGGAACACAATCGTTTAGAGGACACCTTAGATTCACGATTTCAAAATTCATTTTAGAGGTACCCCTGAAACAAGTGGAATGGAGCGACAGGCAAATTCGATGCAATCACATTGCAGGGCCGGATGTGGCTTCTACGGTAGCCCTGCCACCGAAGGGCTTTGCTCGGTTTGTTTCAAAGAGGCCCTCAAGAAAAAACAGCAGCAGCCTAACAACGTTTCTTCTGACACTCGTACTTCGCACCCCCTAAACAACGTGGATAAGAGCGAGCCGAAGACGTCGTACGAAGCAGGGGCTAGCGGAGATTCTGAGAACTCAGAAAACAGAAAAGATCCTAAGAAGAGAAATCGATGTTCCACATGTCAAAAGAAAATAGGATTCACAGGATTCGAGTGTCGCTGCGGAGGGGTGTACTGTGGAGTCCACCGGTACACAGACGAACACGACTGCACCTTCGACTACCGCGCTCTCGGGGCTCAGGAAATTCGGAAGAACAACCCCGTGGTGGCTGGTGAGAAGATAAAGAAGATATAAAGACCAGAAGGGGTTTTGTAAACTACATAAGTTGAGTTATTTTTGTTCGTAGTTCAAAGTGTTGCTGTTAATCTTTGGGGTTTACTGTTAGACAAAAAATGTAAGAGAAATTCATCCTCTTTGTTTCATTTTATTTCTTAATATTTTAAGCTCGTTTATTTACCTTGTTTTTTTTTATTATTACAGTGATATGGATCCAACAAATAAAATAAAAATAAATATCCATATATTTGTGTAGCACTTTATATTTTCCTTTTCAATGAGTTTTTCCCGAAGAAATAAAATACTATTGGATTTCCTAAGCAGTTACTTTTTCACTTAGAAAACTGTTTATGGTAAAGTAGAATATCTAAAATCCTTTTATTTTTCTTCTTAAAACCCCTCCTATTTAATTTAGTGAGGAGGATTTTATAAACTAATTCCTCCGTTATTCCTAAATCCACTTTTTCGATGTAGGTATAAAAAGTATTGCCCCAGTTAGTAGTGTGCACATACATCATTTCGAAAATGTTTAAATTTTGTTAAATCTGTGAGGCTCCTGATCGGAAGCTTTACCGTTTAACAAGTGCATAAGCATAAAAAAATAAATTTTAAGATCAGTGATGTCAAAGGTGATGCAATAATTAAAATTTCAGTGATAAGATGCTATTATCAGAATATAGGATTAAAAAAAACAGTACGAGTTTGACGTCAAATCTTAACTATAAATGAGCGAAGCGGGTTTACTGTAATTTTAAATCCTATACTCTAATATGAGTAAGGTTTGATTGCTTGCTTGCTTGCGACACGGATCTCAAAAACGGCTCCAACGATTTCCTTCAAATGTTCAAAATAACTAATTTCTGGGATAAAAATAAGTTCTATACAGGCCTCATCCCTAGGAAAAATCAAATAATGTAAAAAAACTAAAATGAAAAGTTAAAAAATTAACATTGGGCTTATGGAGTTTCAAATAAAAACAAAAGTATTGTAACAGCTGTTCATAATTAACCAGGGAACTGTCAAAGTAATACTCATGTTGTTTATGATTATTAACATGTGGTTTCCTGAGAGCAGAGATTAAGGGATTTGAGTGATATAGAGTAGTAAATTAAATCAATGGGGCATTGAGCTATAAATAAAAACTGGAGTGACCTTAAAAATGTAGAAAAGAGGCAAATGAGTTATACAGATCTGATTATCAGTAGGGGGACGTGGTGAAATACTACCCCGACTGATTTAAACAAACTGCCCTGGCCTTCCCCGAGCAAAGCTTGGCCCCCAGGTACTAAACATTATCAAACAAATTTGCTGTAGAACTTTTATTCTTCTACAAATATAACAAAGGGTTCAATGACAACGTTCAGAAAATAAATCACAGCTGGTGATAAAAGAAAAATACAACTGTTAAAAAAATAATCTCCACACACCTCCAAAGCTAAGATGTAAATGTTATCGGATAATTAATAGAAATCAAATTAATAACATATGTTGATACATTAACAAAACACAGAACAGAAGCAAGAAAAGATGTTAAAAACATTATATTAATCGTGTCTACTGGAATGAAAACGCAGTATGCGTAGTACGTTAGAGAAGTGTAAATTCAGTAACACGAGGAGAATAATGCTCGAGTTCGAGCAGGGTAATACTAATACTAGTAGTTTAAAAGCTTATCGAAGCTAGTCTGTGGAAGGTGAAGTTGTCACTTTTGGTCTCATTTTTTCCATATTTTTGTGTATAGTATGTTGGATTCTTTCTATTGGAGTGTATGTTATTTTTGAATGCTAAGTTTCTTTTCCTTATGTAGTTATATAACATCCTTAAATCCTACATCCTACATCCTTAGATTGTTTTGTTGAGACTCCAAAAAAACCTCGAAAATTGTTTGGAGTCCTCCTAGCGCTGGTTATCAGAATTCCTCTTTTCATTTAGAGTACCGGGGGGCCGAGCTTTGCTCGGGGGAAGGACAGTCAGTTTGTTTAGATGACTTGGAGTAATATTTCACCACTTCCACCTGCTGATAATCAGATTTGTATAACTCATTTGCCTCTTTTCTACATTTTTAAGGCCCCTCCAGTTATTATTTACAGCTCAATGTTCCTTTGATTTATTTTACTACTCTATATATGTAATCCTTCAATCAAATCTTTTAATCTCTGCTCTCAGGAAACCACATGTTAATAATCATAAACAACATGAGTATTACTTTGACAGTTCCCTGGTTGATTATGAACAGCTGTTACAATTCTTTTGTTTTGATTTGAAACTCCATAAGCCCAATCTTAATTTGTTTAACTTTTAATTTTTTAGCGAATTTCCCCTATAGGGAAGAAGCTATTACCGTAGGTCTCATGGTAAGACTTAAGCCCGAGACCATGATAACTTTTCATTTTGAGGTCCCCAGATGCCAAAAACACCATTCGTTCAAATTTTTATATATGTATATATATATATATATATATATATATATATTTATATATATATATATATGTGTCCGTAAGCACGATAACTCTCGTAAAAAAGGTCCGATCTTAATGAAATTTGGTACAAATGTATAAAGTACCATTTATTTGAACGAGTTCGAAAACCAGATGAATCGCACTATCCGAAGGGGGGTTTTTGGGGGGTTTTGTACCCCAAAAATGTGTTTTTTGGGTTTTTCACATGTAATTTTAATTTAAATCAAATTTTAATTTATACCATTGAATTCAGCTTAAAAAAAAAACAATTTGGTATTTTGATCATTGCTCTACGTCAATTGGTTACCGAGATATTGAAAGTGCTAAACACAGTACGTTGTCTAATGTTATTCTTATGGAGGAAAAGAAAAATTGTATATCTCGCTTATTTATGAACATAAACTGACGAAATTTGGTATATGGCTTCATCTGGTTTTGGTTTACTGTTGTTTGCACAAAAAAACAATTTTTCGCCTATGGGTCCCGTAGCAGCAAACCTAGGTACTCGGTCCCCATGTTATTCTTATGGAAAATAATTAAAATGTTATATATCGCTTATTTATGAATGTATATGGATGAAACTTGGCATGTGACTTCACTTAGCTGAGTTCTATTGATATTTGCATAAAAACCCATTATTTTGTGTTCCTTGTTGCAGCAAACCTGCGTACTCATCCCCAATGTTATTCTTATAGAGAATAATTAATATTTTAAATATAGCTTGTTTGTGAATATATTTCTTATGAATCCCTGTTAAGTGGCTTAATGTGTTATGTTATAATTCATTGGAAATTCGCTGAGTATGCAGGTTTGCTGCGACGGGGGTATTAATTTTAGTTGTTTATATTATTTGATTTTTCCTGGGGATGAGGCCTGTCTATAACTTATTTTTATCCCAGAAATGAGTTATTTCGAACATTTGAAGGAAATCGTTGGAGCCGTTTTTGAGATCCGTGTCGCAAGCAAGCAAGCAAGCAAACCTTACTCATATTAGAGTATAGGACTAGTGGCTTGAGGGGGCGATAGCCCCTAACCTTACTCTAAGTAGGAACACATGTCAGTCCGTAAACAAAGTAGACACATAATCACATGTCTTAATGTACACAAAGCAGACGTTTTTAAATGCCCATGCTATTCTTATGGGGGATGTTTTACGTTATTGATGGTCTGCTGGTATTTTTTTTTAAATGCCGCTATTTTTCCTGAGTCCCCGGGATCAAGGCCTTTAATTTGAGCCCTCTCCCATAATCCTGAAATTTGCCAAACTCCCACAATTTTGACTTAAAAATTTCGCTTGCAGAATTATTTATAAAGATGGTCTTATTTAACAAACATTCGAACATCTAAAATTGTATATACTTCCACTTAAATAAGAGTGCGTGGATTTAATTATGTTTCAACAAAGTCAAACTGTTTTTCAAATTTGTTTTACTTCCCTCTGATTAGTACAATGTTAAAGACAATTTACACTGCATTATTATGCTGGCATTAACATAATTTTCATGAGAGGTAGAGATAAAAATAACACAAAACAATTTGACACATCGGGGCCCTGTTACGTATCTGATAAGCGGTGATGCCGACTGATAAGAAAACGACAAGACGCCGTCTGCCCGATGGCCTTGGATAGTGACGGACCATGTCGCAGCCCGAGTTGCATGTCCGGTGCATATTGCATCGCCGACATGCGCCTTACACGCTGTGCCGCCGCCTCCTTCTTCGGTGATATGGGATACTAAGAATAAAAAGCTGGGAGTATATAACAGAAAGATGTAGGTTGAAAAGCTTGGATTATTGAATTTAGAGTTTTAAAACATTTTAATCTACTTCAAGGAAAGACAGGTCCACAACGATTAGGCATCTACAACCTAATCCGATCTTTAGGTGGGAAGATTGCCTATGAGAACAACATTATCCTATACTCTAATATGAGTAAGGCTTGCTTGTATGTTTGCTTGCTTGCTTGCGACGCTGATCTCAAAAACGGCTCCAAAAATATCCTTCAAATGTACGAAATAACTAATTTCTGGGATAAAAATAAGTTTTAGACAGGCCTTATCCCCAGGAAAAGTCAAATAATGTAAACAAACTAAAATGAAAAGTTAAAAAAATTAACATTGGGCTTATGGAGTTTCAAATCAAAACAAAAGAATTGTAACAGCTGTTCATAATCAACCAGGGAACTGTCAAAGTAATACTCATGTTGTTTATGATTATTAACATGTGGTTTTCTGAGAGCAGTGATTAAAAGATTTGAGTCAAGATTGCATATATAGAGTAGTAAAATAAATCAAAGGGACATTAGGCTATGAATAAAAACTGGAGGGACCTTAAAAATGTAGAAAAGAGGAAAATGAGTTATACAAATCTGATCATCAGTAGGGGGAAGTGATGAAATATTGCTGCGAGTCATCTAAACTGACTGACTGACCTTCCCCGGGCAAAGCTCGCCCCCCAGGTACTTGGCAGTAATTCAAGCAAATCTAGACACATCACCAAAGAGCTAAAAGAATTAACTGTAAAAGTATAAAAAAGTCAGAAAACTAACCAATGTAAAAAAGCCAAAAGAAAAGTACATTCAACACTTTCTTGTTTTCTTTGCCTATGATTGCTTTTACAGTTATCTGTTTCATCCCCTTTGTGGCTGAAAAATAAATTTAGATTACTGCCACTCCAATTGGCATGTTCATGAGAATACTTTTGTAAATCATTCTGCCGGTGTGTGCCGGGGATGTCGTTGCAATATTGCAAATTTGGTCTATTATTCTCAATGGCCAGTCATTAGCATATTGAATACTGACTACGGATAGGAAGCAAAACCACGGCTGCAGCCCTGGCGAGGGTGTACTAAAATCCTACTCCTGACAAGCAAGTGAATCAGTAGCTCTACTGCTATAACCGAACAAAAATCGGGGTTGTTTTGCCATTTTTTATCTAGATTCCATCTGTGTCTTTATCTTTAGATCGGAACTTATGTTAGTTATACAAAACTGTGTTAAATTGTATAAACAGTCTTGTTAGAATGCTTAACTAAAGTTGATTTCTAAAATATCCTTTTGGGCGAAAAACAAACTTTGAGGGCGGCCTATGCCCTTTAGAAAGAAATATCGGAATTGGAAAACTACTTTGCACAGCTAAAAATCGGGCCAATTTTGTTGAAACATGCATCATCGAAATCGGTTCATAATTAATGGAGTTCTGTTTACAAAATCACCTTAGCACAATAGATATAGATACAGCAGTAGAAGACCATCTACCTTGTACTCTATTGGCTCACCCCTCGATTTGCTCGAAATATTTTATGTTTAGGACTGATTGTCTATTTTGACAGTAAATGATCAGGGTGAAAACGCCACCAACACTGAAAAATAATGAGTACACAGACTTCGAATGTGACTTCCATTAATTACCGTATAATAATTATGTCCAAGTTTTACTTGTTTTATCTAAAAAGAATATGAATCTATACTTATTTAATAGGCGAGCAGGTTTTTTGTGGCAATCACTCCTCCTAAACTACTGAACCGATTTTCATGTTTTTGGTGTCATTGCCTAACATGAAGTTATGCAGGAAACGTTTTTTTAGAGAAATAATTTGTGAGTGAGGCCCTGGGGCCCCTTAAAGTTGAGTTTTTTTCCATAAGCTTAACATTGGGAAATAACTATAAGTTTTAAGCAATCAGCTGGATAGAGTAAAAACAGTTAATCAGCAGGCCATGTTGGCTTTGGAACGGTAACGCAATATGTATACAGGAATGTCAGTATAATATTACGTTGTGATCGCGAGCGAAGCCGCGACTGGCTACTAGTTTTCGAATCCCAGTGGGTTGATGTGTATAATATTTGAGAAAGTAAAATTGAAAATAAAACTCGCAAAAGTAGCCCAAACCTAACCTAACACAACCCAGTAGGCGGTAGTTTCTTGGGCGGGTGTATGACCTACTAAGTCTCCCGTCCGAGTCCGCCGTTATCAAGCGTCAGCAGAGACAGGACGTTGAATTAACGCGATTTATGCCTCTCAACAGACACGTAAAGATAACCTAAACAGTCCTCAGAGATGGAGTTTGCTTCGGCTCCTTTGGAGACGCCGATCGTTACCTTCGACAGAGTTGCTGGAATTCCGCCGCTGTACTCTACACGCTTATCTACGGTGCAGCTCCTTATGTAGACATTGTGGGAAGCAAAAGGTCTGGGCTAGCCGGGCAAGGTCAGTGATAAAGAAGTAGCACGAGCATAGCTCACAGATACAGACCACCTCGCCGCGGTTGCATAATCTCTGATTGCTACTCGGACGCGAAATCGTTCCCTGTCATTTCACATGCAAATAGATAGACGTGGATGGATTACCCGGTTCATTTCGTTCTGGTGAGTCGTTTGGCCAATCTCGGCCCCATCAGGGGTAATTATGAACCGTTTCTGTGATGTTATGCGGTGCTGCGAGCTGTGAGGTGTCGTAGAAGTGACGTCTTCCACGAAACGGTCGACTCAAGGTTGCTGTGGCGGATGTATTGTAAAAGTGGTGTAATAGTTGAAAATGTACTGGTCGTCTGTATTAACGGCACACGAGGGGTTGTTGAGATTATATGGGTTGTGTTAGTGGTTTTCTTTGATGACTCGAAGTAGTTTTTTGTTTAGTATTGTTGTGATGTAATATTTTTACATTCCCATGGAATTTCAATGGCATTTCTTTAGTCCTCTCTATACGCAATATTTATTCAATGTTTTTGCTCACTGTTCTGGGGAATCACGTGTTCATACATTACCAGTGAGTGTTATTTTGACAGTTGACTGGTTGTTAATAAAAATATGTTATGATTATTTTGTTTTGATTTGGAAACCAATAAGCCCAATAGTAAGGTATTCAATATTTGTTATGAGTTTTGTTACCGAAATTAGAGTTTTTTACTGGGATTTCAGCTCTTACCAATTGATTTTTGACCTCTAATCCCTAAGTTTAAACAACATTCTTCCGCTGTATTCAAGGATACATTTTGCAAACCATCCCAAAGACATTTCTCATGTTAAAATATCGGATAGGATATCCTCTTTTTTTTGGGGGGGGGCATTATTCTTAATATTAGATTATATCCTTATAAGAAAGGTTATGAAGATGTTTGCAATATTTTTAATGGCATCATTATTCTTTCAAGAACAACATTGAAAGTTCTTAAAAGTCTGAAAAAGTATTTGAACTTAAACTGTACCTGAAACTTATTTTAGGGTTCGAATAATATTTATTTTTATTACGAAATCGATTAAATGAGCAATTTCTGCTTGGAAAATGGATCATGGAATCTCGCGAATGAATTTTGCTTACACTTTAATCGGAGTTTTACACGTTTTTAGGGGAAACTATTGTTTTTGTACCTCAGGAATTGATTGATAAAATACATTGTGTTAAAACGATTTTATTCAGCCTAACTGTGCTATTTCAAATCAAATATCGATTTTCAAAATATATTTTCAAAATACGTCATATACTTTCTCTATGCGTTTTCTATATACAGCCCATGTAACCGGTTACACCCAATACGTTATTCGCGGGTGTAATACCTAGTATCACATTGCCCAGTAACTCGTATCCTGTTATCAGACAGTGATGGAAAGGGTTACACTGACCTGTTGTCTGGTGTGAGAGCATATTATAGGCAAAGGTCGCAATCACTTCTACAAATCACCATCGTTCATATGGGAATTAACGCGGTTTAATTTGTTATATGTGGTTACGTCGTTTAATCTATACGATGAAGGGTTCTTTCAAGGTACAATGTTAGTGGTGGGAAACCTCCCGTGGGTTCAAAGCAAAACGGTTTTGTCTAGACAACCAAAATATAGTGTGACCAAAAATAAATTTTTATTTAGAGCAAGAGAGGTAATACTCCATTGGTAGCCGGATCTGGTTTTAAACCTTCACAAATATTTGTTCAGGGTCCTTCAGATTATGAGTATCCCACGCACAAAAAAATAAACAAAAATATGTAAAAGATGTGACCAGACTTGATGTATCGAGGTATAACACGCACGCCCTATAAAGGAACGGTTAATGATGCCCTGGATAAAATGTTTATATACACACCCCGTTGCGTATAACAGTTCGCATGCATTTTAAGCCGGGTAATTAAAATAGTTATGGTATTGACAGTAAGGCTATTAGAATGATTTAACATCCTTTACTTGTTTATCAATAATTAATAGCCTCCCCTCAACACTATAAATATTTTAAAATATTTTAAGTGCCTGGTGGCCGAGGTTGATTGAAGGATAATCAGTTATTGACACTCTACCAGGTGTGTTACTTATTAGTGAATTTCCTATGGAAAAGTGAGCTATTAGCATGACTCACAAGGTGAAACTTAAGCCTGGGACCAGCATAGAAGTTCCTAACGTGACCCCCTGAACACGTGTTGGGGGGTAGTTCTAAATCCTATACTCTAATATGAGTAAGGTTTGCTTGTATGTTTGCTTGCTTGCGACACTGATCTCAAAAACGGCTCCAACGATTTCCTTCAAATGTTCGAAATAACTCATTTCTGGGATAAAAATAAGTTCTAGACAGGCCTCATCCCCAGGAAAAATCAAATAATGTAAACAAACTAAAATAAAAAGTTAACAAATTTAACATTGGGCTTATGGAGTTTCAAATCAAAACAAAAGAATTGTAACAGCTGTTCATAATCAACCAGGGAACTGTCAAAGTAATACTCATGTTGTTTATGATTATTAACATGTGGTTTCCTGAGAGCAGAGATTAAAATATTTGAGGGAAGATTACATATATAGAGTAGTAAAATAAATTAAATGGAAATTGAGCTATAAATAACAACTGGAGTGACCTTAAAAATTTAGAAAAGTGGCAAATGAGTTATACAAATCTGATTATCAGTAGGGGGAAGTGGTGAAATATGCTCCAAGTCATCTAAAAAAAACGGACTGGCCCCGAGCAAAGCTCGGCCCCCAGGTACTGATATATATATAACAGTAACTTGAAACTTTGAATAACAATTACATTTAGACGTATTTTTAACCACGTAACTAATCAAATTTTAAATCAAATTTGATGAGCATGGCTCGTTCTCCCCGATTATGTACCCAGGAGAATCATAGGCATATTGCCATTTATAAATGTCCTCAGTTCTCTGCGATCATGTAACCTAACATATGCTTTTCTTAATTTAATGAATCAATAATTAATTTAATTAAAATAAACAGCTTATGCCTTACTACAAGACTTACACTGTTTTGCTTATCATTTTTCTACTAGTTTTCCCACCGCTGTGAACCACGAGCAGATAAGTCAGTTTTGTAGTATTTTTCAACCCCAATCGCAATTCTAAAACTTTTAGTTTTCAATTATATTTTTTAAGACAGTTTAATTTATTTCCTAGTAAGGATTTTTCCAATCGATTTCTGAGTCCCCAAAAGCCGAATTTTCAAGGTTTAAGCAAAACCATTCCGCCAGGTTCCATGATCCATTTTACACTCATTGATTCATTGCTCGTTTAAATGTGAATGAGTAATTATTATTCTCAAAAACAATAATTTATTTCAAATAAGTACTATCGGAAACATGAACTGTTATGAATGTGAATACCGATGAAGATAAACTACTGTAAACGTATGGTTCAAATATATGCAAAGGGTACATTAAATTCATCACGATATTTGCATCACAAATAACGTAAAATATACATAAAATAACAGAAGGTCGAGTCCGTTTATGCAAATGAGAACAGATGCAGGTGCAATAATCAGTACTCCTTCGGCCATAAAGAAAGGATATCACAACAAATCTTGAAAAATAACGGTTTGAGGCCGAAGGTGTGACAATATTCACCCTCGACGGGTCCTAACTCAGCATAATTGAAGATTAATTTTAATTTTCTCGCGGCGAGTGCGGATAAACCCCGGTATTTTATGATAACAGAGTACGGTCATCTTATCTCGTAAAGAAGTGGACTGATGAATAATTTAGCGCAGCGGCGATCAGACGTTTCTGTGTGTTTGTGTTCGCCGCTGGCGTGGCAACGTGCCAGGGCATTAACATATAAAACAAATACCAATCATATTCCGCTAGATGTACCGCGTGCGAGTGAGTGAGTGCGTGCGTGAGTGAGTTAGTGAGTGTGTGGGAGGTACTGCTCTACACCCCTCGCTGCGACAGGTGATAAGACACACACTCACAGACTGAAGAGTTAACCTCATGAATATAATTCGCCACATACATCATGCTGAAAATTGTCAATAATTTTCAAAATACCCCCGTCGCAGCAAACCTGCATACTCAGCGAATTTCCAATGAATATATAACATAACACATTAAAACACTTAACAGGATTCATAAGAAATGTATTCACAAACAAGCGATATTTAAAATATTAATTATTCTCCATGAGAATAACATTGGGGATGAGTACGCAGGTTTGCTGCAACAAGGAACACAAAATAATGGGTTTTTATGCAAATATCAATAGAACTCATCTTAGTGAAGTCGCATACCAAGTTTCATCCATATACATTCATAAATAAGCGCTATATAACATTTTAAGTATTTTCCATAAGAATAACATGGGGACCAAGTACCTAGGTTTGCTGCTACAGGAAACATTGGCGAAAAATTGTTTTTTTGTGCAAACAACAATAAACCACAACCAGATCAAGCCATATACCAAATTTCACCAGTTTATGTTTATAAATAAGCGAGAAAAAGTCAATTTTTCTTTTTCTCCATAAGAATAACATTAGACAACGTACTGTGTTTAGCACTTTCAATATCTCGGTAACCAATTGACATAGAGCAATAATCAAAATACAAAATTTTTTTTAAGCTGAATTCAATGGTATATTACATGTGAAAACCCCAAAAAACACATTTTTGGGGTACAAAATCCCCCAAAAACTTCCCTTCGGATGGTGCGATTCATCTGGTTTTCGAACTCGTTCAAATAAATGGTACTTTACACATTCGTACCAAATTTCATTAAGATCGGACCTTTTTTAGGAGAGTTATCGTGTTTACGGACATATATATATATATAAATTTGAACGAATGGTGTTTTTGGCATCTGGGGACCTCAAAATGAAAAGTTATCATGGTCTCGGGCTTAAGTCTTACCATGAGACCTACGGTAATAGCTTCTTCCCTATAGGGGAAATTCGCTAACATGGTAAACGTTTCGTAACAGTTTTATCCGTCAGGCGATTGTGAAGGTAAAATACATTGAACAATACAGTAGAACCTCGCTACGGCGACCCTCGATAAGACGAAAACCTCGATAGTGAGTCTGATTTTCTAATCCCCGCGAATCTCCCATAACACTCAATGTTATAAATACCTCTATAACACGACTCCTTTTCAAATAAATACCTCGATAGCACGTCTTTTTGTCATTTCATATTCCTAATAAATAAACCTCTATAGCGCGTCTTTTCAAATAACTGAACCTTTATAGCACGACTCCCACCTCAATAACACGCTTCTTTGGGTAAGTAAACCTTTATTTCACGACTCTAACCTCAATAGCGCGCCGTTTTCCGTTACGGAACCTTTATAGCACGACTCAACCTTTCTCACGCATAGTTCCCACGGGTAGAATAGATGTTTTGAAGTAAACAACATTTTGGGCTCAGGTCTCAACAAGAAAACCCTTTCCCTACCCTCCTTCCTCTTCCGGCCTTTCCTTACCTATCACAGGTCAGATCAGTCGCATCATCATGTTATATGGCAATAATAAAGAAGTTTGTTTTACTTGTACATGTGTTTTTTTATTTATGACTGATTTCTTCTTTATATTAATTCCGTAAGCGAATTGGTCCCCACGAAATATCTCGAGCTAGGAAGAAGTTAAGTTAGGTTATGACGATTCATTTTAAAGCTTGAGGGCCAAGGTGGGAAAAATATCAGAAGTGTTAAACATTACGTGGGCTACGCTCCACTGGACTTCAAGGATCCAATGATTTTCTTATGGAAATATCACTACAGTGTTTTTATTAATAAGCAAAATGAACTAATGATCAGCTGTGATTATCCACTTACACAAACACCATATGTTAGGGGCTATAGCCCCTTTAAGCCACTAGTATACAGTAATGTAGAAATGTTTCATAAAAATGTGTTTGGTATAGCAAAAAGTCTGTGACCTCGATAGCACGTCTTGTTGTGAAAACCACCTTGATAGCACGACCCTCAATTACAAGTGCACCTCGATAAGAAGACTATTTTAGAGATCCCCTTGAGAGTCGTGTTATCAAGGTTCTACTGTACTCTGAATCTACCTGCTTCTTGCATAAGTCCAACGTTAACTTTCAAAGCCCGTCCCTCCTCAACGGATTATCCGATGTCGTTCGTGTATGGGTAATTTTAAACATTCAAAAATACCTGGTAATGTCAGTAGACAAGATGTCTAAATGTTACAAACAAAAATTGCTCAAAAAGTTAAAACTTATTCGATATTTACGATTAATTTATGGGCAAACTATTTATGATATCGACATTTTTCTCACTGATATCACTACACATATTGTTACTCTTTAAAATTAACTATAAATCGTCAATTTTTAAAAGTTTTTTTTAAGGTTGTGTCGTGATAGTGGGAGACGAATTACTTTTAGTTCTTTCGGATGAAATGTCTTAAAACATAGCATGCAAAATAAATAAAAAACTTGCTTGAAAGATAACAGTATACTTGTGAAATTATAAACTGTTCATATAATACAATTATGCATGACAATGTGTCAAGTAACTGCTAGATTTGCACTTTATTAATCGTTTAATTTGTATTTGTAAATTAAACGAGATAATTTGTAGATTTCCCGAATTTCCTCAGAATTTACGTTCGTTCTTCGCCCCACATCCCTTCAAAAGTTGCATTGTTAATCTTATGGAAGAACAGTAATCATTGGAATAATTGAGCATTTGACAGATGTAAAAGAAACCAAAACACAGTACAGTAGTACAGAAGCAAGATCAGCTGTTTTAAGTTAACTTCTAGAATAGAATCACAATTTAAACGGTTCGAATTCGAACAGCTGCAATTTCTTGTTACAAATAAGTATACACAATGTTGGGAGTTCCAGATGGAACCGAGGCGATGCTGAGTCAAGTGTTTACGTCTGCCACCAAATATTCCCGCTCAACCGGTGTATTTTAACAAGTCCCGCCCATTCCTATTACGGTGGTTATTACTTTATCCCCATGTTTGCACCCTCCCTCAACATCTCCGGGTTTTAAGGAAAGTAATAAATATCCATTTCTTCCCGATACAAAGCCAGAACTGATGGAATGCTTGGCCCGGGTCCAGGTGACCTCTGACCTCACTAACTCCTCACCTGCTCTGCTGACCTCTCTAACTCCACGGGTTTATCACCCAGACTTCACCCGCTAACAGCTTTCTACTTGTCTTCGGATAACGGATTTACAATTTTGCAAAAATCCGCTGTTAGCGAGGACCGAATGAAATCGCTAATTTATACTCTGTGTAAGTGGTAATAAACAGCTATCGGGGTTATATTCGCCGGATAAGTTATGAGGCCCTGGGCAGGGGTCGACCCCCCCCCCCCGTAATGTAACATGATCTTTTTACAATACCACCCACACCCCCCCCCCCAATAGGTCCGGGGTTTATTATACACCTGTTTCCCGAGTGATGAATCTTCTGTTGGTTTTTCTACCTCATGTGAATAAACACGGTGGTTTACAGCTTTGATAAACGTTTCTGTTTCGTTAGGTGAAACTTTTATCTTTAGTTTTCCAATTTCCTTTTGAAGTTTTAAATAAAGTGGAGGCATATTTATATTACTTAGGATGAAAGTTAAGTGTCGTCTGTTAAAGTAATCATCTATTTATAAGCATGCTCAAACATGGATATCATAGTAATTAGATTGCTCGCTCACATTTTGAGTTTCGACAGATCAAAACAAAATACTAAATGTGAACGTTCAAAAATAGGTGCAGGTTCCATTGATCATTTGGTTGTTAATAGTCAAAGAGTCAATCTTAGTCAGTACAGTTACATAGCTACACAATGCATCTTACTCATTCTACACCCATAATTTATAGAACATACACCTTTCTTGAGGGAGTATTAATTAAACAATTATTTAGAAGGCAATAGTCGAAAATAAAACATGAAGATTGACTCTACAACTTTTAAGGCCGGTGTGGCTGTTCCTTAAACAATTTTATAGAAATAGTCATATATATATATATTTGTTCTTTAAATATATAGATACATTTCTAACAATCAAAAATCAAAACTGCTCAATCGAATGAGTAATTTGAAAATGAAATAAACAGACGTATATTCTGCTTAATCTTATATTATTTTAAAAATTATCCAGCCTAAACCGCTTTCACCCAAGAAGGTCCAAATTAAATTGGGGGCAAACAAACAATATAAACCCCATAAAAAAGCCACCTTTACGGGGAAACCTTGGTCTTGATGTAAAACTACCATAATGAGCTGACTTTATGGCAAGTAAACAAAGGGATGGGGAGAACGTTGCCCCCACCGGAATCTTTCCTTAATGCCATTAGCTTATGTGATTTATTGTTATTTGTATTGAAAGATTTTACTATACCTGATAGTTAAATACCATTAGGTATCGTTTATAGTTTCTTGGGTGGTTTTTTTACTAAACAGTGTATGAACAGTCGAGGGGATAACTTTTACTGCAACTCTTGGTTTACTAGGCCACAAGTCATCTCCACACAGTATTTGAAATGTTTAATTTAGGAATAAAAACCAAAATTATAAAATTCCTCAAAATGTTTTAACCAAGTAAATACCCCCGTCACAGCAAACCTGCATACTCAGCGAATTTCCAATGGAGATATAAATGTCTTAATACTACATAAAGCCACTTACCAAGTTTCATAAAAATATATTCACAAATAAGCGATATATACAATTTTAATTATTCTCCATAAGAATAAAATTGGGGCTGAGTACGCAGGTTTGCTGCAACAAGGAACAAAAACAAATTGGTTTTTATGCTAATATCAATATAACTCAACTAGGTGAAGTCGTATACCAGTTTTTATTAATTTATGGTCATAATTAAGGGAGACAGAGCATTTAATTATTATCCATAAGAACAACATGGGGTCTGAGTACGCAGGTTTGCTGCTACGGGAGAATTATGCAAAAACAATTTTTGGAGCAAATATCAATAGACCTCAACGAGTTGAAGCTGTATACCAAGTTTCGTCAGTATACGTTCATAAATAAGCGAGATAAAAAAATTTTCTTTTCCTCCATAAGAATAACATTAGACAACGTACTGTGTTTAACACTTTCAATATCTCGGTAACCAATTGACGTAGAGGAATGATCGAATTACCAAATTGTGTGTTTTTTAAGCTGAATCGAATGGTCAAAACTAAAATTTGACTTTTTCAAAAATTATGTGTAAAAAATTCAAAAACCCATTTTTGGAGTACAAAACCCCCCCCCAAAATACCCCTTTGGATAGGTCGATCTGTCTGGTTTTCGAACTTAGTCATAAATGCTGCTTTACATGTTTATACCAAATTTCGTCAAAATCGGATAATTTTTACGAGAGTTATCGTGCTCACGGACACATATAAATATATATATATATATATATATATATATATATATATATATACAGTATCGAACGAATGGTGTTTTTGGGGTCTGGGGACCTCAAAACGAAAAGTTATCATGGTCCCGGGCCTAGTTCTTACCATGCCGACTACGGTAATAGCTTCTTCCCTATAGGGGAAAATCGCTAAAATAATCAAAAACGCTTCAATTACACCGTCGCTGATTACATTATAGTAGTGCAGGGGTGGGGTAGTCACGCTAGGGTGGACAGACGGACAGACGGACAGATGGCCGGTGATCAACGGCGCACGACACCGCCACTGTTTATGCTTCTACCGCCAGATAGCACTAATAGCGCATTGTCAGGCCGGTGGCGCATGCCTACAATTAATCTCTGTTATTAATTACCAACTGTTAGGCCGGGGACCGCGCTGTAACGAGTGGCTGGCCGAACCCTGTCAATTGAGGTCAGTGGGTACCACTGCCGGGTGCCGGGTGGGAACTGACTGTGCTGAGATATAGTAATTTGAGGGTTTAAGGTTATGTTGTTTTGGGTGGGTGGGATGTGTAAATATTGTTTACGTAATGATGAGATCTCCAAGGGTAAGATCAATTACTTGGTTGTGTATGTCTTACTAAGATAGCTTGCCAAAGTTCACTGGACAGAAAATTTAGAGATGCTCGAAACAAAATTATATCATAGGAAAAGCCATTCCAATTTGTCTAAACCCATAAAATTAAAACAAACGAGTTCACACGCAGCACGCTGACGAGAGGGAAGTGAATTTCCACATAAAAACTTTTAAAACTCAAAATCAGTGTAACAACATACATTTGTCCAATTTTTATTGAAATCTGAAAACATTGATTTTTTGGCTGTTCTGATACTCCTGGTTTAATTTACTTGCAAAGCTGGGAATACAATTTTGCGCATTATAAGGTTAGGAGAAGGACCAGACAGGCTTGAAAGTAGGCGTGAGGTTGCTGGGGGTAGTAAAAGTACTCTAACAAAGGAATAACAGACTTTTTTAGTGTAAAACCCCCATAAGACAACGTACTGTGTTTAGCCGATACACATTTTCTTTAATAACTCGGTAAATATTTATGCTAGAATGACGAGAGAGGGCTTAAAACGTTCGCCTTTCTAATTCCCTTCTTTTTACATGCATTAATTTTACATCTGGGGCTTTTCTGACCCTTTTTGGGCCCAAAAACTCTAAATTTGAAAGATTAATCCCCCCAAGAAAGGGTTTAGAGTTTTCCGATTGTTTTGCCCAACGAACTTGTCCAACAGATTATAGAAAGGAACGTCCCTACCAAATTTGAAGAAAATCGGACAAAAAATGCGACCGCTAGAGTGCATACACATATATATATATATATATGTCTATATATATATATATATATATATATATACATTTATATATATATATATACAATTTTGAACGACCCCCCAAAACGTGTTCAGGGGGTCACGTTAGGAACTTCTATGGTGGTCCCGGGCTTAAGTTTCACCGTGCGGGTCATGCTAATAGTTCACTTTCCAAAGGAAATTCACTAATAAACGGTATCAGGAAACTGACACATACTTTCTCCCTTTTAGCCAAACTTTAATGAAAACATATTATTTTTTATTTAATAAAGAATATGAAGTACAGATAAATGTACAGAAAATTGTCTAAAATAGTTGTTCTCAAAAATATCCACCCAAATCCCTTTTTTGGAGGCACTATAGAATCCGTTGCTACTCACAATGGTTTTGAGAGGGGAAATGCCCCCTTGTCCGCCCAGGATTAAAGATATTTCGAACATCCTCAGTTGGTCAATGCTAACTTGACCTGCATAACAAGTTTTAATTAAATTGATCAGTAAATAAGAGAGAAATAGTTATTTTTGTATTCCCCATAAGAATAACATTGGACAACGTACTGCGATTACAGCTAAATGAAAATTACAATTTTCTCCGCAACGAGCAATCGTAGAATAGTAATTCAAAATACTAATTTATTTAGTTTTTTGTGCTCTTTTTAATGGTGAATAGTAATATTTTTAACATTTAGGTTTTTTATGAAAAATCTAAAAAACTGAATTTTGGATGTTTTAAGTCAAGTAGTTTCTGAACCCGAATTTTTTAAGAAATGCGGGTGGAGTCATTTTGTTGGAAACCTAAAGCTCTATAAACCACTAAAGTTTAATCAAAATCGTTAGAGCCGTTTTTGAAAAATTTGGATTTTACATGTTTTTTGGCGATTTTTGGGGGATAGTTACCCTTAAAAATCAAAAATTCAAAAAAATGAAAAAACACCTGGAGATATCGAGGATTTCGGGTTTCAAGTTGAATGGTAATATTAAGATGTTTGTGATATTAAAGTTATCATTTTGCTGGTTCAAATACTAATTATATCAATTAAACAGTAATTTATTTTTCTATTTACTTTTATAGTCAACCTTAGCAAAATACTTTATGTTACGTGCTATAGGTCCAAAATTTTCAGACTTTACGTAAACATCGGTTTTTACGTAATCAAGTAAGTAAAGCATTTCAGGTACTCCTTATATCAGTAGGTCGTGTTTAGATCGTAGAAACAATCAGAACTTACACATATTTGAAACTTTTCATCATCTTTCAGCATTTTAATATTTGTAATGAGTAATACAGATTCGTACTAATTTTTCTTCCTAGAGCATAAAAATGTCATTAATAAAAGTTAAAAATATTCTTCTGATTCATAAAATTCACTAAATTGGTGAAAACGTCGATGGAGTGTTCAATTTGATATGATGAAATATCCAATCTTTCACTACGTTTTTTAGCGAATTTCCCCTATAGGGAAGAAGCTATTACCGTAGTCGGCATGGCAAGACCTAGGCCCGGGACCATGATAAATGTTTGTTTCGAGGTCCCCAGATGCCAAAAACACAATTAGTTCAAAACTGTATATATATATATTACCATTCTGGTATACATGGGTATACATGGGGTATACATGGGTCCGTTGGTAAAAATGGTCCGATTTTTATGAAATTTGGTACAAAACTGTAAAGCAAAATTTATGACTTAAGTTTGAAAACCAGCCAGATCGCTTTATCCAAAGGGGTATTTTGGGAATATCAAATTTTACTTTTCACCATTGAATTCAGCTTTAAAAATCAAACAATTTGTTTAATCATTCTCTACGTAAATTGGTTACAGAGCTGTTGAAAGTGCTATACACAGTACGTTGTCCAATGTTATTCTTATGGAGAATAAGAAAAATGCTATATCTCGCTTATTTATCAACTTATCCTGACGAAACTTGGTATATTGCTTCGTACCGTTGTGGTCTATTGATATTTGCTCGAAAAACTATTTTTTGCCGATAGTTCCCGCAGCAGCAAACCTGCGTACTCAGCCCCCAAGTTATTCTTATGGAGAATAAGAAAAATGTTATCTCCCTTAATTATGAAAATAAATTAATAAAACTTGGTATGTGGCTTCACCTAGTTGAGTTATATTGATATTTGGAAAAAATCGCATTTTTTGCGTTCCTGGTTTCGGCAAACCTGCATACTCAGCCGCCATGTTATTCTTATGGAGAAAAATTAAAATATCATAAACAGTTTATTTATTAATGCATATTGATGAAACGTGATATGTGGCATTAAGATACATATACAGGGTGAATCTCGTAAGTTGTCCAGTATTGATTTCAGACAAACCGTTGGTCCTACGATGATGAAATAAAATTATTTCCCACTAAACCAACCCCAAGGAATAACGTAAAAATATTTTTAACGATTTTTAAATACAGGGTGTACCAGAAACTGAGGGTCACTAGTCCGAATCTACGAAATATCAAATACAAACGTATATCATGTTATACATCAAATTAAAGCTCTTTTCAATCCAAACCATTTGGCGGAATCGGATTTTGATTATTATTGATTCATTTCAAAATGGCGGCTGTTTTTGTGAAAAAATTAGTATTTTTTTGAATACCCTGTATTTTTCTTAAAAACTAGGGGCTTGTAGGGGCAAAAGCCCCTAAAAAACCAAAATACATAAATTTTTTATCAACCTTCATTGGTCATTTATAAATAAGCACTGATTTTCTAGCATTATAATATAATATTATTATACTGTCTTATGTTTTTAATAAAATGTCCATTCCTAAACAACTATACATTGCTGTAGTTTAAAAGTAAACAAACTGAATAAGTACAGCTGGTATCAATATCAAAGGCTAATTTAACTCTGTGGCACAGCTGTTTTAATTTCAAAAGATGTAAACAAATTAAACCCCATGTTGTTTTAATGGGAAAAGTTTTATTCTGTTGCGAATTTATGGTAAAAAAATAAGAAAAATGAATAGTTTTCCCTCAAAATTCACGTCAAGACCTTTAAAATGATACTCCTCCCATCCTTCTACGGCCATCCAGTCACTCACAATTTCTTTACAAAAATTTGACTTACGGAATTATATATAGAGATGCAGATATCTTGATTCTGATTCAAATATCGCATTCCTTATGAGCTAAGCTTTATTTTGATATGCAACACTTCAATATTATCTCAAAAACAAAAAGTTTCAAAAATATCAGTTTTTGAAAATATGTACATAGCCAAAACTCAAAAATTTCAAATAGCACCATATGTCAAATAGCATATCATTTTAAAGGTATTGCAATTCTAAGAAACTTTCAAATTTAAACCTTATGCGTATCTATTTTGGTTTTCGAGTTATCAACAAAAAACATGTTTTCCCACATTAAAACACATGTTATTTGTTAAACATGGTGGTAAAGGCTGGACCATAGTTCTAGGCGTCTGGCTGACCACCATGTTTAACAAATAACATGTGTTTTAATGTGGAAAAACATGTTTTTTGTTGATAACTTGAAAACCAAAATAGATACGCATAAGGTTTAAATTTGAAAGTTTCTTAGAATTGCAATACCTTTAAAATGATATGCTATTTGACATATGGTGCTATTTGAAATTTTTGAGTTTTGGCTATGTACATATTTTCAAAAACTGATATTTTTGAAACTTTTTGTTTTTGAGATAATATTGAAGTGTTGCATATCAAAATAAAGCTTAGCTCATAAGGAATGCGATATTTGAATCAGAATCAAGATATCTGCATTTTTAAGAAAAATACAGGGTATTCAAAAAAATACTAATTTTTTCACAAAAACAGCCGCCATTTTGAAATGTATCAATAATAATCAAAATCCGATTCCGCCAAATGGTTTGGATTGAAAAGAGCTTTAATTTGATGTATAACATGATATACGTTTGTATTTGATATTTCGTAGATTCGGACTAGTGACCCTCAGTTTCTGGTACACCCTGTATTTAAAAATCGTTAAAAATATTTTTACGTTATTCCTTGGGGTTGGTTTAGTGGGAAATAATTTTATTTCATCATCGTAGGACCAACGGTTTGTCTGAAATCAATACTGGACAACTTACGAGATTCACCCTGTATATATATGCATTGTAAATTCCCTGATTACGCAGATTTGCTGCTACGGGGTATTTACTTTTAGCACAGAAAACTAAAACAGTTCTGTCTTAGTTTCCTGTGCTTTCAGCTACAGTATGTGTATAGTAATTTCAGATTTACAGAAACAAAACACGAAGTTAATAAAAAGTAATAAATTAAACATTAAGGAGGCGACCATTTTCCTGTCTCTACCTGCTTCCCCCTTTAGACCAATGTTAAGGTTCAAAGCCCACCCCTCTTCAACGGATTATCCAATACCGTTGATTTATGGTTCATTTTAAAGAGAAAAAAACCTAGCGATTCCGTGAGCAACAAAAATAACTATCGTTGAATAAAAAATTCCAAATATTCAATATTTACGATTTGATATGGGTGAACAATTTGTGATATAAAAATTCTGTTCACTGAAGACGCTAGGCATTTTGTTGCTATTTAAAACAACTCCGATCTTCGATCTGTTGAGGAGGGACGGACTTATTAGAGAAGGAGGTAGACGAAGAGGACTATCCTCTTAGCTAACTCTTAAACTTTAGAAAAAATATCGTGCATCATTAAGGAGTCATTTTTGCAAACTTATGAGCCGTCCTGGATCCCAAAAGACTCACACAAGCAAATACTCGTTTTCTTTATGGTTACGGTTTTCTACAATCACAAAACCGTACGCTTAAAAGTACAAAAGCAATTTCTCCCCGGACAATCGCGACACTGACTCATGCCACGAGGAATGCTCACTCCTCAGCGAGAGAGGAGCAAGTAGACGCTCGCGACGCGCGACGCAGTGACGGACGACACAGTGGGCCCTCCCACCGACAATCGCGACACTGACTCATGCCACGAGGAATGCTCACTCCTCAGCGAGAGAGGAGCAAGTAGACGCTCGCGACGCGCGACGCAGTGACGGACGACACAGTGGGCCCTCCCACCGACAATCGCGACACTGACTCATGCCACGAGGAATGCTCACTCCTCAGCGGGAGAGGAGCAAGTAGACGCTCGCGACGCGCGACGCAGTGACGGACGACACAGTGGGCCCTCCCACCGACAATCGCGACACTGACTCATGCCACGAGGAATGCTCACTCCTCAGCGAGAGAGGGGCAAGTAGACGCTCGCGACGCGCGACGCAGTGACGGACGACACAGTGGGCCCTCCCACCGACAGTCGCGACACTGACTCATGCCACGAGGAATGCTCACTCCTCAGCGAGAGAGGAGCAAGTAGACGCTCGCGACGCGTGACGCAGTGACGGACGACACAGTGGGCCCTCCCACCGACAATCGCGACACTGACTCATGCCACGAGGAATGCTCACTCCTCAGCGAGAGAGGAGCAAGTAGACGCTCGCGACGCGCGACGCAGTGACGGACGACACAGTGGGCCCTCCCACCGACAATCGCGACACTGACTCATGCCACGAGGAATGCTCACTCCTCAGCGAGAGAGGAGCAAGTAGACGCTCGCGACGCGCGACGCAGTGACGGACGACACAGTGGGCCCTCCCACCGACAATCGCGACACTGACTCATGCCACGAGGAATGCTCACTCCTCAGCGAGAGAGGAGCAAGTAGACGCTCGCGACGCGCGACGCAGTGACGGACGACACAGTGGGCCCTCCCACCGACAATCGCGACACTGACTCATGCCACGAGGAATGCTCACTCCTCAGCGGGAGAGGAGCAAGTAGACGCTCGCGACGCGTGACGCAGTGACGGACGACACAGTGGGCCCTCCCACCGACAATCGCGACACTGACTCATGCCACGAGGAATGCTCACTCCTCAGCGGGAGAGGAGCAAGTAGACGCTCGCGACGCGTGACGCAGTGACGGACGACACAGTGGGCCCTCCCACCGACAATCGCGACACTGACTCATGCCACGAGGAATGCTCACTCCTCAGCGGGAGAGGAGCAAGTAGACGCTCGCGACGCGTGACGCAGTGACGGACGACACAGTGGGCCCTCCCACCGACAATCGCGACACTGACTCATGCCACGAGGAATGCTCACTCCTCAGCGAGAGAGGAGCAAGTAGACGCTCGCGACGCGCGACGCAGTGACGGACGACACAGTGGGCCCTCCCACCGACAATCGCGACACTGACTCATGCCACGAGGAATGCTCACTCCTCAGCGAGAGAGGAGCAAGTAGACGCTCGCGACGCGTGACGCAGTGACGGACGACACAGTGGGCCCTCCCACCGACAGTGTTCTCACAACCATGAATATTTACCAGTCATTACCACGGCCTGCACTCGGCACCGCGAGACGCGGATGACGGTGAAAGTCGCACGATTTATCACTACTTGTGCGGATTTCATATTCCTCCGGGATTAATTATGCTCATGCGGTATTAAATCCTCGCACAACCGTAAACCCATGCATTGCTGAGAGGGAGAGAGCAGTGGTTACTACTTGTTTTTGTTTATGCGTCCGGTGAGGCATGACGTATTGTAAGTTATACTACAAAGACTAAATTTTAGTACCTCATCTCATACACGGATTATGAAATCATCAACCTGTAAAAGACACAAATCAACATTTTCATGAAATTCCAACAATTTTTTTTAAATACACTAAATAACCCACGCTGACCAAGTGCCTAAACAAGTATGATTGCGAACTGTACATGCCTTTTCACGGATTATATTTACATGAATGTTTTCCAGTCTACATACCGCCAACAGTTCAAATATTGGACACATTAATTTAAAAATTAAAATTTACAGTCGTAGCAAATGTTATTAACTCCCAAAAGGTACAAAACATACAAATTATCGTTCCGGAAGTAGCGTCATTCAACTAACAATGACTAAACTTATTAAAAATTTCTTGATTACAGTCAACAATTTTAACTAAAATACAAGTTTATTCCAAATTCATTTTAGCACAGATTAGTCATTCATTTTGTAAAACGTAATGTTACAAAATACCCAAGCCTCTGAAAGTAATTTAAAATGTCTAATCAAATCAATATGCCCTAATCATTAGAGAGTTAACATCAATCTTTAACCCGAAATTTCAATGATTTACAGCCATAAACGCAACCCCCTCAACATCTCGAGTCCACTCCCATCCCGTATCTACCAAGGACAACAATGACATTAGCCACGGGCAGCGACACAATCTAATCTTGTAAGATCCGAACACTCCCTCCAGGTCCAAGGACGGACGACCCTTCGCCCCAGATCCGACGATGACCCCTAGCAACAATGCTGCAGGCCAGCTGATCGCAACAATGCTGCGGGCCAGCTGATCGCAACAATCACTCCATATCAGCTGGTTGTGATTCGCGTGTCATTGTCTCTGATTGGTGATTATTCACTGGGACACCGGCCTTCAACCAACCGTGACCGGGGAACTGGGGCTCGGTGGTTACCGGTTATCTCTTTATCAGATAACCGAGCGCCTTCTCCATTACGGATAACGGATATGGGACTAGCTGTGATCGGTTTGTCATTGGAACTGCCATGGAACTGGATGCCTCCCAGGCGCACGCTGTTTTTGCTGGCGTCGTTTGTTGAAGTTGATTGAGTTCAAATCAACAAGCTTAATTTAAATTACTTTTGATTTAAATTACTAAAGTATTAAATTTAAAACAGCTGTTTATCTCGTTTGCATCCTAAATCAGTTCCCAGATTTTAATGAACATTTAAGCAAGTGGTTTAAATAATAACCACTAAAAAGGTTATTGGTAATGGTAAAGTAAGTTATAAGTATATAGAGTAAGCATGTCATTAACTACGTGTTAGATTGTGATATGTAGTTTTCTCAAACAATTACGTGTAAATATTTAAAAGGTTTTTGGTAACATATTTCATCTCTTCAAACTTTTAGCCCCATGTTAATTACAATCCTTGACTAGTACTATCTACTTCATAAATCGAATACGATCATTATTAATGTTTTATTCATATATAAGATCACAATTAATAGGCTTTTTAGAAATTTAAAATATTTGGTGTTTTTTTTTTTTTTTGATAACAGGGTGACTCCACCACGCTTTGCCTGGAAACACGACTCCATTTATCTTTAACACGGGTGAAATCACGTCGCTCGATCCACTCATGAGAGTTTTAGTACATGTTGTATGTGCTGTAATATGTAGTGAACCTATATATTAGTCAACTGGCTTGACTAATGAACACTGTTAAAAAACAAGCCTGTTCTACCAAATTATTTAGCAAATATTAAGAGGGGCTCCAGTCCCCTGCGTCTCTCTGTTTCACCAATAAGACCAATGTAAACTTACACAGCCCATCCCTCCTTTAGGAATTATCAAAAATCGATGACTGATACTTATTTTTAAAGAAAAAAAAAATACCTATTTCAGGGAGCATAATTTCAGAATCACAAATAGTTTACCCATACAAAAAATTATAATTATTGAGTATTTTGTAATTTTTTCAACGATTATTATTTATGATTTCGAAATTATGCTCAGTGAAATCGTTAGGTATATTTTTAAACTTTAAATTGAGCTATAAATCATCGATATCGGATAAATGAAAAGACACAAATTATAACAATTTTTGGACTTTATGTTATACACATTTTGAAATTATATATAAATGAAGCAAAATAAAAGAATTACAACATAATCATAATTATTACACTAGAAAACAATTCATCGTTCAACATCAAATCCACAGAACCACTACATATGAAATTTCACCCCAATACATGATGGGAAGAGTCATAAATCAAATTAAAAAAATCACAAAATTGAAGTAATTGGAAGAAAAAAATTAAGGAAAGTCAAAGAAATTACAATGAACAATTCTTTATTTTAATTGGATGAATTTTTATAGAAGAACAAAAAATAAAAAAAATAAGATAACATGAAAAAGTAGAAAATTTAAGCTGCAGTATTTTTTAGACTTATTTTTGTAAAAGCCTACACTATTTATAATTGTTTTCGGCAAATAAATATTATTATTTCAATTCTTAAACTTAAGTAAGCCATTGTTATAATTACTAATAATAACGCTTTTGGCAGTTTCATTCTTACTTATGTTTTTTATTTTTTATGTTTACCTAGACGTTTCGATGCCACTTTGGACATTTTCATCGGTAGGAAGGTTATGTAAACAAAACAAAAATTAAAAACAAACAGTGAATCATATGATAGCTTACTACTATATCTAATTTAAGTACATTAGTCAAACATTTAAATATATTAATATGGTGATCCATGGGGTGTATTTTTAATTTATTTCTTTTTTTGAAAATTGGAAGCCAAGACTTAGAGAGCTTATATCCATCTTCCCTATTTATATTTTCCTTGTGTTTAATTATTTCTATGGATTCTCTAATTTTTCTTTTAAAATAATCTTCTTCTTTATGCAATAATTTTACGTTGTCAAACTCATATTGCCCAACACACACATGAAACCGGACACAGCATGGAGTTTGACAACGTAAAATTATTGCATAAAGAAGAAGATTATTTTAAAAGAAAAATTAGAGAATCCATAGAAATAATTAAACACAAGGAAAATATAAATAGGGAAGATGGATATAAGCTCTCGAAGTCTTGGCTTCCAATTTTCAAAAAAGAAATAAATTAAAAATACACCCCATGGATCACCATATTAATATATTTAAATATTTGACTAATGTACTTAAATTAGATGTAGTAGTAAGCTATCATATGATTCACTGTTTGTTTTTAATTTTTGTTTTGTTTACATAACCTTCCTACCGATGAAGATGTCCAAAGTGGCATCGAAACGTCTAGGTAAAAATAAAAAACATAAGTAAGAATGAAACTGCCAAAAGCGTTATTATTAGTAAATATTATTATTATTATTATTAATTATTATTATTATTATTATTATTATTAATCCGTTGAGGAGGGACGGGCTTTGAAAGTTATCCTTGGCCTTATGGGGGAAGCAGGTAGAAATGCGAAAGGTTTCGTGACTTTAACTTTAGTGGATAAAGTATTTCTCAGCACTCCCATTAAACTTCACTCTCTAGTCCAACCTGACTCGTACAAACTTCCTCAAGACGTCTAACACAGACCGCCTATTTATTGCGGGGAATCCTACAAGCGTTACAAGGCAGCGGCCATGGTGAAAGAAGGCATGAAGCCAGGCTACAAACAATACAAGTGTGGATTCCTAGGGAATCGTGATATTCCTTTCCCGCTCGGCGTTGGGCAATATGCACGGACACATGGGCGCAATGAATTAGACCCTCTCCACGTATATCGTGATTATTGTGGTGATTTAAATTGTTCCCAACCTTTGTTGCCTGCTAATAGAGCCATGCCGGTGGTGCGCCTCTACAAATCAAACGGTTAGACGTTTTATAGAGCACTTCCCACTATCATCGCCGTTGCAATTGTGTAATGGTTGTTTATGGACCCTAGCAGAGTGATTACGAGGGGTAGAGCACGTTGTGCGTTTGTGGTTAATGAGGGAAATTTATAGTTTTATGTAGCTGCGGTCGTGATTGGAAACTGACTAGAATTTAATTTAATTTTCTTACTTATGTTTGTTATGTAAGGGAAAACTTAATACTTAACGATCACCAATTAATGTTGAAATTTGTTTTTAACGGCGATGGCTTTAACTGCTGTGTTGAATGCGTTAACAAATGATTAATAACGGATATTTTGAACTTTCGTGTTTAGGTGATGTGACTCTTGGATATGAATCAGGAAGTGGATTACTCTCATGGTGAAACCCAATACAGAACCCATAACATGTACTTTCATTTACCATATGACATGTATTATTATCTTTATCACCCGATCATTGTTGGAACATTCACTGAAAAAATGCTTTTAGGACTGAGTTTAAAGCTTGAGTTCATAAAGATTGCGTTCTGCCAATTTGCAAAACGTACTGTAGGTAAATTACATACTTCATATCACTCTCGATAGTATCATATCCTACCCTATACTCTAATATGAGTAAGGTTTGCTTGCTTGTATGCTTGCTTACAACTCTGATCTCAAAAACGGCTCTAACGAATTCCTTCAAATGTTGGAAATAACTTACTTCTGGGATAAAAATAAGTTCTAAACAGGTCTCAGACTCACAAAAACTCGAATTATGTTAAAAAAAACTAATTTGAAAAGTTGAACAAATTAACATTGGGATATGGAGTTTCAAATCAAAACAAAAGAATTATAACAGCTGTTTATAATAAATCAGTGAACTTTAAAAGTAATAGTCATGTAGTTTAAGAAACCAATGATATATATACATAAAGAGAGAGAGATAGAGAGAGAGAGAGAGAGAGAGAGAGAGAGAGAGAGAGAGAGAGAGAGAGAGGTCTTGTTTGGGGTAAAAAACTGTGCCTACATGCCTACCGCCATTTTGACCCTCTATACCCTCCGGTGTCCATATCCAAAATATATTAACCCATAAAATGCTCTTTTCAGAAGTTATGATAGTCTTTATTACTCTTTGGCCACATGATTTGTTTACAAAAATATCCTCTATAAGCTTTACTTTTCTAACGTGATGCGAGAGCTCTATAATATTTACATCTCGTTGATTAACCACTGAAACCCATTGAATGAAGATTGTATATAGAATGATCATGTCCAAATTAAATCAAGTCTGAATATAATAAAAATACCACCTGAAGGGATATTGAGCTATAATAGCAACTGGAGTGATCTTAAACACAAAAAGAGGCAAATCCTTAAGCTAATATGCTCATCATTAAGAGGGCAAGGAATAAATTACTCAAAATCTTTAAAAAATACTGAACTTCTCCGAGCAAAGCTCGGCACCCAGGCTCAGAATAAAAGCTGTATAGCAAGTGGTCACAAATGTAAACAAAGACAATGAGAGTTATCGCTGCGGCCGGCGGCTGACTCAGAGAGGTGCTCCACTCCCGGTGGATTGAGGTGAAGGTCCTCAGGCTACGGGCATGTGTCATTATAGCATCCATCAGCTGTTGGTACCTTTGTGACCTTCGGCGGGCCGGTGAATAAGGTCTTGATAGAGACACTTTGTGTCCAAGCCATCTTGTTAAGACAAGTGGCTATGCTGCTCTTGGGAGTATTTGAAAAACGAACCAAAGTTGGAGCGTCTCTTCCATTACTGAATTGTTTAAATTTTCAAAATATGCTCTTTTAGTTCATTTTATCAGTCAGTCTTGCTTTTTCGTTCATTAATCCGTTATCTGAATCTTGCTGGATTTAATTTTCATTTTCGAGACGTCAATACGAACATCAATGGTTTTGGGTTGTTGCCCTGTAATAACATCTGTGGAAGTTCATTGAACTAATACGCACACTCCATTGATATAGGCAAAGCAAAATCGTGTCTTGTCCACACTACAATCACTTAAGATGAAGCCAACTGAAGAGTGGTCAGATGGTTATTCCCAAAGGGACATTAGCAATTTTAGTTAGCAAATTAGCAGCAATGCCTATTCACTCACAAACGGATACTCATGCTCAAAAGCCTTTCCGGTGAAGGTGGCCCAGATGTGATGCTTAGGTATCAAGTTCAAGGAGTCTTGACTACCGATTCCTAATTAGAGGCCATACACATATTACGTAACGCACTTAAGGTGGGTAGGGGGTATGGCGTAGCGTTTTGCTGCGTTATTTGGGCAAGGTGACGAACTACCGTATCTATTGACACAGTTTATAAATCTTTCAAATACAATAATAATCAAATCGATATATAAATCAATGTTACAGTTTTTATATAAAAAATACGTACGTCATACTAGGTATTTCAATAACAGTTAACTAAAAATAAATACATAACGTGTTTTAAGTAAGTTCTGTATTGCTTTACACCTATGTTTTGTGTTGTTTTAAGAGTGTAAAATCATGACTTGATACAGTAATGCCGCCCACATCTTTAGTTTTGTAAGTTGTTTTGTAATTTTAATAGTTATAAATTAAATTTGTTACATTATAGCTGAGATAGTTTATTTTGTTGTTTAGATTATTAGTCTTGTTTGTTTGTGTACATTTTGCTTTGAAATCAGTTATTACAAAATGTTGTTAAAAGAAAGTCATTTAAAGTATAATGATTTATTGAAATCCATACTCCAATTTGCTAATAAAACGATATTTCAAAGGTTTAAGCTGTTTTAAAGCCTACTACGATTGAGACTAACACATAGGGGGAGGGGTGTGTGGGCAAGCGTTATAGTGCGTTACATGGGGGAGAGGGAGTCTGAAATTACGAAAGAATGCGTTACGTAATATGTGTATGGCCCCTTACACGTCGGTCTCATATACATTTCACTATTAGAGTAAGGGGCACGTTAGTTGGCTCGGTCAGAAATAAACAAACTAATCCCTTTTTTGAACTTAAGCATAAACTTCAGTCTTAAAAAATATTTGCCATATTTGTTTCTTAAACGTGTTTTCAATGACCATCTGTTACTGCAGTTGCACCTTGAATGTAAATTGCGACAGATTTGAAGGCATTGCTATGCTTAGCAATTTTACTGCAAGTAATTACTTTGTATTGCAATTTAATTGTAAAAAAACACGATCTGACAGTATGAGCAAATTGTAAACAAGCTGTTTATGTGGTCCAATCATGTTTTTAATTTAATTAGTGTACAAAAAGCTGTTTAAATGAGTAGCAGTAGCCAACTCGTGTGCCAACTTCCATGTCTTTTACTCTACAGCATATTCCATGCCTTTACTTATTTTTCTTTTTGTTGCTAATTCAACACAAATGCATTTGGTAAATACTTAAGCTATATTACAAGAAATTGGTCCAAACCCCTCAAATATTACCCGGAAATTCATCTCGTGATCCCCCGAACCGAAGTCTGATCCTGTGAGCCTATCAAGAAGCAAGAGACCGTTTCCTTACGGAGGAAATCTCATACAATCTCAGATCAAACATAAGCATTAAAAGTCCAACATTAAAACAGTCCTTAATTCTGATACAATATCCCTTTAAACTTCCAATGCCAACATTTATTTTCTTCAGTACAATCGACAGCATTTCGTCATCACTATGCAGATCCGGGCTTCCGCCCACCTTCGTCTCACTGGGGGGTCTCTCTCTCTCTCTCTCTCTCTCTCTCTCTCTCCTTCTCTCCTGGACAATTAATCGCCGTCATTTGTGAATCAATTGTGAAGCTGTTGCGAGTAACGCAGCCGCCAAGGTGATAGAACCTGAAGCAACGACCCGAGACACTTGCGGTTCCCAGCTGATAAATCCAACTGACAGTTATCGCCTATTCGATATGCAAACCCATCACACCGGGTATTGAAGAGCTTTGTGGGCTTTGACTCCTGGGTAGCCCGGGATTGCTTGTAAATCAGAGAGAAACTAATGTCGGTCGCGAGCTGATGTACTGACTTCAAAATCTAGTTTGAATGGTTAAAATAGATGGTTGGGACACTTGAAGATTGAAGACCAATGTACAACCTTTTCACATTAGGGTGACTTTTGACACATTTTTCAAACCTTTTTAATTAGGGTGTTATAACTTACCCTCTTATACAAGCACTTGACCTAGGTCAGCAAGACCAATTTGTGACAAGTTTCACTTCTTCCGCAGTAAAGTCAACCTCCTGCGAATTTCTTACTTAAAAACATTGCCCTCTTAAGAAAAGCCCTTCTTCCAGGAAAACTTAACGTCCTTAAATAGCCTTTCACGTAGCAAGATTCGCGATACCTTCTTCCAGCAAAGCACACCCCAATCATTTTAGTTGTCCGTAATTGGAGTTTGTGATCTACAACTACCCTTAAAGGTCGGATTATAAAATTTAAATTTTCCATGCAATAAAATAATTAATAAACCACATCGCTCCTTACCACACTTGGCTTTCCCACAAGTCACATCCTAACGCCAGGACCGCTCGGGACCGCACGTGTGGCAACGCGGACATGACCGCAGTCACAAGACCTCCTCACTTCCTCGGGTCGCGCGTGGCCGCCTCGGGCGGAGCCTTCATTGTCGTCCCAGGGGAGGGCGGGAGTGGACGTCGTGGTGGCGGGAACTGAACAGACTCCAGGACCTGGAGACTGTAGCAGCCAGGCGTGAATGTGGCGTAGGACCTGTGTTTCCATTTTAAGGATGTCCATCCCATTTTAGGGGTTGATTGATATTTAAAATCGTTACACCACCTTTCTTGGCTTAAGACTTCACACTTTTTAGTACCTAAATTAACTTATCCCCATTTTGAAACAAGGAAAAAACGAAGAAACGTCATATTCAACACTAAATACACCCAATTATAACACAAGTGCAAAATTTCAATTCGGAACCTTCTAATTCCAGTGGTTCGTAAGATGTGATGTATTGATTAAAAACACAAACAAGCACGCAAGCGAGTAATGGAGGTAAATTTGTATGTAGATTTTTTTAACCCCAGGAAAAATTTCCGTTTCGGTGGGGAATTTGGAAACGCCCTGTATCCTGTAATGGCTTGAGTTAATCCCAAAGCTGTAATGAAAAATATTATTGAAATGTTTATATGTATAGGCAACTAGCTGTTATTAGCCTGTCGAACTTGACGGGCTTGAATAACTAAAGAAGTATTGTTCACTAGTTTTAAAATAAATGTAATGGCTTAGCTAATTTTTTTGCATGTAACAAAATTGGAATTCACCGTGCAAATTCTAAAGGTATTATTGTAAAAAAGCCTCAACATAATGCATATTAAAATATTCATTAGAAAGTGTATAAATTGTAAAACTGTATTTTTAGGAAATACATTTTACGCCTGCGTGCAATAGCCCGAAGGGTTTAGTTTAAAATTTGTTGTTAGTTTAGTTTTGGATGTTGAAGCAAACCCATTTTGGTGTCACTTCAAGCCAAATTTTGTTTCTTGAAAACTACAGTTAAATGTTATTAAGTGTTTAAAGGTTTGTTCATCGGTTTCAAATTTGTAATACAAATTAATCTAGTAAAATAATTATAAAAATACAGTCTACATATTTACCAACATTTAACAGTATTTCATCTGCTAACATACAAACTAAAGACAGACCAACAAAAATACATAATTTATCTACCTATCTATCTTTCTGTATTATTAATACGCTACATGCAACTATGTAAACAATAAGGCTTTTTTGTTTAATGATTTACCCCCACATATTATTCACTAAAACACGTGTCTAGGTGTGCAGATGTGCAAACTGGCTTTAGATTTTCGATTTTGATATCAGGGCTCTGCCCCATGGGACTTCCAAGTCCCCATTTTATTCATATGGATGAGTGTTTTATTTTTTTATGTCACATGTGTTTTTCCTTAATTCAATAAAATTAAATAATTAGCTATTATTACACTTAATTACCGACTGCCATGGTTTTTTTTACTATTTAACTATTTTCGCTTCTCAAAACGGGGTACGCACAGGAAATTTTAGTTTGCTATAAACTGTATGGAAAAATATTTCACATTGCATTAAATGCTAATTAATAGAATAGCTCAATATTCCTTAGACTTATTATCCATTGCATTAAATTTCTTGCCAGAGTTTCATCCAGTTTCACCCAATTTCATCCAATACAGCACATGAAATCTAAATCTAACTAAATTTTAAATAATAAAAAAAACTAAATCGAATTTTAAAGTTGAAATATGTAACTGAAATATAGGTTACTGGATTATATCAATCGTCTGAACCTTCACAAAACTTAAGTGGTTAATTTTACCTTCGCATTTTTATCTCCCAGTTTTAACTGCATTTGTATCTTAGTCATGTTTTTTTTATATACTCATATACAAATTGCAGTACAACTTTAGGGAGTATAATGACTATCATCGATGTTTTAAAAAAGCTTTTGATTCAGTTTTACAAAACTCTTTAAAAACTACCTAAAATAACTACAATTCCAGCAGTGAACCGCTAGAATGCCACCCTGTTGTCATATTTTCTGAAACGAGTATTTATCAAGGGAAAATCATCTACTTCTGATTTAATTAACAGTGATAAAACCCAATTTTGCCGCAAGAGTAAAAGTAAACAAAAAATTATATGTAAATAGTAAATATAGAATATACATAAATCTGAATTGAACTTTGCTGACACTTTTATACAGTTCTATAAACTCTAATCCCATTTTGCATGGAATTTGTATTCCTTACTGCTTGTAAATTTCAATCCAAAAACCAAAATTTAGTTAGGAATAGTTGTCTGCTTTGTTTACAAAAACAACCTTAACTTTACTCACCTGTTGTATTGAATTTGGATGCAAAGTAGGGAACACATGCCTCGGTAAACAAGGTGATTGCAAATAAAATATGGCAAAATAAAACAGTGTTTTGTCAATTACAAACTTATAACTAAATAAATGTAGGATATCGTTTTTTTCATCATCCTGGGCCTAAGGGACATCTTTTGACACCAACCTGGCCTCTCTATGTTCAGAGGTTTGCTCTGAATAGGTGGTTACACGTTCTTATACATGGGTATGTCGAAAAAGGGCAAAAAACAGTGTTTTTTGCTAATTGCAAACTTATAACTGAGTAAATTTACAATATCATATTTTTTCATGATCCTCGGCCTAAGGGAAATCTATTGACACCAACCTGGCCGCGCTACATTCAGTAGTTTACTCGGAATAGGTGGTTACACGTTGCCACTACACACTATTATTATATAGGATACTTAAGGCAACTGAGTAAAACAGTAAAATAAAGAGGGTTAAATTGTCAAATGAGCACGTGTTTTCTGTTAAAATACCTATGTAAAATAAATACAAATATTTGTTTAATCTTTGACTCTAGTTGTCTTCTCACGGAACCACGTGTTATCAACAATGTCCTTGTCCTCCACATTATCCCAGAAGCGTCATACCCGTTGTACAACCAAGACGCGTCATCGCTGTCCACGTACATACATCAGCACAATAACAAGACAGCGAGACAACTAGACACCTGCCCTCACCCACGCGCTCCTGCATTCATAAATACATCAAAAGTTACGATAAATAACCGCAATGAATGCAGACGTTCATAAATTACCCTGGCTAATTGATTATCTGCCGGTGACACGCCGATAATTACCCGCCATGTTCCCGTCTTTCCCGCGGTTTTTGTCGCAATCCCAACAGCTAACAGCTGATCAATATGCAGAGTCGTCCCTCCTGCCGACCGCGGACGACTTTTTCCTTCCAGCCTTTTTTCCGATCTACAATTCCTATAATGGCGGTAGCTGTGACGAGTTTAATCTAGGATTTTTTCTCCCCAATTACGGCTCTAGTGACGCGCCGCCTGAGAGGCGAGGTTTCCTAGTTCTTCGTCTTTCCCACCTTTGTTCTTTGGCGAAGAAAGAATACACTTATAGATCAGTTGTCGTTCACACGAGTCAAAATGGTACCTAACAAATATACAATATTGTTTTAACTCTATATTGCTTGGAATTGGATTAAATCTAAATTAATACGTTTTAACGGTCTTCATCGCTCGAAATTGCCGGAGACAGTTTTAGACTTGTTACATAAAAGTTAACTTCCAGTACGCGTCACTACTCACCTCCAACAAATTTGGTTGGAGTGTCCATTTTATGATGTAGTATTTGTTTATCAAATGTATTCGTTTAAAATGTGTTGAAAATGTGTTCCTAAAACGTTTTTAAATCCATGCATTTTTGATTTCAACAACTTTCTATAGGGAATTAGCACATTAACTAACCTATATATAGATTTTAACATTTGATAGTATATAAAATATTACAGGATATAACATATTATAGCATAGAACAAGGTAAAATACTTCTCCAGAGAACTGTAACTCCTTCAATTTGACATTAAGTTCTGTTCTGATGCGGTCAGGAAAAGAGGAAAACACACTGAAAACTAACATAATCTTCAAGTGGCTTCCGGTGATAAAAGTCTTAACATTTATCAACCCAAAACTACTTGTATGTACAAAAAATACTGTTAAACTATTTGATTAAACTTTGGAAACATTTATTACAATTACTAGTAAACTTGTCGCGGCTTCGCTTGCGATTATCATTTATAAATATTGTGTTACCGTTCCAAAGCCAACATGGCCTGCTGATTAACTGTGCTTATTCTATCCAGCTGATTGCTTAAAACTTATTGTTATTTCCCAATGTTAAGGTCATGGGAAAAACTCAACTTTAAGGGGCCCCGGGACCTCACTCACAAATTATTTCTCTATAAAAAAAGTTTCCTGCACAACTTCACGTTAGACTCTTTCCAATGATACCAGAAACATGAAAATTGGTTCAGTAGTTTAGGAGGAGTGATTGTCACAAAAAACCTGCTCGTCTATTAAATAAGTATAGATACAAATTAAATGTGGTTCTAAGTTGCCCTTATAGAAACTGGATTAATTGTTTTAAGGGTTTTAACGGAGTAAAAATTTTGGACAAAATTGTTTAAATTTTAAATAGAATGAGTTTGCTGATGTACACATTTATGGTAGATTTCACATACAATCATACGATTTTGTTATTCACACGTTTACACGTAACCACACTATACCTATTTGTATACTGTGGCTAAACATTGACAATAGAAGCACTTTTTTACATATTCAACTGTAGAGGCTCCCCAAAATTCACATTCTTATCTCAAAAAGTGAAACAATCTGAGACAATTGTAGCCTCAAAACCCGCTGGGAACAAGGATGAGAACATTTAGCAACACAAGTGACGCAAGAGTCGCGGACAATTTAATTGCGTTTGCATGTTTCAAGGAGTGGTTAACTTTTTGCGGATCCCCAGACGAGGCAAGAATGGAGAAATTAATCATTATACTTCGGCGATCGCCGATAAGACTCACATCGTCCTCTTGGCTAATGAGATCAAGATCCATTCTTGGTTTCGACATGACTCTGCCGAGCCTTTCCCAGCGAGTGAAGGTCCTCCTAGCCGTGACGGGGAGGCGCTCTGGTGGAGGACGTGTTAAATTTGTGACCCGGAGCAGCCGTGGTCGGAAACGGTACCGGAGCCTTTTAAAGATGGGGGTTATTGTGGAACAAATATACTCTTATGGATAGGAGAACAGTGGGAAATAGTACCGGAGCCTATAAAGGTTACGAGGTATTGTGGTATAACACATTTACTGAAACAGAAGAACAATGGCAAAGAATACTGAAGCGTGTGAAGGATAGCTGATATTGTGGAACAACAATTGTTAAATGGGAGAAAATAGCAAAGGAAACAGAAGTTTGTGAAGAATAGCTGATATTGTGGAACAATATATGTACTTAGAGATGTAGGAAAATAGTACGAAACGGTACCGGAACCTGTGGAAAATAGGAGGTGTTGTGTACTCATATGAATAGGAGAACAAGGGGAGACGGTACCAGAGTCTGTAAAGGAAAAGAGGTATTATGGAACAAGAACTGTACTCAAGCAGGAGAACAATGGCAAAGAACGCCGGAGCCGGTGGAGGATAGTATGAATTGTGAACAACAAATGCACTCATATAGGTTGGACAACAGTGGAAAAGGACACCGGAGCCTGTAGAAGATAAGAGGCACAGTATTGTGGAACAAGAACTGTACTCAAACAGGAGAAGATAAGAGGCACAGTATTGTGGAACAAGAACTGTACTCAAACAGGAGAACAATGGCAAAGAACGCCGGAGCCAGTTGAGGATAGGATGAATTGTGAACAACAAATGCACTCATATAGGTTGGACAACAGTGGAAAAGGACACCGGAGCCTGTAGAAGATAAGAGGTACAGTATTGTGGAACAAGAATTGTACTCAAAAAGGAGAATAATGGCAAAGAACGCCGGAGCCAGTGGAGGATAGGATGTATGGTGACAACAAATGCACTCATATAGGTTGGACAACAGTGGAAAAGGACACCGGAGCCTGTAGAAGATAAGAGGTACAGTATTGTGGAACAAGAATTGTACTCAAAAAGGAGAATAATGGCAAAGAACGCCGGAGCCAGTGGAGGATAGGATGTATGGTGAACAACAAATGCACTCATATAAGTTGGACAACAGTGGAAAAGGACACCGGAGCCTGTATAAGATAAGAGGTACAGTATTGTGGAACAAGAATTGTACTCAAAAAGGAGAATAATAACAAAGAACGCCGGAGCCAGTGGAGGATAGGAGGTATTATGGAACAACAAATTCAATCAATTGGATGTATCGTGCTAGCTAATTTAATATAATTATCATCGATGATAACATTTATTTTTGTAACTCATTTTAATCAATTCTCTAAGATTATTTGTACCTCACTAAAATACTCGTTTCGATAAAATTGTGTAAAGGAAATTATTTTGTGAAACCTTTAACATAAAACTGGACATAATAGGGAGGAGTTGTTTAAAAAATCATTTAAATATGTAAAATATTTAAATATGTAAAATGATCTACTTCTTGATTCCCTCCAGAACCTTTGGTGGGGCCAGCCACCTCCTTAGATCATGTTGACAATTAAGGTGTCAAATAAAAGTGATTTTCTGCAATAAATTTTCAAAGTAGTTGATTTCCACCTTTTCCTCAAGGCTTCACACCCCTGGCCCTTAAAGTTCACAAATTAATCTTATGGAAGACTATATTTTACAATATTTAGGTCAGATGTGTTTTGGTTGAATTGTATTGAATGAACGGCAGTTTTATGCCATTTCACTAACTGCTGGCTGTCACTGTGTTGTTTCCAGTTTAAGATTTTAAACTGAATTACAATTTATCTCTGCCACATCCTCGTGGGGAGAACGGGTTACCTAATAGTTATGTGAATGCTACAAACTATTTTAAACATTTTCCGTCTTATTCCTTAAAAAAAATATTTGCCATCTCTGTTTTAGGGGTAATCAAGTTTAAAGATTATATCTTGATTCCGTTTACGAATTCAAAATTATCTTACACGTGCAGGAGGTCAGACTCCAGATACCAACAATTGCACGAAACTTTATCTTTCAGTGATGGGATATTTATCACACACGTACTGATTTGGTCGTCTCACATAAAGTTGTTGTGGACCGTTTTAAAATATTACCTCGCACGAAACGACTGCGATCACCTTCTAGCATACATCACCGAATTAACCCCCATTCCAAGGCGATACATCTCGGCTATCCCGGCTTACGACGCATCTGGCGAGATTGCCCAAACGACGTATCATCCGCGGCGATTTGCTGGCTTTCTCCGAAATTCGGCGAGCCGTGGCCATTCTTCAGAGCGGTCATACTTAACCCCGACAGGCGTGAATATAAAATTATCCCTACAAGAGCTATTCATCCACGCCAGTCATGCCTGCCCACTTAGCCTGTTGGGAAACGCGCGGGCGGGAAAACAAACACTCGGTGTAATTAGACACATACCAGCTGATAACAGTGATTAGGACCAGCTGATCTCCACCGCAACAGCTGATCGAGGTTCCCACTAGCGAGGAAATCGAGGAGATTGGCAATACCCCCCGTCGCAGCAAACCTGCGTACTCAGCGAATTTCCAATGCATTTATATGTTTCTCACTACTACATAAAGCCACTTACCAAGTTTGACAAAAATACATTCTTAAATAAGTGATTTATAACATTTTATTTATTCTCCATAAGAATAACATTAGGACTGAGTACGCAGGTTTGCTGCAACAAGAAAGATAATAAATGAGTTTTTATGCAATTATCAATATAAATGAACCAGGTGTACTTACCAAGTTTTATTAATTTATGTTCATAATTAAGGGAGATATAAAACTTACTTATTTTCCATAAGAATAACATTAGGGCTGAGTATGCAGGTTAGCTGCTACGGGGACAGTCAACAAAACATTTATTTTTTGTGCAAATATCAATATACCAGTACAACGTGAAGCCACATACCAAGTTTCATCAATATAAATTCATAAATAATCGAGATATCAAATTTTATTTATTCTCCATAAGGATAACATTGGACAACGTACTGTATTTAGCACTTCGAATATCTCTGCAACGGTTGAACGGTTGGTTAAATATCACAATTTAAACACCAAAATGATTGTTTTGTGGAGCTGAAGTGATTGGTAAAAGCAAATTTGAAATTTAAAGTAAAATTAACTGTGGAAAAGCCAAAAACCTTTTTCCCTTAAGATTAACATGGGAGATTTTATGAGCATGTTTTTTGTATTTTTTCCGCAACCACTTAAGCTAGGTTAATAATTCAAAATACCATATTATTTGGTTTTTTTAAGCTCTATAACATGGTCAAAACCAAAATTAAGTGTTTTAAAAATATAGGGTGAAAAATTCAAAAAACTGATTTTTGGAAAATTTAAAACCCCCATAAACCCCCCTTCCAATGGTCCGATTTTTCTGGTTTTCGAACTTAAAGTCATAAATGTAAATTTACACATTTGAGCCAAATTTCATCGAAATCGGACGTTTTTTACTCAATTTATCGCATTCACGGACACACACACACACATATATATATATATATATATATATATATATATATATATATATATATACATATATATAAATTTGAACGAATAGTGTTTTTGGCATCTGGGGACCTCAAAACAAAAAGTTATCATGGTCTCGGGCTTAAGTCTTACCATGAGACCTACGGTAATAGCTTCTTCCCTATAGGGGAAATTCGCTAATAGAGGATGGAATATTTTACTTGGTCATGTATTCTGTGATTAAACGCTTAACGAAAATGTGTTCAAATTATGCGTTTGTTCGATGTTTATTTGGAATAAGTGAGTTAAAATATTGTATGGTTTATGCGAAAATACTTTTCACGTACATTTCTTGATGGGGCTTTTATATGGGTACAACTTTATATCACTCAGATTACCAATATAAAGCATGCACAATGAAAACTAATTATATATTCTGTGGCATGGTAATGTTAATAGAGGTTATGTCTATTGGTTTGGCATAATTGATTTTAGTCCTACTCCATTTCACAAAGGGAAGACTTTGATAACCTAGTTTTACCACGAGTAACCATACACTGACCTCCCTTCCGTCCATAATAACTCGTCAAGCTCCAATTAAACAGCCTTGACACTTTACTCTGAATATGCGTACTACGGCGTTTCGCAAACCAGACACATTGTCCGTAAGGGTGGACGGAGTACAAATGCCATTAGCCATATGCAGGCCTAAGTCGTGTTTACGCAGGCTATTGTGGGGCTGTATGCATTAAACATTGCAGTTTACACTCCGCGCCAACCTTCAAACAAGCGTTGAAATCAATCCTTCCAGCTACACCGCCGTTACAACCCACAACGGAGTGTTGGTACCCACGTCCTGGCGTTATGGCCCCTGGTGTCCATGGTATCCGGTCTTATATTGGTTTTGGACTTTGTATTATTGTTTCCAAACTGTTAATCCAACATCACTCTTCCGTATGACTTCCTGGAAACAATCAGGAACAAACTTGGCTATGGTGTACAGTTTAAGCGAATTTCCAATGCATAATATATGTCTTAATATCACATAAAGCCGGATACCAAGTTCCATCACAACATATATACAAATAAGCAATATATTCAATTTTTCATTATTCTCCATAAGACTAACATTGAGGTACGTAGGTTTGCTGAAACAAGGAACACAAACAATTGGTATTTATGCAAATGTAAATAGAATTAAACTAGGTAAAGCCACATACCAAATTTCATCAATATTCATTCATAAATAAGCGAAATATAACATTATAATTATTCTCCATAAGAATACATGGGGGATGAGTAAGCAGGTTTGCTGCAACATGGAACACAAAATATGTGTTTTCATGCAAATATCAATATAACTCAACTAGGTGAATTATTAATGAATTTTCATAAATAAGGGAGACATTACATTTTACTTATTCTCCATAAGAATAACATGGGGGCTGAGTACGCAGGTTTGCTGCTACGGGAATACTCGGTAAAAATTGCTTTAAATTGCTTTTATTAAATAACAATATACCACAACCCGATGAAGCCGTATACCAACTATCGTTAGTATACGTTCATAAATAAGTTAGATATAAGATTTTTCTTATTTTCCATGAGAATAACATGGACAACGTACTGTGTTTAACACTTTGAATATCTCTGTAACCAATTGACGTAGAGAAATTTTAAAAACACCAAATCGTGTTTTTTTTAAAGCTGAATTCAATGGTAAAAAATAACATTGGACTTTTTAAAATATTACGTGTAGCAAGTTCAAAATATCAATTTTTGGGTAGAAACCCCCCCCCCCAAATACCACTTCGGATGGGCCGATCTTTCTGGTTTTCAAACTTAAAGTCATAAATGCTGCTTTACTCTTTATACCAAATTTCATCAAAATCGGATGTTTTTTACGATAGTTATCGCACCCACGGACACATACACATGTGTATGAATTCACATATGTGTGAATATATATACAGTTTCGAACGAATGTGTTTTTGGAGTCTGGGGATCTCAAAACGAAAAGTTATCATGGTCTCGGGCCTAGGTCTTTTCATGCCGAGTACGGTAATAGCTTCTTCCCCATAGGGGAAATTCGCTAAAACAAATTTAGACAAAATAACGGATTAAATCCGACATTCGGCATGGGCCAGTGTAGGAGGGGGGGCGGATTTCACAGGTGTGGGAACCGCCGGTCCCGCCCCGCGTACAGTAGCCTACAATTGCACGGTGTCCGACAATTAATCCGCAGCCAGCCAGTAGCCCGCGCATATATCATTACCCCTGGGTGGCCGCCCTACCGCCCCTCACTCCACTATCTGCGCGTGTAACTGTTAGCGGAAATCAATTCCGCCCTTTCTTCCGCGCGGAAATTCCATTTTCAACGAAAACCGATTGCGGAACAAAAGGAATTAGCTGAAAATTATTTAGACTCGCTAATTTGGGAGTTAATTTCACGGAGATTATTTGCAATTGAACGGTGTGTTGAATTGTATTAATTGGTTATTTAGCAAGGTTGGAAGGTGGTTTAGTATAGTGTTCTACGGTTTTGGTGGAACTGTTAGAGGTGCAATGATTCCAATTTCATAAATTTGTATATGTTAAATTCAGAATATAAATATTTATATATTTAGTTTGAATTAAACACTGACATAGGTGTGTGACATCTCACATTCATTTGCTACCTTTATAAAATCAATGATTATTGTTCTCAAATTTGGAAAGGTAGGTAATTCGAAATCATACCCTTAAAGCCGGTATACACGTGAGAGTTTTTTACTCTCAGAGAGTTTGTGCCAGTAAAATGCGTCGTGTATATGTGTCCGAGAGTGGCAGGAGCTCTTCGGCAAGTTGACTTATTATGTATATGGGATCAGCTGTTGCATCGAAACAAATCACCCACAGTGTAAACACTTCTGGTAATAGCGTCTGCTATTAAACAACTTTCACGTGTATACCGGCCTTTAGGAATTCTCGCTTTACGATATTTGTCCAACAGGAATATTAACTCGTTTCGCCCGTTTGCCCTGGATTTTAATTTCGCTCTTTCAGCCTATCGCAACTTATAAAGGTTTTGAAGTTATTCCAGTGCATTTTTATTACAATTTAAGGTGGAACATCTGCTTTTGCTATTTCATATGTTTTGGTTGCCACTATTATATTACTAGTTTGAAATCTACCGATAAAGGCAAATAAAATCAAGAACTTTTGAGAAACCCATGAATCTGACGCCCGTCAACCTCACTCAGGCATTGAAGGTATTGGTGGAAAGTCTGAGGAAACATATTTGTTTTGCAATAGGTGCCCTCCTGAGGCCATACAAAGAATAATAAAACTTAAAATAAAAACATATTTTAAAATATCGTAATTTTATCAACTGTGTGGTTTGAGCTGGCCAAGGTAGTTTAAAATCTACATAATCAATGTTTAAATAAAACTACTCCTTATTGTTTTATATTATAGGTGAAAATGTACATTCAGTGAGCCTTTTCAGGTGTACAAATATTAAAAAACTAGCTGATAGCCGCAGGCTTCGCCCCGCAAATGATTTATAAAAAATATTACAGTTTTGTGTGCTGCATTCTGTGGTTAGCCCGTGGAACTACTACGAATCAAGATCAGCTGTTTGTATTTTTCATCAGCTCAAACAAAATTTAATGACCATAAGGAATACATGGGAACTTTGTCGGGTCTCTGGCGGAGCCCTAAGGTCAGATCAGGATGAAAACCATTTAGTTTTCCTATATTATGCCTAAAGAATCAGTGTGCAAAATTCCAGCTCTCTACATACATGGGAAGGTGGAGAATTAGTGATGAGTGAGTCAGTCAGTCAGTCAGCCAGGGCTTTGCCTTTTATAGATATAGAAACTGAGATCCGTCATGCAAAATTGTGAATTAAGATATTGATTTCCTAGTTTAATTTTTAGTATTACCCCAGTACCCAGTCTAAAACATATTATAAAACCAAAAACAGTCTTATAATTTTAGCTACAAATGTCCTACCTATAAAAAATCCACAATTAAGGCAAGACAAATTATACAAGCTCTTTGTAACCCCAAGAAAAAACACATCAGGCCAACTGATTTCGCAAACGCAACTAGCATGTCGAAACATTACATACTCGTTTGAAATTAAACTGCAAATACGCTAAACAAACGGTTGTATTACCCGATTAATAAGAAAGTTGCAAAACATCCGTGCGTAAAACACTCACGTTCGTGGCGGATTTGATTGAAAACAAGTCTATAAAATGTGCCATAGCGCGAGTTACGAGGGAGTTGCGTGCGGAACAAAGCTTGGGCTCAGGGCTCATCGGCCTTGGATCGCTGACCCAGATCGGATAATGACTCGGTATTAATTACAACCGAGATGAGCACTATCGCAATCGAATATCGATTAGTCGATGTATCGATAGTCTTTGTCCTAAGATACACTGTGAAGGTTCTTAGTTAGCGCTTCGTTCAGGCGTTGCATTATTCCCTTTGCAACTGAATTCTTTGATATAGTTAAATGTATAAATGTGTTCTTTTACTTCTAAAGGCGAATATTAAAGTTGAAGGTTAATCGATTTTTTACCTAATACGTTTCCTACTTTTTGTTATTGTGCCTTTCAAAGAAGATAGTATTTTAACGTTTTTATAGGAAATGTTCCAGCCGCTGGTATTGCTACTACGTAAGGTAAACCTGTTCTTAAATATTTTGATTAACTAATTGTTCCATGACAAATAGCAGCTTGGTCTAGCTCCGATTCAAGCTCTTGTTTAGAATGGATCTGGCGAAGCTGTTTGTGATGTGAGAGCTCTAAGCACTATTCTGCCCATCCAAAGGAATTAATTCATTCGGTCAAGCACGCTACTATTTAGATTTGACTCTCCAAAAAAAGCCCTTAATTTTTCTACTCAAACAACAACTGCCGTTGAACAAAACCACCCCTCATGATTACCAGTAGACGATTTCCTTGTACCATACTCCCTTCATTTCTACTCAAACTATCATCCTACCTATGTACAAAACAACCCCTTACGACTACCAGTAGCCGAGTTTCGGGTATCATACTCTCTTAATTTCTACTCCATCTATCATACTACCGATGTACAAAACCACCCTTCACGACTACTAGTAACCAATGCCTGGGTATCACAATCCCTTCTTTTCCACTCAAACTATCGTACTACCGATGTACAAAACCTTCACAACCAGTAGCCGATTTCCGGGGATCACCCTCACCGTGTACATCGGTAACCGGCGTGACCGGCTAAGTGGATTATGAGCTCCGGCCTCTACTAGTCTACGAGCATCGGCCTGACTCACTAGTCGTGACCAGATCTAATAGATTTTAAACTAATTTGATAAATTGTCCGATTATCGGTTGATAAGTTGAGCGGGATAAATCCTACTGCGATATGAGACAGTCATAAACAACGCGTGCGTTAATGAGGTGGGAAACTGCTAGCCAATTACACATTGCACGTCAGACCGAGGCTGGCGCAGTGATGCCTGAGTGGTGTAGAGTGTGGAGTGTAATCCTTGCACGTCACACCGAGGCTAGCGCAGTGATGAATGAGTGGTGTAGAGTGTGGAGTGTGGTCCTTGCACGTCACACCGAGGCTGGCGCAGTAATGCCTGAGTGGTGTAGAGTGTGGAGTGTGGTCCTTGCACGTCACACCGAGGCTGGCGCACTGATGCCTGAGTGGTGTAGATTGTGGAGTGTGGTCCTTGCACGTCACACCGAGGCTGGCGCAGTGATGCCTGAGTGGTGTAGAGTGTGGAGTGTGATCCTTGCACGTCACACCGAGGCTGGCGCAGTGATGCCTGAGTGGTGTAGAGTGTGGAGTGTGGTCCTTGCACGTCACATCGAGGCTGGCGCAGTGATGCCTGAGTGGTGTAGAGTGTGGAGTGTGGTCCTTGCACGTCACACCGAGGCTGGCGCAGTGATGCCTGAGTGGTGTGGAGTGTGGAGTGTGGTCCTTGCACGTCACACCGAGGCTGGCGCAGTGATGCCTGAGTGGTGTAGAGTGTGGAGTGTGGTCCTTGCACGTCACACCGAGGCTGGCGCAGTGATGCCTGAGTGGTGTAGAGTGTGGAGTGTGGTCCTTGCATGTCACACCGAGGCTGGTGCAGTGTTGCCTGAGTGGTGTACAGTGTGGAGTGTTGTCCTTGCACGTCAAACCGAGGCTGGTGCAGTGATGCCTGAGTGGTGTACAGTGTGGGGTGTTGTCCTTGCACGTCAAACCGAGGCTGGCGCAGTGATGCCTGAGTGGTGTAGAGTGTGGATTGTGGTCCTTGCACGACACACCGAGGCTGGCGCAGTGATGCTTGAGTGGTGTAGATTGTGGAGTGTGGTCCTTGCACGTCACACCGAGGCTGTCGCAATTATGCCTAAGTGGTGTAGAGTATGGAATGTGGTCCTTGAACGTCACACCGAGGCTGGCGCAGTGATGCCTGAGTGGTGTAGAGTGTAGAGTGTGGTCCTTGCACGTCACACAGAGACTGGTGCAGTGATGCCTGAGTGGTGTAGAGTGTGGAGTGTGGTCCTTGCACGTCACACCGAGGCTGGCGCAGTGATGCCTGAGTGGTGTAGAGTGTGGAGTGTGGTCCTTGCACGTCACACCGAGGCTGGAGCAGTGATGCCTGAGTGGTGTAGAGTGTGGAGTGTGGTCCTTGCACGTCACACCGAGGATGGCGCAGTGATGCATGAGTGGTGTAGAGTGTGGAGTGTGGTCCTTGCAGTCAAACCGAGGCTGGCGCAGTGATACCTGAGTGGTGTAGAATGTGGAGTGTGGTCCTTGAACGTCACACCGAGGCTGGCGCAGTGATGCCTGAGTGGTGTAGAGTGTGTAGTGTGGTTCTTGAACGTCACACCGAGGCTGGCGCAGTGATGCCTGAGTGGTGTAGAGTGTAGAGTGTGGTCCTTGCACGTAACACAGAGACTGGTGCAGTGATGCCTGAGTGGTGTAGAGTGTGGAGTGTGGTCCTTGCACGTCACACCGAGGCTGGCGCAGTGATGCCTGAGTGGTGTAGAGTGTGGAGTGTGGTCCTTGCACGTCACACCGAGGCTGGCGCAGTGATACCTGAGTGGTGTAGAATGTGGAGTGTGGTCCTTGAACGTCACACCGAGGCTGGCGTAGTGATGCCTGAGTGGTGTAGAGTGTGGAGTGTGGTTCTTGAACGTCACACCGAGGCTGGCGCAGTGATGCCTGAGTGGTGTAGAGTGTAGAGTGTGGTCCTTGCACGTCACACAGAGACTGGCGCAGTGATGCCTGAGTGGTGTAGAGTGTGGAGTGTGGTCCTTGCACGTCACACCAAGGCTGGCGCAGTGATGCCTGAGTGGTGTAGAGTGTGGAGTGTGGTCCTTGCACGTCACACCGAGGCTGGCGCAGTGATACCTGAGTGGTGTAGAATGTGGAGTGTGGTCCTTGAACGTCACACCGAGGCTGGCGCAGTGATGCCTGAGTGGTGTAGAGTGTGGAGTGTGGTCCTTCTGTCTGTCGTGGTGGGGATGCTACAGTGGACCAATGAGGTGTGATTCAGGTTTACCTTTCTGGAAAATACGAATACCACACCTAAAACGAAATAAATTGTTTATGTTTATGAGACATAATAGTTTTTCAATTTGTTCAGTATAAACCGTTAATTTTTCGAAGAAATTAAATCGTTATATTTGTTTTTCCCAGACAATAATTGGAAGGGCTAAAACATATCGCAAAAACTTCTCTGATTACCATATTAATGAAAAACCTTTCATAAACCAAAATATTAATTAGTAATTAATAACTGAAATTTTATAGACTAGGAGTTTACTCATCATAGCAAGCTGTTTAGCTTTCATTATACACGATGTTAGATTGAGAACAATTCAAAATATGCCGTATATTCTAAAATAGAGATTTTTCAGTAGAATATAAGGACGTTTGAAGTGATTTTTACCTAAAAACCCATAAGAAATCCGCAATAAATTATTAAATTACTAGCTGGCCCGACAGACGTTGTCCTGTCCTAAAGTCATTGAATTTGTATAAGGTCAAATACTCGTTCATTTTCAATATGAACTCGTTTGCTTAGCTCACTCGCCTATCGAAAAAGAGTTTGAGTTGCCATTCAAGTAGTTTTTTATTTCCATTATGATAGTGCCTTTCAAGTTGTTTTTTATTTCTATAATGATATTATATTTATGCCTTTCAAGTATGTTTAGAAATACTACTAATAAAATCATGTTCCCATAAGGAAACATGTAAACTTTAAAAGTTTTTTTACAAAAACAGCTGTTTTTTTCGAAACATTATCTCTTTATTTAAAAGCAGAAAATTATAAACACAGGTTCCCATAAGGAATAACATGTAAACTTTAAAAGCCAAAAGGGAAGAGCCTTTCACATTTTCCGGGGTAAAAAGTATCCTATGTGTTAATCCAGGTAATAAACTATCCGTGTGCAAAATTTCATCCAAATCCGTTTAGCTGTTCTTGAGTTATAAAATTTGTAACTAACACCACTTTTTTCATATATTAAGATTTTCTAAGACCCCAACGCAAATAAAGCGTAATGTAAGTAATGAAGATAACACAGGAATAGAACTGCATAGATATTTCAAATTATTTTATGTAATTTTTTTCTTGAAGTAGATATACTGGGCTGAAACATGACTGGAACTTCACAAGAATTATTAACAGCGTTTTGCCCAGTTTCCATATTGCTCTTGCTTAAAGTTGTGGTAAAATAATATCGTTACCAATCACAGAAACAAACTACAATTCTGAAACTTTAATACAGATCTCTGCAAGATCACAGAAATATACCATCGCACTACCAGGCTGTAAATAACAACAGATGGTTGAAGTAAATAATAGAGACAACAAAACAAAGATGGAACGTCCCCCACTGATATCCCGGATCCTTACATCACCGCGGACAACGCCGCCTGGTGGCGAAACAACGTACTTATCGTAATAAATAGCTTCAACAGCTGATGACAACGTATTGTTGTGGGAGGATCTGCAGGTTGGCCAACAGTAACTGTGTCAACAATCATTGGCTGACACCAATACCAACCTACGCGCACATAAACTCACCCAGTCCGTGTCCTGGTGAACAGGTTTTTATCCTACAACATACTTACTTTAATCATTTGGAGGCTTACTGTTCATCGTTGTTGCTACGTTTGGATGAAATTTGATTTTAATTTGAGCAAACATTTTAGTGTCTTCGGTATACTTAAAACATTGAATTAATCCACTTCTTCATGTTACTAGACCTAACTGAGGGTACCATATTAATTCTGGATGTCCTCGGTTAAAATCCCCAACCAGCCATTCTCTGAGTCTGTACGAGTCTCAATTCTTAATCCCGTAAATGTTTTCCCCTAATCTATTTAGGGCATTGTTCCCTAAATGGTGGGTTAGACGGTAGAAAGGACCTTACCGTCATAACTTTGCCTAGTATAACAAGACCTCTATTCAAGTAAAAGACCAAAAAAATCGTACTGATTATCATAGCAATCCTCTTACAATTATACCTGACCTGTCGGGACATCATCACCGGCTGATTATCTTGTCAAACCTCCCTTGCGTTTCGTTGAACGTAATTGCACGTTCGGCAGATGACTCGAGAGGCACGGTGAGGCACCTAGGCCTCGTGAGGCAATCTGCAGCCTCAGGGGCCTAGGACCCGTCATTACTCTAATGGCTTCATACACGCTGCCATTTTCCGCTCTTCATCAATTTGCCACTTTATTTTCGGAATTGATAATTGCCGGGTTCAAATTTCACCTCAGCAGCAGCCGAATGTCCGCTTCCGTGTGTTGGATAACACCTCTAGAAATCTGGATGCTTTCTTTGGAGGAGGTACTCTAAAAAATTAAGACTCGTGAATAAACCGATCAAGGTTGCAAAGGTTTACCATCAGGATTACTTGGTCTTCTTCCCAGGAAAACGTTATCAAAATCTTCTTCCAACTCATCAGACATGAAGCTTATCACCACTGGTTTCGGTGAAGAGGAAGGTGGCATTTTGACAGTTCCAAGCCTCTTTGTAAGCATAAAGTTCACCCAAAAAATAAATTGCCAAAAGAAAAAGATCATAAATGTAGCCCAAGATTTAAAGCCACATTTTCTGAATCCCACACCGGAGTAACATTGATAACAATCTTTAACAAGCCTTGCCTAGTGACCTTGAATATATCAAGAGAATTTATGTCTTTAAAAGTAAATTAAATCAGTTTGAGTGACTACACTATCCTCGCCACAAATGGCAACTATGTCAAGCCTTTGTGTTGTTCAGATTTGCCTCCAGTATGACTTCCTTCGCCCAATACCAATGGCAAGTCAGTGCAGCCATCTAAATGTATGACTCATTTATATTTCTTATAAATATATTAAAATATGATTGTCCTTGTATTACAATTTCGCACTGTGCAATCTTTGTGAGGTGCTTTTTTTATAATCTCAAGAAATGAGATGATAAGGCACACACTATTTTATCAGCTAAAGGGGGTGGTTAAGTCCTTAATAGCTAACTTTTTCATCTAAGTCACTAATCTATATTAAAAAGATAATGTCTTAATTTTTATTTGGGAAATGTTGAACTCTTAAACTGTTATTTCGTGTTTGGTATTAATTAAAAGCTTTTACTCTGTATATGTGCATTTTGGGGCTTGGAATAACCTCCATATTTAGAGCTTTGTCCCATAGGCTTTCAAAGTTGTAATGTATGTAGTATGTATGTATATATGTGTAAGTGTGTTTTATATATGAATTTTTAAGTTGCAATCTTAGGGAGTTGTATTTCATTTCGTCAAACACCTGCTTATAATGTAAATATTCCAAACGACCGACCCTGCGAGATTCCCGTGCGGAGAACGATACTCCTGGTACTCATTAAAATATGTCGCTAAAGCACGACAAAACGTACAGTAAAACTTTCAAAATTCTTATATTCCTTAATGGAATGTGCCGAAACGTAAAACTAGCTGGGTCATAAACCTGCTGAACAAACATTCAGAGTCTGGTTTATTGACTGGCCGCAACATAACTCGGGAAGACCTCTTAGCCAGTTTTCATTTGGAAAGTAGAAATCGCGATCCGTCGTGGTGCGGGTGACGAATTCACGATGTTGTCTGAGGAACGACCTTGTAGCCTTATCAGCTGATAAGCGAGGTCAAGCTGGTGATAAGCCCAGATCAAACGCCCCGCCTGAGTGGCATTACGTGTTTCTCCTAACAATGGGCGGCGACGCTGGCTCGCTCTGGCGGAGTATGTCACACGCTCTGGATCATTGTGGAGAATTACGTTTGTGAGTGAAACAGTGAAGTCATTGTATCTATATAAATAAAATTAGAGTTTTTTCTGTACATTGCTTAGAATAATGAAATTCTTGGTTATTTTTGCGTTTCATAGGTCAGAGAATCCGAATCAAGCCTTATCTCAATTTCTGTAGGTTTGTTGGTTGGTTGGTAACGCTCTGCATCACACCTTTGTCCGCTTTTCACGCAAAAACGAGGGTACTGTTATGGCTGAAACTTATTTCCTGTATTGTATGCACTTATGAAAAGGTTTTAGATGGATTAAAACTAGCATAAGTCTTTTTGGAATTAAACAGCGAGCTCTTAAAAACCTAATATTATATGATTTCGACTAAGTTTGTCCGCTTTTCATGGGAAAACTGATTAACCGATTACGACGAAACATTTTCACTGTGTTCTGTGAATGTGGTGGAAGGTTTTAGGATACTTCAATTGGTAAATTTAATCCTGGGGCTTTGGCCTTTGGGGGGTTGAAATTACAATGTTATTCTAATGGGAGAAAAAGTTAGTTTTGGCACGTGTGCAAATTGAGGTTTATATTGGTAACAGCTGTGATTAGAAATAAGTGTTACTATCAACAGATAGCAACGGGGATGACAAAAAAACCACGCGAACGAAGTTGCGGGCACCAGCTAGTACATAATAAATTAGGCAAATCATTTAATTTTGGTTGCTCTCCCGAGTTTAGAGAAGAAATCAGCGCTGAATGTCCTTGCTTCTTCATCGTGATCTATAGCGTGTGCTACTGTTTTTATTTAAAACGGCAAAATGAGTATGTTTGTAACAAAACTAAAAAAATACCTGTTGCAAAAGTTTGTGTTGTGATGATTAGAAAATAAATATTGCCTTCATATGTTTGATACAATTAATACAGAATAAATAAATTGTATTGCTTTTACAAATTGTTCCATAAGCATTACAAGTTATTACTTAGAGGTGGATATGGTAATTGTTACTATTGAATTATTTATTAGTGATTATTTATTAGTGTTATTTTCTTCATGATGTTCTTCTTTTATAATATCTTCTTGATCGGTGATTTTGATCATAAAAAAAGCATCCATTGTATAAAATGTTTGTTCAAGAGCATTTCAGAAGGTAATAAACCGGTATAAACTGGTCATGTATTTTAGTCATTAATTTGACTCTACCGTATAGTAGTTGACGTTTGTAAAACGTTGTTCTATGATAACTTATGGTTATAATATTTCTTTTTCGAAGACTTTAATTACAAGTGTTTACATCCAAGTTTTGTAAAAAAGAAAAAGGGAGAAGCAAACAGCAAAGGTAGAAAGAGACGTAATATAGAGACCACAATAGTTTTCTGTGCAACAGTTCTAGAAATATATAGAAATATATTTCCACTTGTGATTTTAAGCGTTTGCTTTGTTTACGTCAAGCCTTTGGTAGAGTGTTATTTATTTTATATGCTAGCTTGCCCAAATACATTCCTTTCATTTACGGTTTGGCAGTTATGTTTTCCTGCCGTGATGACTTTAAAGTGAAATAAAGTAAAGACTTTTACAAATAACAACAAAAGTTGGAACTGCAACTGGAACAGTCACACCTTTTCCGTTACCCATGCTCATGCTCTATATCGTGTTACAGCTTACCTAAAGGGTGAAATGTACAATACCCCCGTCGCAGCAAACCTGCGTACTCAGCGAATTTCCTATGAATGAATATATTTCTTACTACCACATAAAACCACTTACCAAGTTTCATAAAAATACTTAAATAAATAAGTGATATATAGCATTTTATTTATTCTCTATAAGAATAACATTAGGGCTGAGAACGCAGGTTTGCTGCAACGACGAAGATAAAAATGCGGGTTTTTTGCAATTATCAATATAACTCAACCAGGTGAAGCTATATACCAAGTTTTAATGATTTATGTTCATAATTAAGGGAGATATAAAGCTTTCCGTATTCTCCATAAGAATAACATTAGGGATGAGAATGCAGGTTTGCTGCTAAGAGGATAATCAACAAAAAATCAATTTTTTGTTGAAATATATATATATATACCAGTACTAGGTGAAGCCACCTACCAAGTTTCATCAATATACGTTCATAAATAATCGAGATATCAAATTTTAAATATTCTCCATAAGGATAACATTGGACAACATACTGTGTTTAGCACTTTGAATATCACGGCAACGGTTGGACGTAGAATCACAATTTAAACACCAAAATGATTGTTTTGTAGAGCTAAACTGATTGGTAAAAGCAAATGTGAAGTTTACATAGAAATGAACTGAGGAAAAGCCAAAAACCTTTTTCCCCTAAGATTAACATGGGATATTTTATGAGCAGGTTTTTTTGGATTTTCTCCGCAACCACTTAACCTAGGTTAATAATTCAAAATACCATATTATTTGTTTTTTTAAGCTCTATAACATGGTCAAAACCAAAATTAAGTTTTTTTTAAATTTTAGGGTGAAAAATGCAAAAAACTTATTTTTGGAAAATTTAAAACCCCCATAAACCCCCCTTCCCGTGGTCCGATATTTCTGGTTTTCGAACTTAAAGTCATGAATGTCACTTTACACATTTGAGCCAAATTTCAAAATCGGACGTTTTTTACTCAAGTTATCGCGGTAACGGACACACATATATACATATATATATATATATATATATATATATATATATATATATATATATATATACATATATATAAATTTGAACGAATAGTGTTTTTGGCATCTGGGGCCTCAAAACAAAAAGCTGTCATGGTCTCGGGCTTAAGTCTTACCATGAGACCTACGGTAATAGCTTCTTCCCTATAGGGGAAATTCGCTAAAACGATACAACAGTTGTAAAATTATATTTAAACATTTGTCTGTCTTGAAAATAAATCAGTGCTGAAACCTCTCTTAACAAATTTGAAGGACATAATATTTGTAATTATTAAGCTGCTAACGGACAAACTGAAGTAATCCAATTTTGTAGGGGTACTCAAAAAACCTTCAATTCCAAAGGGAAAGTGTAATTTGATTTTCACGATAAGACGTTATTTTATAATAATCAACAATCCTCGTGCAGTATGCTGAAGGCAATAATTCACTGCTAAATTAACACCCAATTTCCTCCACATCCGGACGCCAATGATTTACAAATAGTCGCGGGGTCAGAGGTCACCGGCAATAACCACAAATAAAACATCTTCATTCGCTGTCACCGGTGAAAAATCGCCGCGACACCGGCTCCTAATGCACTTTCGCCCATTCATTAAATTCGGCGAGAAGCTACCGAAGGGAAGCCCCTAATTACGTGGGGTTAGGACGCTCCATAACCTATAGTGGAGAGGCCAAGGCGGAGCGGACATTCAATTAATACCCGGATAATTCACACAAATTGATTTCGCCTAATAGCAGCCGTACTTTACCATCCATACCATATGGCACGGTGTTGCCGATAGTCACCGGGAAGTGGCGCATCATCGTGTATAGCCTCGTCGTGACTCTGGTCTGACCCGCCGCGGCATCCAGTGAAATGCTGGTTGCCGTGCTTTATGGAGTCCTAATAATAGATAAAACCTCGTAATACATCTATAAATCGCAACTAATGCGAAATAACGTAATGGCAAATTATCGCCGCGGAGTACCTCAGAGGTCCACTCTTGACCCGATTTTGTTATCTCGTGGGGACCGGCCGAACTGGTTTCGTTGCGCGAGTAATTTGCGGGTTATCGTAGGATCTGGTTGGTTTTGTTTATACGGTGGTTTTTACTTTTAAAGTAATACTGCACAGCGGAATTTCCCCTATAGGGAAGAAGCTATTACCGTAGTCGGCATGGTAAGACCTAGGCCCGAGACCATGATAACTTTTTGTTTTGAGGTCCCCAGATGCCAAAAACACTATTCGTTCAAATTGTTATATATGTATATATATATATGTGTCCGTAAGCACGATAACTCTCGTAAAAAAGAAACTCTCGATAACTCTCGATAACGATCTTAATGAAATTTGGTACAAACGTGTAAAGTACCATTTATTTGAACGAGTTCGAAAACCAGACGAATCGCACCATCCAAAGGGGGGTTTTGGGGGGGTTTTGTACCCCAAAAATGGGTTTTTTGGGGTTTACACATGTAACTTTTATTAAAATCAAATTTTAATTTTCACCATTGAATTCAGCATAAAAAAAACAATTTGGTATCTTGATCATTGCTCTACGTCAATTGGTTACCAAGATATTGAAAGTGCTAAACACAGTACGTTGTCTAATGTTATTCTTATGGAGAAAAAGAAAAATTGTATATCTCGCTTATTTATGAACATAAACTGGCGAAATTTGGTATATGGCTTGATCTGTTGTGGTTAATTGTTGTTTGCACAAAAAATTTTTTGCCTATGGTTCCTGTAGCAGCAAACCTAGGTACTCGGTCCCCATGTTATTCTTATGGAAAATAATTAAAATGTTATATATTGCTTATTTATGAATGTATATGGATGAAACTTGGTATGTGACTTCACTTAGCTGAGTTCTATTGATATTTCCATAAAAACCCATTATATTGTGTTCCTTGTTGCAGCAAACCTGCGTACTCATCCCCAATGCCATTCTTATGGAGAATAATTAATATTTTAAATATCGCTTGTTGTGAATATATTTCTTGTGAATATTGTTAAGTGGCTTAATGTGTTATGTTATAATTCATTGGAAATTCGCTGAGTATGCAGGTTTGCTGCGACGGGGGTATTTTGTTATTAAAACGTGTAAATTAAATCACAAAGTGATGGTAAATATTACTGGTTGTTTTGAGTTTCTTACTAAACCATTTAAAGAATAGTATGCTCATTAAATAAATTGGTCAAAGCGATAATTTTCTGAAGCTATTAGTTAGGATGCAATCCTAACCCTGCTTTACAGCAAACTAAACTATCAAACAGTCACTTGTAACTTGAACCAGTAAAATACTCATGGTACAATTTCGTTGCTGTATTTGGCAGTGCACATACACCTATTGATGCTCAATATATTGTACATTGGTGTATTCCTTTCATTACACAAAAAGTTTGAAATTTCACGAGCGAGTGCACATAATGTGATTAAACACAAGACTTTACCTAATAAAAGGATTTTAAATAGTATTACAATATTTATAGCGCCTATGTGCATAAAATTACACAGTAACTTGTCGTACAACCTGTCACTTTATTGAGCATGTTAACTCTATATAGATTTAGTACCTAATCAATAACGGACAGCCTATTATCATAAGTGATCTATATTTAGAGAACGACAGCGTTATTAACGACGCACGTAACTTTTCCAGAAATCGCGCCAGAGTGCGCGGCGAGCTCTCAGCCTAGTTTACATTCTCTAACAAGCAGCGTGAGTTATAAGCGATTGCGTCCGTTCTGTTCGACATTCAGCGATAAATCGCCGAGCGTATGGGCTACAGAATATGCTTAGAATTCAAACCGTACACGATCCGAGAAATAGGTACGAACATTATTTATAGAGCATTGTTAAATTGTGTCGGCCGGCGCAATTTATCAGGACAAATTTTATTCCGCGGCTGCGATCTATTGATATGGAGATGTTTTCCATCTGTCACAGTTTATGGGGAGTGTGAACGGTAGATCACACGGGGTTGATGTATGTAGGCTGTCCTCAATTACCAAGGCCCGCAAATGAGGTTATGGAACGAATTACAGTCCTAGGGGTGATATATTGGTGCTCTGGGTTTGTATCGAAGGCTTTAGTCGTTTAAGGACTTTTATGAGGGTTTAAGAGCTGCTCCTTAAAAATAATTTGAACAGAAGATACGAACATAGTATTGTATTTAAACTCACCGGTTCAACCAGCATGAAAAGGATGGACGAGCTTCATAAAGTGATCGCTCATAGAATAGTTATAGCCTACTATTCTATGAATGGTCATGTAGGAAACTTGTAACAACCAGTAATATTAAAAGAGGTCATTCAAGATAAGAGAGTGGATCAGCAAGTTTTATAATCTTACTTATAAACTTGTCTTAGTATTATACAGATATTTTCTTCAACTATTCAGGAAACAAGCTCTTATCCATACTGAAATTAAAACTCAAACAATTTTAGCCCACCTGGCATACATTTTTTGGTACATAAAATAAACTTAAGCTGTTAACACTACTTTTTAATTATTTTTGTAAATAAATTCAAAGTTTAAAGGTGCTTTGTTGATCCCCTTGTAACCTTTTAAACAAGTATTCACACCTTTAGCGCTTGCGACCCCTCGTCCTCGAGCAATTTCGGGAGTGTCCGAAATGTTAATGCATTCAGAAAGTGATGCAGGTTACCGCGCCACCTGAAACCCCGTTTGTCCGACCGGCAGTTATGTAAAGCAGAGGCAGTTCGGTTTATCGCTCGGTCGGAGCCGTTAACCAGCTCCTCCGCTGTGCGCATCTCCCCTAATTGATACGTCTTGTTTATCGCCGACCCAGTCATAACAATATACCGCCACCCGGCCTATATAACGTGCGCTGTTTATGTTTGGGGGATAACTGCTAATTCATGCGCGTCCCCTGCGTCTGTGACCGGTCGCGCACCGCGGATTCGCCCGCGCCCGCCACGTAAATCATCGCACTTTCCCTGGAAATCCGCTTTCAAATGGGCCCGGCTGTGGGCCGTGGACCGGTATCGCCCAGCGGATTTTCGTTTTCTTTTATTGGTTGTAAGCGACTTTAAGATTCAAAACAAAATACCCCCCAAGCAGTAAACAGCGTACTCAAAGAATTTCCAATATCCAAAACATCCCAGTTAAATACAAATATTCACATATAAGTGATATGTAACATTTTAACCATCCTCCATAAAAATAAAATTGGGGCTGAGTACGCGGGTTTGCTACAAAAATAAACGCGGAAAATGGGTTTTTATGGAAATATCAATCGAATTTAACTAGTTGAAATCACACTCCAGGTTAATAATTTATGTTTCAATTTATGTTCATTATTAAGGGAGGCATAATATTTGTCTTATTCCCCTTAAGAATAACATGGTTGCTGAGTAAGCAGGTTTGCAGCTACGGGAGCCATCGGTAGAAAATAGTTCTTTGTTCAAATATCCATTTACCACAACCAGATGAAACCATACACCAATTTTTGTTAGTGTACGTACACAAATAAGCGAGATATATACGATTGTTCTTATTCTCCATTAGAATTTATTTTAAGAAGCGAGACAATTCCTAACTACTTCAGTGAGGAGAATTGTGATATCACAAATAGGTCGTCTATAAAAATATCGTAAATATTGAATATTTTGAACGATTATTTTAATTAGCCATAAATCAACAATATCGGATAAACCGTTGATAAGGTTAGTACCTTTTACACGAGGCGAGGCCTGTAGATACATTAATCTTGTTTCAGGAAACTATATGTTATGAACCGCTGTTATGTTTCTTTTGTTAGCGAATTTCCCCTATAGGGAAGAAGCTATTACCGTAGCTATTACATAGTAAGACTATAGCCCAAGACCATGATAACTTTTCATTTTGAGGTCCCCAGATGCAAAAAACACCATTCGTTCAAATTTATATATATATATGTGTGTGTGTGTGTGTGTGTGTGTGTGTGTGTGTGTGTGTGTGTGTGTGTGCGTGTGTGTGTGTGTGTGTGTGTCTGTAAGCACGATAACTCTTGTAAAAAAGGTCTGATCTTAATGAAATTTGGCATGAAAGTGTAAAGTACCATTTATTTGAACGAGTTCGAAAACCAGGCGAATCGCACTATCCGAAGGGGGGTTTTGTACCCAAAATTTGTTTGGGGTTTCACATGCAATTTTGATTTAAATCAAATTGTAATTTATACCATTGAATGTGGCTTAAAAAACAAATAATTTGTTATTTTGATCATTGCTCTACGTCAATTTGTTACTGAGATATTGAAAGTGCTAAACACAGAACGTTGTCCAATGTCATTCTTATTGAGAAATATAAAAAAATTATATCTCGCTTATTTAAGCACATGGTTCCCGTAGTGGCAAACCTAGATAATCAGTCCCCATGTTAATCTTATGGAGAATAATTAAAATGTTATATTTCGATTATTTATGAATGCATATGGATGAAACTTGGTATGGGACTTCACTTAGATGAGGTCTATTGATATTTACATAAAAACGCATATTTTGTTTTTCTCGTTGTTGCAAACCTGCGTACTCATCCCCAATGTTATTCTTATGGATAACAATTGATATATTAAGTAACGGTATCGCTTGTTTGTGAATATATTTCTTATCAATCCTGGTAAGTGGCTTATTGTGTATATATTCATTGAAAATTCGCTGAGTATGCAGGTTTGCTGCGGCGGGAGTATTTTTATTTTAAACTCAGTAAGACCAGTGTTTTTTTTTACTTTTGTAATTTGTTTACTTAATTATATTTTTACTGGGGATTGGACCGGTCTAGAACTCATTCGTAGTGGGGGCTCCAGTCCTTTGCGTCTACCTGCTTCTCTCAGAAGAGCAATGTTAACTTTCAAAGTACATCTCGACGAATTATCCTAGATCGATAATGTACGGTTTATTTTAAAGAGAAAGAAAATTCCTACCTATTTCAGTGAGCAGAATTTCGATATCACAAATAGCTAATGCATACAAGTGTCGTTATAATTGAATATTCTGGAATTCTTTGGACTATTATAATTTGTGATATCAGAATTTTTCTTATTGAGAACGCTAGATTTTTTTAAAATCAGCCATAAATCAACGATATTTGATAAACCGTTGACGAGGGTCGGACTTTGAAAGTTAACATTGGTGTCATAGAGGAAACAGAAAGGTTAAATGACTGGAGAAAATAGTTAATCCCTCTTAAACCATAAAATAGTTAATTAAAACTTCTGAAGGAAATCACCCGAAGGGGTCATCACAAGCAACCAACAGACTAACCGAGCAATCAAGCAAACCTTACTCACATTAGGATATCTTTTCCAGGAAACCCAGGTGCATCAGAAGACCCCCAAAGGTGAAGGAAGCCCGATAGCCCAGATCGCCGAGCCCACGGTCGTGACTATATTGTTTAGGGTTTACGACAGGGTCTCATCCCAAAGGTTATGAGCGAATGTTGGTACTTAGATTTACCGATGGGCCAAATATCACAGCTCCCCGACACGATCGTCCTCGGCCCCGAGATAAGATTCGCACGTCGGGGTTTACAACAGCGCTCGCTGATAACGGAACATGCGCTATAAACTGGTACTTCTGGGAAGAGCGGGTTAGCTATTGTAGTGCTGGAGTTTGGAGTAGTGTGGTATAAATTGAAACCGCATTGCTCCATTGCCTGTGTCTACTAACAAATCATCTGGGAAAATAAAAATGCCCAAAAATTAAATTTCTATCATTGAAGGCCAGTAGGGAGCATTGAAATCGGAGAGCAGCAGCATTATATTTACAAATAAAAAATACCGTAAACTACGTTAACTTTAGATTTATATTGAAGTTAACTCCCGCTCTAAATGGTAAACCAATGTCTATCTCTACATTTGAGAATTTGTCTCCGCATACATCTCAGGATCATTTCTCTAAAGACATCCTCACAACAATTTGTCTACTCATCTCCATAAACATCTTCACATCATTTGATATATATATCTCCATACACATCTTCACATAATCAGGAATAATTATCCATAAACAACTTTACATAGCCAGGAATACATCTACACATGATTGAGAGTACATTTTAATTTACATCTTCACATCATTAGGATTACATCTCCATACGCATCTTCACATAATCAGGAATAATTATCCATAAACAACTTTACATAGCCAGGAATACATCTTCACATGATTGGGAGTACATTTTAATTTACATCTTCACATCATTAGGATTACATCTCCATACGCATCTTCACATAATCAGGAATAATTATCCATAAACAACTTTACATAGCCAGAAATACATCTTCACATGATTGAGAGTACATTTTAATTTACATCTTCACATCATTAGGATTACGCATCTTCACATAATCAGGAATAATTATCCATAAACAACTTTACATAGCCAGAAATACATCTTCACATGATTGAGAGTACATTTTAATTTACATCTTCACATCATTAGGATTACATCTCCATACGCATCTTCACATAATCAGGAATAATTATCCATAAACAACTTTACATAGCCAGGAATACATCTACACATGATTGAGAGTACATTTTAATTTACATCTTCACATCATTAGGATTACATATCCATACGCATCTTCACATAATCAGGAATAATTATCCATAAACAACTTTACATAGCCAGGAATACATCTACACATGATTGAGAGTACATTTTAATTTACATCTTTACATCATTAGGATTACATCTCCATACGCATCTTCACATAATCAGGAATAATTATCCATAAACAACTTTACATAGCCAGAAATACATCTTCACATGATTGGGAGTACATTTTAATTTACATCTTCACATCATTAGGATTACATCTCCATACGCATCTTCACATAATCAGGAATAATTATCCATAAACAACTTTACATAGCCAGGAATACATCTACACATGATTGAGAGTACATTTTAATTTACATCTTTACATCATTAGGATTACATCTCCATACGCATCTTCACATAATCAGGAATAATTATCCATAAACAACTTTACATAGCCAGAAATACATCTTCACATGATTGGGAGTACATTTTAATTTACATCTTTACATCATTAGGAATACATCTCCATACGCATCTTCTCATAATCAGGAATACATCTTCATACACATCTTCAAATCATCGCAGCAGGAATATAAATTCATAAATATCTTCACATAGTTATGAAAACACATTCACATTATTAGGAGTACATTTCTACATAAAATCTTTACTTTATCAAGAATATAACTCCATACACATCTTCACATCTGTAGGAGTACATTTCCATACTCATCATAAGGAAAATATCTCCATATACATTTTCATATCATCAAAAGTATATACATCTTTACAAATAATGATAAACATTCAACCTATCACGAGCCACAATAAGCTACTTTTTGAACTTTTAGATGTCCAAGTAGATCATAATTAATTTGCTCAAAACTCAAGGCTTAAATTTCGGTTTGAAAGTGTAACAACCCGTCATCGAACAAATCACGAGTATTAAGCCTAACTGCATTACTTTCTAGCAAATCTTGACATGGCAATAAACTCACATGCTTAGATTCTACCTGATAAAACCCACTGATGTATGACTTAATCAAAGTGTTCTAGTACTCAGAACCAGTATAACTCGCGACTCGTGTGGACGAAGAGCTGTGCCATTACCTTCCCTTATCTCCCGCTGTGTATATATACATTGTATATACATAGGGACATGCAAAAATGGCAACACTGTAGCGTAAAATACTGGACATCTTATTCCAAGCGTGCCCAGAATGACCTCTGATCCTCTTGGTGAAATATCTACACTTAGTTCACTACCACCGCTGGAGACATCTCTGATGCAGCAAACTGATAAGCGTTGATAACACTGGGATACCAGTTTAGGCTTGTTGGTTTTCACATTCCTTTTGGATTTATCAACAGTCTATCTTTGAATATTAATTTGATAATAGACTACGTTACATTTATAACGTACTAGCTGATTACCCGTTCTTCACAATAATTCAGGAAAGAACAATTGATTAAAATTCTTGCTGCAACTGCAACTGTTTCTGATCCATTAAACCTATTGTCCATAATAATAACGTTGCAAATTTAAGGTGGGGGTTGCAGGACCTAAGGAATTGCCAAGATGGGGAATAGGCCTGTATGTAGCCCAGATCAGTTATCTACTTGCATGCAAATTTTCAGATCGATTGGTTCAGTACTGTAATTTTTACATTAAAACTGAACGACAGACAGACACCGCCTTTCTTTTAAAAATATACTAGCTAATTTACCCGTTCTTCGCACGATTAGAAAGGTTTTGAAACAGCTTCAACTTCTGCTTCTGCTCTTTAAGCTGTCATATGGAAGTATCCAAAGTTTCTGAATTTTTTTTACTTTCTCCCCTTATACATAGTATATGGAGAAAGTATTGTTTTCGTCAAAATTTTCGAATTTGAGTTGTTAGTAGAAATATTCGTTTTGGTGCTCCCTGAACCCAAAAAAGTGGTTTTTACGTGATGTCTGTCTGTGTGTGTGTGTGTGTGTGTGTGTGTGTCCGTGTGTGTGTGTGTGTGTGTGTGTGTGTGTCTGTGTGGATGTGTACAGAGCTAGAGCCCTAACCAATGGACCGATTTTTATGAAATTTGGTATGTAGGTACTAATCCACGATATCTCCAGGTGTTTTTTTCATTTTTTTGAATTTTTGATTTTTAAGGGTAATTATCCCCCAAAAATCGCCAAAAAACATGTAAAATCCAAATTTCTCAAAAACGGCTCTAACGATTTTGATTAAACTTTAGTGGTTTGTAGAGCTTTAGGTTTCCAACAAAATGACACCACCCGCATTTCTGGAAAAATTCGGATTCAGAAGTTACAGGACTTAAAACATCCAAAATTCAGTTTTTTGGATTTTTCATAAAAAATCATAAGTGCTGCAAAAGATTACTATTCACCATTGAAAAGAGCTCAAAAAAATAAATAAATTAGTATTTTGAATTACTATTCTACGATTGCTAGTTGCGGAGAAAATTGAAATTTGCATTTAGCGGTAAACGCAGTACGTTGTCCAATGTTATTCTTATGGGGAATACATAAATTACTATTTCTCTCTTATTTACTGATCAATTTCATTAAAACTTGATATGCAGGTCAAGGTAGCATTGACCAATAGAGGATGTTCGAAATATGTTGCCATTTAACCCTGGGGGGGACAAGGGGGCATTTCCCCTCTCAAAATCTCTTTGTTTAGCAACGGAATCTTTAGTGCTCCTAAAAAGGGATTTTGGTGAATATTTCTGAAAACAACTATTTTAGACAATTTTCAGTTCATTTATCTGTACTTCATATTCTATATTTAGTAAATAACAAATTTTTTTTCATTAAAGTTTGGCTAAAAGGGAGAAAGTATGTGTCAGTTTCCTGATACCGTTTATTATATTTATGTGTTGCACGGGTTCAAGATTTACCTTTGTGTAAAGTTTCTGCCCAGTCGGTTCAGTAGTTTTTGCGTTTACCCGGTTCAGCAGACAGACAGACAGTCAGACAGAAACCACCTCTTCTTTATAATATTATTGATAGATAAGCCTACGATAGAATAGGATTTATTTTCTCAATACTATAGGCAAATTTAGGATCTTAAAAAAAAAATAAATCAAACCATAAGTTACAGTACTATTCCTCTACTATCAACCCATATTACTTGGATCTACTATTATCGCAATTATTGTGTTCTGTAAATTTCACTGTTTACGTAAAAACACATTATTAAGTAAATATACTCCCGTAGCAGCAAACCTGCGTACTCAGCGAATTTCTAATGCATATGTCTGTTTCTCAATACCACATCAAGCCACATACCAAGTTTCATCAATATACATTTATAAATAAACGACTTATGACATTTTAATTATTCTCCATAAGAATAACATGACGGATGAGTATGCAGGTTTGCTGAAGCATGGAACACAAAAAATGGGGTTTTATACAAATATCAATATAACTCATGTAGGTAAAGCCACATACCAAATTTCATTAATTTATTTTCAGAATTAAGGGAGATAATATGTTACTTATTCTCCATAAGAATAATAGGGGGCTGAGTACGCAGGTTTTCTGCTACGGGAACTATCTACCAAGGAATGTTTTTTATTGAAATTATCAATAGAACACAACGATATGAAGCAATATACCAAGTTTCATCAGGATTAGTTGATAAAAAAGCGAGATATACAATTTTTCTTATTCTCCATAAGAATAACATTGGACAACATACAGTGTTTAGCACATTCAATATCTCTGTAGAGCAATAATCAAAACACAAAATTGTGCGTCTTTTTAAGCTGATTCCAATGGGGGACAAATTTGACTTTTTCAAAAATGATATGTAAAAACTCAAAAACACCATTTCGACAACTACCACGATTATAGTTTTCTCTGACTTTTTACAACTGTTTACGTTATTAATTAGTTTGATCAAAGCTACAAATTGTAATCGGGTGGAAGGGAGGCTCAATAAGCAGAAGCTGTAAATCTTTGATTGACTTTCAAATGAGAGTGCAGCGAACTGGGTGGCTGCGATCCGACATGCGATACTTTTCCAAACACGGTTTACCTATTAGCAACTTCCTGGTCTATCTGTCCCTTTCATGTAAATCACGAGAAAATGTATTGGATCAACAATGTATTGCACCTTATATTAATCAACCCCTTATAATGTGTCTCTACTTATAAAGGTACGTGATACAGATGTATTTTCTGTAGTTAAAAGTTACTGGTGTTAATCATAACATAAAGTTCTGATTACCGGGAGACCTGCCATTTTATTTTTTGATTAGAGATGTTTGATTAGTTTCGTGGGTGAAAAATATGCCTATATGGAATCTTTATTCAATAGTTGTACTCACCCGCTTTCAAGATATCATTTTTTGTTATTACTTTACCACGTGTATGTGCTACTTTGACAGTTCACTGGTTATTTATTCATAGCTATTATGATTAATTTAAACCTCCAGTACCTGGGGCCGAGCTTTGCTCGGGGAAAGGCCAGTCAGTTTGTTTAGATGACTTGGAGTAATATTTCACCATTTCCCCCTACTGATAATCAGATTTGTATAACTCATTTGCCTCTTTTCTACATTTTTAAGGTCACTCCAGTTGTTATTTATAGCTCAATGTCCTTTTGATTTATTTTACTACCCTATATATGTAATCTTCACTCAAATCTTTTAATCTCTGCTCTCAGGAAACCACATGTTAATAATCATAAACAACATGAGTATTACTTTGACAGTTCCCTGGTTGATTATGAACAGCTGTTACAATTCTTTTCTTTTGATTTGAAACTCCATAAGCCCAATGTTAATTTTGGTAACTTTTCATTTTAGTTTTTTTACATTATTTGATTTTTCCTGGGGATGAGGCCTGTCTAGAACTTATTTTTATCCCAGAAATTAGTTATTTGGAACATTTGAAGGAAATCGTTGGGGCCGTTTTTGAGATCAGTGTCGCAAGCAAGCAAACCTTATTCATATTAGAGTATAGGATAATCCAAATGTTAAAGTTTCTCCCTTTAACACGATTTTTATATGAATTTTCCTGGGGTTTGAGGTTTTCACCAATCGGCTTTTTAGGTGCAAAAGCCCCTAATTCCAAAGTTTAAGCAAAATCCTTCCGCTGGATATCGAGATAAATTTTGCAAACAAAAATAGCCAGCAAACGAATAGACATGCATTGCTCGTAGGGAGTGAAGGATAATCTGAACTTCGAGTGTCCATAAGGTCCCTCTGGGTCTCTAGAAACGTAAAGAAATCAATATTTAGTTGAACATATTCAATTGAACAGCAGCTGTTTACTGTTTATAAGCAAGAACAACTGTTTCAAACAAAATTCTGGAAAGGGATCACAATTTAAACGAATGGAACCGTATTCGTTCTGGATAATCCCAAAAGAAAAAATATTTTGCTCGAAGAATATCCAAAAATTATGATTGAAACTAAATTCTCACTTCTAGGTTAGTCAGCTTAATGCCCCTAAAAATATTACAAATTTACACAGTCTGCAACTGCTTTAGAACTAGGCTATCATTCTAAAATGATCACACAAAAAAAACTCTCATATTCCTTCTGTATTAAATATACTGTAGTCTATAACCATAAACATATACTATAACCATTTCTGTAGTCAATGCTATAACGATGTCCTGACTTTTATTTTTTTAGTTACCTTCTCGTATTTTGTTCGTTTTAAGCAATTATGTAATTTTCTTTAAAATGTTTAGTTCTTGAAAAATATGGCTAGTTGGTTAGTATGTTATTGTACCACACAAGTTTTAGTATGCAATACAATAGGATTGTCTATAAAACTAACATTGTGTTTCTTAATTTAAAACTAATCATCAATAAATTATTGTAGCAAAAATGTATATTACAGTCCAATGTGGAGAACAACAACGCCATCAAGTAAAAATTACAGTACCGGTAAACGTTTTCTCAGAGATACCGTTTCTATAGTTCATTTCGTGTAATTTTCTTATAAGGAATGGAATATTAAATATTACAAATTATAAAACGTTAAATATCTACTGAGAAAGTAGACTTTTAGCCGTAAAAATAATGAACACTCGTTACTCTAAAAAAACCCTCCATAAAAGAATACCCTCAAAAACACCCTCAAGCTTTGAAAATACCTGATTTCGGGTAATTACTCTCAATCTGGCAGCACTGCGTCCAACCATTCTTTTCTATGACCCAGGGGTCTTTTGTTGACTCAGAGTACTATCCAGTACAATAGTCTGCACACCAACACCAACAGCGACACCCCCACGCCCGGGGCGGGTGTCAGGTGAGTGTTGGTGTTGTGTGTGGCGCGTTATGAGCCAGAACGGCCTTGCCGCAGCCTCGTGGCTCAGCAGATTAACGAGCTCGCCGACCGACCAATCATGCGCGGGGACTAGCGGCGCGGCGTGGCACAGCCGCACTCACACGCGGGTGGTGTAACCTTAGGGGGAGACGGAAAAAATTAAACTCGTCGTTAAATAATATTTGATTTGTAATAGTCATTTATGTACAAGGAGCGTAAAATAAGCCTTTATCACTTGGGACCGTCGCGCGTTAATTTTCGAACGCCATAAATCACTTTACACTCTAATTGCATACACATTTTTTCCTACAACATCAGTTTTGAAAACCACACAACACAACAAATTACAATTTAATCTATTTTTGCTAGATTCTCGATGGTTAAAATTAAACATCAATCAGCTGTATATTACTTCGGTGAGCGGTGAAGTGAGGTGCAGCGAGCGATAAGAACTTTGTCGCTCGCTAAACGGAAAATTGCTGTCTTATCATGTGTCTTTCGATCGAAAGGTTACACACGTTAGGAACGTTTTTAGGATAAAATAATAAAAACTTCAAGGAATATATCTATAATTATTTGTATTAAAATATTATCTAAATTCCTATTTTTAGCTAAAATATCTACATTTATCAACCCTTACTTTAACTATATAACTATACGCTCGTTTATTAGTTGCTTATAAGAAAAAAAATAATGTACTAGTAACAAGGTTGGCAACAACGACAATCTTAATTTTCAAAGCTTCACTTCAATTAAGTTCGATTTATATTCTTAATTTAAATTGTTGATATCTAATTAGTAAAAATGAGTTTTCATGTTTACACATTGATGTGTAGTTGGGAAAGAACAGTTGATAACAGAATAACTCTGATTTTTACAATGTTCTCATTCTGATTTCCGTGCTTTCAAGGAAAAGTATATCTTTCTAGATGATTTCCAAAGTTTTGTTGTACACCTAAGGAATGTTTTAGCTCTTGATATCCAATGAATCTGATATATATTAGTGCTGATATATTAGTGTACGGAAATTTAAGAGAATTATCATTACTCATTACACATTTAGCGTTTAATACAATCTATAAAATTTCACACAGGAGCAAAAGAATGTAATTTTTAAATCATTCCGTTTGATATATCCTCCTGTTACTTCTATTTACGTAACCATGTTGCCCAACCAGTCCGGAATTGAGTTTGCAAGTTTGTTAAGTGTGTGCAAATTATTGAGTAAAGTGACGACATCCTAACTGTCAAACATAATTTACTGAAGAAACCGCATTTGAATAAATGACAAGTCCTAATAGCCTGTTGAAACGTCCGTCTACACTTGTTGCGGGAAATAATAGTATTCTTTAAGGTAATCGCTTACCTTTTAAACCGGTTTCTTGGTTATTGTTCTGCGGTAAAAATAAAAATACCCCCGTCGCAGCAAACCTGCGTACTCAGCGAATTTCCTATGAATGAATATATTTCTTACTACCACATAAAGCCACTTACCAAGTGTCATAAAAATACTTAAATAAATAAGTGATATATAGCATTTTATGTATTCTCTATAAGAATAACATTAGGGCTGAGAACGCAGGTTTGCTGCAACGAGGAAGATAAAAATGCGGGTTTTTTGCAATTATCAATATAACTCAAGCAGGTGAAGCTATATACCAAATTTTAATGATTTATGTTCATAATTAAGGGAGATATAAAGCTTTCCGTATTCTCCATAAGAATAACATTAGGGATGAGAATGCAGGTTTGCTGCTAAGAGGATAATCAACAAAAAATCAATTTTTTGTGGAAATATCAATATACCATTACTAGGTGAAGCCACCTACCAAGTTTCATCAATATACGTTCATAAATAATTGAGATATCAAATTTTAAATATTCTCCATAAGGATAACATAGGACAACATACTGTGTTTAGCACTTTGAATATCACGGCAACGGTTGGACGTAGAATCACAATTTAATCACCAAAATGATTGTTTTGTAGAGTTAAACTGATTGGTAAAAGCAAATGTGAAGTTTACATAGAAATGAACTGAGGAAAAGCCAAAAACCTTTTTCCCATAAGATTAACATGGGAGATTTTATGAGCAGGTTTTTTTGGATTTTCTCCGCAAACACTTAACCTAGGTTAATAATTCAAAATACCATATTATTTGTTTTTTTAAGCTCTATAACATGGTCAAAACCAAAATTAAGTTTTTTAAAAATTACAGGGTGAAAAATGCAAAAAACTGATTTTTGGAAAATTTAAAACCCCCATAAACCCCCCTTCCCGTAGTCCGATATTTCTGGTTTTCGAACTTGTCATGAATGTCACTTTACACATTTGAGCCAAATTTCATCGAAATCGGACGTTTTTTACTCAAGTTATCGCGGTAACGGACATATATATATATATATATATATATATATATATATATATATATATATATATATATACATATATATATACATATATATATAAATTTGAACGAATAGTGTTTTTGGCATCTGGGGACCTCAAAACAAAAAGTTATCATGGTCTCGGGCTTAAGTCTTACCATGAGACCTACGGTAATAGCTTCTTCCCTAAAGGGGAAATTCGCTAACAATATTTTGAGGTTTATAAACATTTTTTCTTCACACTGTACGGAAAACAGCTGTTTTCAGCATTAGCTACGAGTGCAGAAAATAACTTTTTCCCGTTCTAGAGTGGGAAAATCAGCTGTTGATTTTCCACACTAGTATTTAGTTATGATTTCTGACAAAAGTTCCTAACGTGACCCCCTGAACACGTTTTGGGAGGTCGTTCAAAATTATATATATATATATATATATATATATATATATGTATATGTATATATATGTGTGTGTGTGTGTGTGTGTGTGTGTGTGTGTGTGTGTGTGTGTGTGTGTGTGTGTGTGTGTGTGTGTGTGTGTATGCGCTCTAGCGGTCACATTTTTTGTCCGATTTACTTTAAATTTTGTAGGGACGTTCCTTTCTATAATAAATTGGACAAATTCGTTGGGAAAAACAATCGGAAAACTCGAAACCCCCTTATTAGGGGATTATTCTTTCAAATTTTGAGTTTTTGGGCCCAAAAAGGGTCACAAAAGCCCCGGACGTAAAATTAATGCTTATTCTAAGATGGGAATTAGTGAAGCGAAAGTTTTAAGCCCTCTCTCGTCATAGTAGCATACATATTTACCGAGTTATTAAAGAAAATGTATATCGGTTAATCACAGTACCGTTGTCTTATGGGGTTTTTACATTAGAAAAGCATGTTATTCATGTGTCGGTTATTTGTATCATCCCCAGCAACCTCGCACCTACTTTTCAGCCTGACTGGACCTTCTCCTAACCTTATAATGCACAAAATTGTATTCCTAGCATTGCAGGTAAATGAAACCAGGACCATCAGAACAGCCAAAAAATCTATGTTTTCAGATTTCAACAAAATTGGAATAAATGTATTTTTTACACTGGTTTTGGGTTTTAAAAGTTTTGCATGTGGAAATTCACTTCCCTCACGTCAGCGTGCTGCGAGCGAACTCGTTATTAATTAACTACAGTGTGATAAAAAATATCGTTCATAACTCGAGTAGAAAGTGTTATTCCGTACCTTGATCGAAATTCCGCCCGAAAACAGTCACTTTCCACTCTTATTATGAAATATACTATTCCCTAATAAATCACAATGAAAAGTTTACTAGATTAGACCATCCCTCAAATTTGTTTACTCATAAAAGAAATTACATAATAATGAAAAATAAACTTTTTTGTTTGACAATCTGGGTTAAGTTAACCTAGCTTACAGTTTTGATGTTCTGGTAAACTTTCATACAGTAATCATGCTGGAAAATCCAAAGTGAAAAAGTATGCTTTATTGTGTCCCTAGTCAACTACAGTATCTGTGTTTAGGATGCCAGATTAGTAGTTTATTAGTATTATTAGTAGTATTAGTAGTATATTAGTAGTATTAGTTTAGGCTTCTTCATTTCAAGGGTGTCAATCACTCCCCTTTTTAGCGAATTTCCCCTATAGGGAAGAGGCTATTACCGTGGTCGGCATAGTAAGACCTAAGCCCGGGACGATAATAACTTTTCGTTTTGAGGTCCCCAGACTCCAAAAACACCATTCGTTCGATACTGTATATATATATATATGTATATATATATATATATATGTGTGTGTGTGTGTGTGTGTGTCCGTGAGCACGATAACTCTCGTAAATATGATCCGATTTTGACGAAATTTGGTATAAACATGTAAAGCAGCATTTATGACTTAAAGGTCGAAAACCAGACAGATCGACTTATCCAAAGGGGTACTTTGGGGGAGTTTTGTACCCCAAAAATGGGTTTTTTGAATTTTTTACATATCATTTTTGAAAAAGTCAAATTTTAGTTTTGACCATTCTATTCAGCTTAAAAAAACACAATTTGGTATTTCGATCATTCCTCTACGTCAATTGGTTACCGAGATATTGAAAGTGCTAAACACAGTACGTTGTCTAATGTTATTCTTATGGAGGAAATTAAAGTGTTTTTATCTCGCTTATTTATGAACGTATACTGACGAAACTTGGTATACAACATCTTCTCGTTGAGGTCTATTGATATTTGCTAAAAAAAACTTTTTTGCATAATTCTCCCTTAGCAGCAAACCTGCGTACTCAGCCCCATGTTATTCTTATGGATAATAATTAAATGCTCTGTCTCTCTTAATTATGAACATAAATTAATACAAACTGGTATACGACTTCACCTAGTTGAGTTATATTGATATTAGCATAAAAACCCATTTTTTGTGTTCCTTGTTGCAGCAAACCTGCGTACTCAGCCCCAACGTTATTCTTATGGAGAATAATTAAAATTGTATATATCGCTTATTTGTGAATATATTTTTATGAAACTGGGTAAGTGGCTTTATGTAGTATTAAGACATTTATATCTCCATTGGAAATTCGCTGAGTATGCAGGTTTGCTGCGACGGGGGTATTTCATAATAGACCTCGTCAGAGGTTTCTGCATAGTCTATAACTATTTGAATTCACATTAATTGGCTCACTGCAATGACGCAGCTCCTTAACAGAATCGTTAAAACTGAACTGATCTATAAATTTGTTTCGCTATTTCCTTCGGTTAAAGTTAGGTCAGTTTTATGTGGAAAGTGTCGACACAATAAAAGGATTGTTAAAAATAAACTGATCGATAAATCATGGTTTGATATGGTTTTATGGGTTCGTATGGTATGGTATCGATAATTAAATGGTTTCCACCATTTACTTTTCCTACAGTTAAGTGACTTAAAAATGGACTGATCGATAAATTAGAGTTTCCCCATGTTCTTGGCCTAAAGTTAGGTTTATTGTCTAACTTCCGTATTATCACCTACGTTGAATGTTAAATACCATTAATCTAACAGATTGATTTTGTGCCATAGTGGGTTTTCCTCCAGGAAATGGCGAAATGTTTAAAGATGTTGGTTGGGTAATGTTGCAGCGATGCGAGCTATCCCTGGCAGGTCCCAAGGCACCAACCTCTGTCGGCGTTCCCATAGTGAGATTCAAACACTTGGTCTTGGGTTTCTGCCAGTGCGGTGAAACCCTCTGCAAATCACGCCACCATGGAGGGCGGTCAATCATTGCCAACACTTTAAGATAAAGAGGCTATTCCATTTATGAATTGTAGCAAGAGAAGAAACTGTAGAATATATACAAAAGTTTGGGGTAAAAAACTGTGCCTAAATGTTGACCGCCATTTTGACCCTCTATACCCTCCGGTATCCATGGCAAAAATATGTTTAACAAACCAAATATTCGCTTCACAAGTTATGTTAGTCTTTACTACTCTTTGACCAGATGATTTGTTTACAAAAATATCCTCCAGTGAGGCTTAACGTTTTTAAGACGATACAAGGGCTCTATATTATTTACATCTCGTTGTTTAAAACAGTAACTAGAACCATTGAATAAATATTGCATTTAGACATATTTTTCACCGACGAAACGAATCAAGGGATGATATAGCATGGCGGTATATGGAGAAAGTATTTCATCAAAATTTTCGAATTTGAGTTGTTAGTGGAAATATTTGTTTTGGTGCTCCCTGAATCCAAAAAAGTGATTTTTACGTGATGTCTGTGTGTCTATCTGTCTGTCTGTCTATAAGGATGTGTACAGAGCTAGAGAGCCCTAACCAATGGTCTTATTTTTATGAAATTTGGTATGTAGGTACAAATCCACGATATCTCCAAGCATTTTTCATTTTTTGAATTTTTTATTTTTTATGGGTAATTATCCCCAAAAAACCGACAAAAAACATAAAAAATCAAAATTTCTCAAAAACAGCTCCAACGATTTTAATTAAACTTTATTTATTTGTAGAGCTTTAGTTTTACAACAAAATGACTCCACCTGCTCCTTTTCTGGAAAATTCGGGTTCAGAAATTAAAGGACTTAAAATATCCAAAATTCAATTTTTTGATTTTTCATAAAAAATCATAGATGTTAAAAATATTAAAATTCACCTTTAAAAAGAGCTCAAAAACTAAATAAATTAGTATTTTGAATTATTATTCTACGATTGCTGGTTGCGGATAAAATTTAAATGTTCATTTTTCAGTAAACACGGTACGTTGTCCAATGTTATTCTTATGGGGAATACAAAAATTATTATATCTCTCTTATTTACTGATCAATATCATTAAAACTTGATAAGCAGGTCAAGTTATGTTGCCACTTAACCCTGTGGGGGGATGAGGGGGCATTTCCTCTCTTTTAACCACTGTGTGTAGCAAAGGATACTGTAGTGCCTTCATAAATGTTATTTGGGTGGAAACTTTTGAAAACAACTTATTTAGAAGATTTTCTGTAGATTCAACCGTAATTTATATTATATATTTCGTAAATAAAAAGTAATCTTTTTCATTAAAGTTAGGCTAAAAGGGAGAAAGTATGTGTCAGTTTCCTGATACTGTTTATTTTTCTGTAGAATAAAGTTGTTGTAAGTGTAAACAGTGTAATTGTATCATTTCCGTCAACCCATGTATTCTTTAAAAGGTGCCAATTCTTTATGAAACAAAACGCTCTTGCCTTCAGAAACTTTCACACGGAGGCGTTGAAATAGTTAATGTGGGGTTTTGGAACAAACCCACTCGTAAATAAAGAATCCGTGAGAGAAACTGTAACAGTATCGATGCCGGGAGAGACAATCGAACAATCAGCCCGTCGGGTGGTCCGAGTGCCTACACAATCTGCGATATCTGCAGGGCTGAACTGGGGATAAACTGATTTTGTGAGGTGCCTTTGGAATTAGGAATCATGCTAGCAATAGATGCGATGAGTTTGAAATTACTTTAAACTCATTAAAGTTAAGAGGAGGCTCCAGTCACGAAATATTTTCTGTTTCTTCCTGCTTCTCTGATATGGTCAATGTAAACTTTCAAAGCCCGTCTATTCTCAACGACTTTTCCAAAATTGACGCATCTCTTTTAAGAAGCGAAAAAACCAAGCAATTTCAGGGAACAGAATTTCGATATCAAAAAATTCACGCCAATAAAGGAATCGTAGATATTCAACTTTTTGGAATATTATTAAATTATTATTATTTGGGATATTGAAAACTTCCTCCCTGAAATCACTAGGTAGTATTACTAACGATTTCAAGAGGAATGTTGGGGGGAAAAACTGATAAAATGCAATGCAAATTAATTTGTATTATTAAAAAATTGTAAAATAATAATACTTCAAGTATACAATGTATACTAACCCCGCACACTGTTTTGTTCCACTATGCAATTATTAACGCTTTATTATATTTAGAACGACCCAGTTCGCCTTGTGGAGGCCAGGTTATCGGACACAAAGTTTCATAAAACTTAACAGCCGCTTCAGGCCAGGGAACATATTAATAATGAGTACTGTACATATCTTTAACGTAGACTATCAATATCAAATTATCCACATCGATCGTATTTAATCTGGTGTCCTTTGCATTCTGTTAGACCCTTGCGATAACGAAAGTGACATCCTTAGTCTGCGGAAATCATGGCTAAACATATCTCCTTAATACTATATTATTTTGTTGCCTAATCTCCCTAATCTTTTTTATTTCAAAGAGTTTTCAGTCCCATTTTGCCTTATTTTTCGCGCCAACATGTCTTAGACTAATTGATTGATGTGAAAGGTCACGGTTAAATATTCCAAAAGATTTTCTTTTTTATTGAACCTAATTTAGTTACAATTTTTTAACCGTGCACAACTATGTTACTACAGACCATCTATTTTACAAATGCGCAAATGGCAATAGCTTTATCTAAAAATAGTTAACGAGTTCGCACGCAGCACGCTGACGTTAGGGAAGTGAATTTCCGCATTAAAAACTTTTTAAAATCAAATAGCGGTTTAAACAACGATTTGTGTGATTTTTAACAAAGTGGATAATATTAAATTTGTTGGCTGTTCTAATACGCCTGGTTCTATTTAAATCCAGTATTGACATGGCAATGTTGTGCATTATATAAGCTTAGGAGGAGGTACAATCAGGATCTAAAAACGGTATGGGGGTATTAGGAGTGATATATCTACAACAAGATATGAAAACAGCCTTATCTAATGTAAAATCCCCAAAATACAACGTACTGTGTTTACTCAATCTTTATTTTCTTTAATAACACAGTAAATATTTCTGCTACAATGATGAGGAAGTTCTTAGAATTTCCGTATTTTTAAGTCCTATAACTTAATTTGCCTTAGTTTTACATTAGGGGCTTTTCTAACCATTTTTGGGTCCAAAAACTCAAATTTCAAAATTTGAAATCCAAAAAAAGAGGGTTAGAGTTTTCGATTGTTTTGCCCAACGAATTTGTCCTACTGATTACAGAAAGAAATGTTCCTACCAAATTTGAAGTAAATCGGACAAAAAATGCGACCGCTATAATGCAAACACATACATACATACATATACATATATTATATTATCTTATTCACAGCTGTTATGAATGTTTTTGTTTTTATTTGAAACACCATAAGCCCAATATAAAAGTTTCCAATTCTCTAACGAGTTTTTCAACGAAATATTAATTTTATTGTGGTTGAGCTTTTTAGATCCAAGAGCCGGCAATTCCAAAATTTTAACAAAATCGTTCCACTGAATTCCAAGATAGATTTTGCAACCAAACACACAGACTGTCATTGCTCGTATTAGAATATAGGATTATCAAGTACACATTTGTATTTGTTTTAGCGAATTTCCCCTATAGGGAAGAAGCTATTACCGTCGTCGGCATGGTAAGACCTAGGCCCGGGACCATGATAACTTTTCGTTTTGAGGTCCCCAGACCCCAAAAACACCACTCGTTCGAAACTGTATATATATATATATATATATGTGTGTGTGTGTGTGTGTGTGTGTGTGTGTGTGTGTGTGTGTGTGTGTGTGTGTGTGTGTGTGTGTGTGTGTCCGTGGGTGCGATAACTCTCGTAAAAAAGGTCCGATTTTGATGAAATTTGGTAGAAGTGTGTAAAGGAACATTTATGACTTTAAGTTCGAAAACCAGCTATATCGCTCTACCTTAAGGGGTATTTTTCGGGGGTTTTGTACCCCAAAAATGGGTTTATTGAATTTTTTACAAATAATTTTTGAAAAAGTCAAATTTTAGTTTTCACCATTGGATTCAGCTTAAAAAAACACACAATTTGGTATTTTGATCATTCCTCTACGTCAATTAATTGGTTACCGAGATATTGAAAGTGCTAAACACAGTACGTTGCCTAATGTTGTTCTTATGGAGGAAAAGAAAATTTTTATATCTCGCTTAATTGTGAACGTATACTGACGAAACTTGGTACTGTATACAGCTTCATCTTGTTGTGGTCTATTGATATTTGCTCAAAAAAATTGTTTGCCAAAGGCTCCCGTAGCAGCAAACCTGCGTACTCAGCCCCCATGTTATTCTTATGGAGAATAATTAAATGCTCTGTCTCCCTTAATTATGAAAATTAATGAATAAAAACTGGTATACGACTTCACCTAGTTGAGTTATATTGATATTAGCATAAAAACCCATTTTTTGTGTTCCTTGTTGCAGCAAACCTGCGTACTCATTCCCAATGTTATTCTTATGGAGAATAATTAAAATTTGATGTATCGCTTATTTGTGAATATATTTTTATGAATCTTGGTATGCGGCTTTATGTGGTATTGAGACATATATTTTGCATTGGAAATTCGCTGAGTACGCAGGTTTGCTGCGACGGGGTATTTTACCGTTCTGTTAATTTTCTATGAAATGAAGCAGCTGGAATGATTTACGTTAAACTATAATTATGCCTCTTCTAATTCACACAGTAAGTTTTATAGACACTATATTTATAATGAGCAGCCGCCGCCACTCAGCGGGTTTACTTCCTATTACAGTTTCTGTTTAATTATATCTCTTATCTCCGCCATCTTTCGCACGTTTCGTGCTCAGTGTCAATAATTATAACACTTGCTCTCTTGCATACCGATAACTTATAACACCGTTGCCAAGATATACACCTAGATACTGCAAAGTAATGAAGGTTTATGTCAATTTAATTGATGTTTTGACAAATTTATTTATTTTTATCTTATTTTTTACGACCTGCTATCTAACCGGTGTGTAGTTATTTATTAATCTCGAAGTTATGTGGAGAGAATTATAGTTTTGGTTGTATTGCATTTATTGTGTTGCGTATATTTTATTGTATATTGTATTCCAGCATTGAATGAAATAACACTTATATTTTAGGATGGAAATTAAAAGATCAAAGTACCTTGAAGTCATTTTAATTTTATCATTCATACGCATAATTTCATAACTATGCATATTCGCAAATTTGTTTGCATAATTATGCACAATAACACTACACTATGCACATTAACAATTTTTATGCAAAATTATTTATAGTGTGCTATATAGACACACTAATAAATTAGTGAAATCCAAGTGATTTCAAAAACGGCACCTCAAAATTTCTGCCGGATCACGTTGTAGGGTACCAAAAAGCGTATATACGTCTTATCCCCATAGACCTCAGGGCTCCGCCTCATTGGCACATTGGAGAAAATATATTTTATAAATGTTCCCGTTTCATACCATATTGTTTGGGACCAAAAGATTTTGGATATAAGTTTTCAACCTCAGAGCTCCACCCTACTGGCCTTTTCTATCACTTACCGACATCCAGTTTCCACTTATTTTGGTTCGCTGCATTTGATTCACGAAGCCGCATCTATTTAAATATTTCTCTCAAGCTGTAATCACCTTCCACTGGCAAAGTTTCCAGATTATTCTGTATGCCTTTGTGTGTGATTTTAGTTAATTTTAATTTATAAATAAATAATTTGTTATATGTTTTTTAACTACTATCATAGGACTCCCCGCTGTCATTAAAAAGTTGTTATATTATTGTTATGGAGAAACCGTTCTTCTTGGAGCGACGAGGGGCTCAAACCTGGTGCAAGGAAGAACATCTTAATAACCATAGTGTGTCAAGAACTGTTCATTTTAGCCTGTACTATTTGATGAACTTGCAAAAATGTCACCTTAAAATATTCAGCGAGAACTTGGGAACACTGTGACCGTTATTAACACAGTATTAGCAAATGAAAAACACGTTTGTTTGGATGAGTTAATCATCACATTTCAATTGTATAATATTGTTATGATCATACACATAATTATTATTATCAAGCACACATTTTTGAATAGTTATGTTTAAATGTTCAGACACCAGGGAGACCGAGCCATCCATGCTCGTTTTAAGTAATAATACTAAAATAACACATATCATATACTCCATAGTTTTGTGGGGTGATTATAAAACACTCACTGATAAAATTTTTATTTTGCAAACATACTGTTAGGACCATTTTTAGACTCCCTCCTTGAGAGCATTGTTAAGATTTTTCAGGAGGTTGTAGGGATCATGACAGTTCCTTCTTTGTATATTTATGAACAACTGGTAGTTTATGTTAGGAATTAAAACTTAGAAACTCACTGTACAAAAATCACACTCACAATACCCGTTTAAAATAAAAATTTTCATTTACCAAATGCAGGCTGTAAAAAAACCCTTTCTGCATTTCTAAAAGTCTATAAACTTCGTCAAAATTTCATCTCTGAAATCTTCAACGATAAAAATTTAAATAATCTTTGGAAAAACTATTAGATCCCTCATTGTTCTTTCCCTGGGAAGGTTTAACCGACCATCTGAAAGATTGTAGTCCCAACTATCACTATTTAACCCCACCCAAGACCCTACTATAAACCTGTGGCTAACCTAGAGTACACTTTGTCCTGTCCAACGCTTCAAGCTTAGTGACGAAAACAACAAGTAACAAGTAAATAATATATAGGATAGGATTACAGAACAATGACCTTGCCGTTTTCTGGTCTCAATCATTTAACAATATTCGGCGATACGTTTTTATCACCGTCTCCTTTATCCATCCAACTCGAACGCTCCCAATCAACATGCTGGTCTCCATAATATATTGCATTAGCCCTTATAGAAGCCACGCGTGTATAATCTAGAGGCGTATTTCGCCCCTGAAGCACAGTAGTGCCTCAATTTCACGGTTGTTGAGATCCAGAGTACCTCTCCGCGACCAGTTCCACCGGCGATGATTGTAGTACGTTGGTAGCGGCTACAGACCGCCCCTGTAATTTGGCTACAGTGTGAATTGTAATCAAACTCCGTGCTGATAAAATCCAGTCATTAATCAATGCCTTGTTGGGGTTATTTTGTTCCCTATGCGTAACTTCCGAGTTGAGAAATACATCACAGATTAGGGAGATTGTTGCACGATTGATTTTAAACCCCGGTCTTAGTGCTAAATTGGTTTAAATTGCTTGGTCTTGCTAGCTGAAAACCGCATCATTTATTAAGTTTTATATTTCCCATATACAAAGAACAGTTTGAATTTAGAAGGAATTGGGAAAGCTTCATCATTTAACCTTATTTTAATCACGGAATATGCAGAGATACATATACGTATATGCAGATGTACATATACGTATATGCAGATATACATAAACGGAATATGAATATACATTCATGATTGTAACTGTCGTTAAAAATTCATTTTAAACTCAGTATATCTCCTTTAATTTATTGAGTAGGTTAATTATTCGTTGAACCATACAGTTTTGATTGTTTACATAATAGTATAGAAATTATCACTAATCCATAAACAGAATTACCAATAGTTAAATTTTTGACATAGAGTAACTTCCATAAACATTTATTGGTTATTTGATATTTTTAATTAGTCGAAGCTAATTTAATACACTATAATTTAGACGTCAGTCTACCATTCATCGTCAATATAAAACAAGTTATTAAAAATTATCTAACTTTTGTTTTTGATACATTGCAATGTTTCAATTTTTGTGTTCAACGGACTGGGTTAACTCAGGACTATTATGGGCCGTGCCTCACGTTTTAAGACATTTTCCCAAATCTCTTATATGGCATTACGGAATCATTAATTTGAAGACATGACAATAGTCAAATAAAAGGAATAAAGATAATTACAACGCTTTTCATAACCAAATGAAAAATTTTGTACGATTTGGCAGTTTAATTATCCAACTATCTGTTCACCAACAACAAGTAATTTCTTTAGTTTAGTGTGCAACACATTTTACTGCGAAAATAAAATAAACCAAGAATCTGAAACGATTAAGGAATTTAATCTCCTTTCCAAATTTGTTTTTACCTTAAGAGTAAATAAAACAATACGTTCCCCGCAATGAATGACAGGCTAAGGAAATAAAGTAAATGAAAATTAATGGCAAATTACCTGGTTACTTTTGCAAAATCCGGCCATGTTGATGTTTCAATTGAATTACGCGTCGTTTCCCTCCGAAACAGGCGATTGGCGGATATCGATAAATCGATAACCGAAACAGGCGATTGGCGGATATCGATAAATCGATAACCGAAACGAAATAAGTCCTCGGAAACTGGGTCACCAGAAATGATCTAGGCTATACTATGCAATCGATTTATTTTCTATAGAAACCCTATGGGTTTTAGCGAATTTCCCCTATAGGGAAGAAGCTATTACCGTAGTCGGCATGGTAAGACCTAGGCCCGGGACCATGATAACTTTTCGTTTTGAGGTCCCCAGACCCCAAAAACACCATTCGTTCGAAACTGTATATATATATATATATATAATATATATATATATATATATATATATATATATATATATATATATATATATATATATATATATATATGTGTGTGTGTGTGTGTGTGTGTGTGTGTGTGTGTGTCCGTGAGCACGATAACTCTTGTAAAAATTATCCGATTTTGATGAAATTTGGTATAAACGTGTAAAGCAACATTTATGACTTTAAGTTCGAAAACCAGCCAGATCGCTCTATCCAAAGGGGTATTTTGGGGGGGTTTTGTACCCCAAAAATGGGTTTTTTGAATTGTTTACATATAATTTTTGAAAAAGTCAAATTTTATTTTTTCCCATTAGATTCAGCTTAAAAAAACACACAATTTGGTATTTTGATCATTTCTCTACGTCAATTGGTTACCGAGATATTGAAAGTGCTAAACACAGTACGTTGTCTTAATGTTATTCTTATGGAGGAAAATAAAAAATTTATATCTCGCTTATTTATGAACGTATACTGACGAAACTTGGTATACGGCTTCATCTGACATATTTGCTGAAAAAAACAATTTTTTACCCAAGGCTCCCGTAGCAGCAAACCTGCGTACTCAGCCCCATGTTATTCTTATGGAGAATAAGTAACGTGTTATCTGCCTTCATTATGAAAATAAATTAATGAAATTTGGTATGTGGCTTTACCTACATGAGTTATATTGATATTTGTATAAAACCCCATGTTTTGTGTTCCTTGCTTCAGCAAACCTGCATACTCAGCTGCCATGTTATTTTTATGGAGAATAATTAAAATGTCATAAATCGTTTATTTATGAATGTATATTGATGAAACTTGGCTTTATGTGGTATTGAGATACATATATATGCATTGGAAATTCGTTGAGTATGCAGGTTTGCTGCTACGGGGGTATTTAATTTTGGTGTCTGGCAATTTTTTGTAGTTTTTGTTGTATAAAATATATTGTTTTTAATTCTAATGCAAATTTTTTTACGCTCGTAATATATATAGTACCTGGGGGCCGAGCTTTGCTCGGGGGAAGGCCAGTCAGTTTGTTTAGATGACTTGGAGTAATATTTCACCACTTCCCCCTACTGTTAATCAGATTTGTATAACTCATTTGCCTTTTTTCTACATTTTTAAGGTCACTCCAGTTGTTATTTATAGCTCAATGTCCCTTTGATTTATTTCACTACTCTATGTATCTTCATTCAAATCTTTTAATCTCTGCTCTCAGGAAACCACATGTTAATAATCATATATAACATGAATATTACTTTGGCAGTTCTCTCGTTGATGATGAACAGCTGTTAGAATTCTTTTGTTTTGATTTGAAACTCCATAAGCCCAATGTTAATTTTTTTTAAATTTTCATTTTAGTTTTTTTGACATTATTTGATTTTTCCTGGGGATGAGGCCTGTCTAGAACTTATTTTTATCTCAGAAATTAGTTACTTCGAACATTTTAAGGAAATCGTTGGAGCCGTTTTTGAGATAAGTGTCGCAAGCAAGCAAGCAAACCTTACTCATATTAGAGTATTGGATAACTATTTTGTACTTATATTTTAGCGGACTTTATAATAATCAAATCAAGGTTCTACCAGGTTACCACCTAGAGGCGCCTCGAGCTACAGATTAACGAACCAGATATCGCAGCTAGGTCGACTCACGAGGCAACCTCGTAGCGTAAAACACTCATTAATAAATTATGGTTATGTTCGGCTCTGTTTGCAGAAACGCGTTGCAAACGCTGTGTGAAGCCTGAGGGATGATAATAAGTCTGATGTGTGCAGGCGCTGACAGTAGAGAGCGAGGCGATGTGTAAAGTGAGTTGAGATGCTTCAATTTTGCATTGTAATAAAACAATAATAATACTTATAAAACATTTTAAGAGAGCTTCATCCATATTTTGATACTTCAAATTTAAATTTTTAAAATTTAAGTTTAAAATTCATAGTTGATTATGGTGAAGTAGAGTTAATTAATAAATTATTTATGACATTTTCCATCACTGATTAAAAACACAATTGTACGACCTTTGGGGATTTGGAATCTGATCCCGTCTTGAGGTGAGAAGAATACCAGGACTAAAACTAAAATTAGTGGAAAAATCCAGTTAAACCTGGCAAAAATAATAAAAAAGGTAAAACGGAGAACTGTATAATCAGTCAGAAATGAAATAAAAAGAAAGAAAGGTCAAAAGACACAAACGACACACCGGGGCACAAGACTGTACGGTGGGGTAGCTCGGACGATAGACCACCGCAATAGTCCATATAAATTGTGGTCAAAAATCTCTGAACATAAGTCAATAAATACCTTTCATAAAAATAATATTAGATTTTCCCATGGCTTTGTCAGCATTGTGGAGAATTTTCTTTAAAAGTTAGGTAATTCATCACAATAAATCATTTAGTTGTAAAATGGCCCTCTATATGGCTTCTCCTAAACCTTTTCGTTTCCCAATCAGAATTTCCATACTTAGAATGAGTTAATGCCCTATGTAAAGAGATGGTGCCCTGAAGGAAATTTGTAAGACCCTTCCTTACAGATAGCTTTATTTAAAGCTGGGATTCAAATTAAATTTAAAACCGTTCAGTATTCCGTGACGAATCAGTAGGCCAACTACGTGGTATTTTGATTTTACAGATATCTAAATATATAAAATAGGTTGTTGGTATATTTGTTTGTTTTAAATTTATGCGCTACTATACCACTCGACCGATTGCGATGAAACTTTGCATAGTCATTCGCGTTTACCCGAGGAATTTTTATAGCCACTAATCAAATATTAAAGAAAGTGATCCCCTAGAAAACTGGGGTCAGCTGTTTATATTTGTTCCGATCGATCTCTACTCTGAACCATAAACCCTCTTGATAGTTTCCCCCATTTCCCATCGTGCGACTTCGACACCGCAGTCGCTGATCCTAACCCTCTCGCACGACAACCCGGAGGTCTAGAAAGCGCGGAAGAGTCGCAGTGTGGTATAGGAGAGTCCGTCATAATTACTGTTGTTAGGCAGGTGATTGCGACGCGCTCTCAGCTGATTGTGATGGTTCAACAAGAACAATCAGCTGATAGATGGGCTCAGCCAATCAACGCTCTCGTTGACGTAACGTTCACTTTCAACACCTAAGTGGATTTATTTGGTTATGTAAACGTACCGAAGTTTTGGCTGGCGCATTTTTTATGAAGTTACAACATGTAGCATCATCGAGTGCAGTGTGAAGAACTAATGCAGAAATTTGTTATTTACCAAACCGTATTATATGGGTGTAAAGAAAGAAAGGTAAATTAGAGAAAGCAGTTGACACCACCTAGAACTTTGGGATCAGAGCCAAATCAGTAAATTAACAAAACATTGTTTATTTGGAATGTATAGCAAAGAGGGAGAAGTTACGTTTGAAATCCGCTAAACCATATACATACATATATATATATAATTTTTTATCTTACAAAAAATGTATAAATGTATAAGAATCAGCCACTTATACTTTAATTTGGGCTATTGTCTCGGTTCATAATAAATTGCGTAATAATTTCACTGAACAACAATAAAAGTAATGTGTCAAATATATTTTAAAATGAATTGCTTTAAAAGAAATAAAGTTATTTAATAAAAAAATAATATTAACAAGTTACAGGTTAAGGCTAGGAAACCGTCAACGTATAAAACACGTTTCCAAACAATTTGCTTGATCATAGGATATAAAGGTTTTAAAATCATAGTAAAATTTCTCCACTGTAACAATAACCTCAGTCCGTTATCTAAAAAACACAGAATCCAGCTAAATATCCATAAAGAATGTTTCAAATGTTAAATTCGAAATACTGACTCCACACTATCATAAACCCGTAATCTACATCTGGAACATCTATGGGTTCCCCTCGACTACACATGGGGAAACACATTAGAATGAAGAACATTCGAAGGTTATAGATTCCTGCAATCTCAGATCTGAATCACGAAAATCCGGTCGCTCGATTTCCCATTCTCGGAATGCTAATAATAAACATGATACGACCATTGTATGTTAATAATCTGGATCTGTCATCTGGAGATCGCTTTCTCGCTCGGACACGGCCGGGTGGCTTTCTGGCCCACGGGACAATGTATATCACTGGCGTGGGGCGTGGTGCGGGGTGTGAGGCGTGGGGCGCTGACAGATTGGGAGGAGGGTGGTGTCTTGAAACTCCAGAAGAAACCACAGCGCGGCTAAGGGCTGAACAAGGCAACACCAAATTAAATATTTATAGTTGCCTTGGGCTGAAAGTCACTTACTTCACATATGATTTTAAACTTACCAGTTGTGTTGAAATGACGCCATAGTGATTTAGGGATTAAATCACTGCGATGTTTAAATACAAGGATGGTCATATATAGTGGTCACCACATGATCACACCACAATTACTAAGATGATCAGTTACGTAGCAATATTTTTGATGTTTCATAGACATTAAATTTTTGTAGAAATTTAGATATAAATTACCGACACTTTTTAGTAAAATAGTAGTAAGATTCTGATACTGATATTGGTTTATTTTACCTTTCATAATACAGTACGTGCTATTTATCTATATCCAATAAATACACTTTCCGGGTTTTTCAGAATTCTCTCTGGTATTTTGGAGCTCGCCTTCTTCTGAACCATCTAACGTAAGGGATGGCTTACCAATGAAGAATTAAATACTCAAGATTTTACCTAACTCACAAGTGTACTTTGTCTTCTGTTGTGCCACTGCAAGATTAGACTCTATAATTTGTTTTTCCTCTGCGCTCCAACAAATCAGCATCGCCGGATGCAGTTGCATCTCTCATTCTTTGGTGAAGGTTTGATATATATCGGGTAATGAGGTTATGTAATCATTATCTTTAGCAAATCACGCCGTGGAACTTCTTCAGGTTTTCACTCAGACGTTAGAAACTACTTAAGCCTCAGCTTAAGGACTTCTCCTTCCTTGGACCAATGAATACGGAGTCTTATAAGAAGAACACGTCTTATGGGCCAGAGTCTGTCAGTATTTGAAACTTGCCGTGCTAGTTTTGCGCTCGGCCACGAGGCAGCGCGCGCTGTCTACCCAGGCACTCCTCCCCCCCGACCACCGCTACAGCCAACCCTACCCTATTACAAGAGCGAAGGGACCTAGGCCACGGCAACACCTCGTGTTTTCGGTACCGGTCTGCAGTGCTAGAGGCGCTTCACAGCGGCGAGGCGCAAAACTACGGATTTCCAGCGCGCCAACTTCAAATAAGCGACAGCATTTTTAACACGGGACCTGATCTTCTCATAACTCTGTAATCATTGTTTGGACTCCTCAGTATACTGACCTGGCACCTGGTGACGTCTTCCTCTCGGGTTCTACCTGAGGCTCTACTTTGTAGTTGGCTCAACACGACGTTATAATTTTTTGCAAATCTACAAATTCTGAAAAATCAGATTGTACCCAGTTTTTTCTGTATTTTAATACACAGTTGACGCCAAGTTCCCAGTAACTACTGAACCGATTTACGAGATTCATGTGTCAAATTAAAGAGGATAATGCGTAGATTTGCCGAATTGATAAGAACTCACGTTCTTTCTTAGGCCACGCCCCACATTCGTTAAAAACTTTCAATTAGTTAATCTTATGGAAGAACAATAATCATTGTAATTTATTCAAATCCAATAATCATTTGACAGCTGTTGAAGGTACAGAATCAAGATCAGCTGTTTTAAAGCTAATTTCTGGAATGGCATCATAGTTTAAACAAGCAGCTGGATTAGCTAGTAAATTTAAATGCATCTAACTTCTTGGAATAATGATTTCTTCGCTATAAAAAGGATTTAAATAAACTGGGTTTTAAAAATACCCAGTATGCTTTATCATTCAATGTATACACAATTCTCAGAAATTAACAAAGGCATTCAACATTTACAAGGTGAAACCAAACCCGTATTCAAATAGACAGGATAAGGACATATTTTATTCAACAGTCCCCGAGCTTTTACGACTCACCGAACTTGCTTCACCTGTAAAGGTGAGAGGAAGAAGAAGACGTCGCGGTTGAGTAAAATACTCGCGAAGGGACGAGCGGCGGCTTCAAAGGCGTCGATAAATTCAGGTTCAATTGATTCCATAGACAGCGTAATTGTAGCGAGCGTGCGTCCCGCTCTACATAAAGTAGCTCTCCGCCGACGCCGCGCCAGCTCCCATCGCGGTCCCCTCTTCATCGTACACGTTAGGTGTTGGAGAGTTTTTAAAAGCTAATCAGTACAATTTAATGCTTCTAGAGTATTCAAAAATAATTAAATGTTTATGTATTTTCCGATGAGGCCAAGGCAAAACTAAATCCTCATTAATTTGAACGGGTTGAAAATTTTCCAATTAGTTTAAAATATTATTTTTCAATACAGACTTTAAAGCTGAGCTCGTAAAATTGTAGCCAAATCAAATCAAATCAAAATCATTTTATTGCCATTAGACTATATACATAGCATAGACAACAAGTCACAATTTGTTACATTGTGTAACAGCTTAAAATAAAATCAATAACCAAACAGAAATAATAACTAAATACATTTTAAATTAAATTACAGAATTGTCATTGAAAAAATCATGGACACTGTAATATTCCTTATTTATGAGAAAAATTTTTGTCTGAAGTCTAAATTTAGTAACATCTGATTCCTGTTTTAGGTATATGGGCAAAGAGTTGAACAGTTTTATAGATGAGAAGTATGTTTGTTTTTCAAAATGAGCTGTGTTATGGCGTGGAATGGAAAGGGAAAGATTGTTTCTGAAGCTATAACGTGTATTTCGATTACAAGACTGAAATAACTCCTTGTTTTTTACCAAAAATTTTACACATTCTAAGATATACAAGCAAGGGAAAGTCAGCATATTGTTATAAGAAAAAACTCCCCTGCATGATTCAGACATTTTCATTTCAAAAATCAACCGAAGCGCCTTCTTTTGACAACGAAACACTTGCTTATGCTTCACCGTTTCGAATCCCCAAATAGCCACCCCGTAGGCCATATGGGGGAGAAAACAACCATAATAAAGTGACAACAGAACTTCTCTATTTGAAAAAAGGCCAAACGACGGAGGATAAACAAACAACTGCTCAGCTTACTACAAACCTTAGCAATGTGAAAAGAAAAATTAAGACGGGAGTCAATGACAAGATCCAAAAAGCTTGTTTGCTGACTTGACTCAATTTCAATATCACCAATCGTCACAGTGGATTTAGTAAATATTCCATGAAGGTCTTTCAATTTGGAGTTGTTTGTCCACTTGTCGTTGTGCCTACTAACGTGCATGCTGCTCTCTGTATACAGTAGGGGGAGTAACAATTTTACACCTTTCACGAATTCTATTAAGTAGGCCTATTATTTAGTACAGTTGTTTTTACGAATTGGTCTCAAGGAAGTCTAATATATAAAGTCTTGCGGATTTCAAATGATAGCTTAGGATAATTTGCCTAGTTAAAATGTTTTTATGATTTAAACACTTTGACGAAACTGAGGACCACTGAGTCGGAAATTAATGATGGCCGAAGCGTTCATTGACATTATGTAAATACAACTTTGAAATTGTATAGTTTCTGGGACAAACATCTCTTTGAGGTCGGGTTTACATCAATTGTCAATACTTTGTTAAGGCCATTACAACCAATGTGTACATTTGTATACATAGTTAAAACTACGCATTATATATTACTAAATAGTATTGGCGGCCGCTATCGCGACCGCAGGAAATAATCAGCTGTTTCAGGAACAAAGCTTGTAGAAATAGAAATCCAAGGCTGAATACTCCCGGCTCCGCTAATATGTGCTAAAATGGCCTAAAAACATAAAGCTTTAAGCTACCTCTCAAACAAGGTCGTTTTTTCAAGAAAAAAAACGACACGTGCAGCTTCGCCGACCTCGATTACCCCAAAAAAATATCTTTTCGTAGCTTGGGAGCCATTACAGCTCGAGAAACAGCCGCGGACGGAGGGACGCACGGAGCCACAGACAAATGCGAATTATAGGATTGATATTGTATATTTTGATCACTTTGAACGTTCCAATTACCATTCTCTATATTCTTGTTTTGTAATTTTCTTTTTGTCTTGTATTTTGCTGTACAAATTTCGAGATCCTAAGCCTAAAATAAGTAGGAAACAAACCAAGTTCACTTAACCTATTGGCTGACGAACCAAAGTTTTAAAGCAAAGGTGTCAAGCCGAGCATAAAAATCATGTCAAGACTCCGTATCATCTCTTGTAGTACAACAATGTTATGCTCAGTACACAATACTCTATTTAAATCAACAATTGTCCTTTGAAGCGTGTGTAAACTAATAAATCAATTTTTTTAAGGGCATAGTTTTTTCAATTTTATTAATAACTAGCTACTAGCCGTGCTTCGCACAGCTGATTAAAATTTCTGCAGCAACTACATATGTTTAAGTGATTATCTGATCTATTAAACATATTGCCCATAAGAATAGTTTGTAACCTTAAGGGCACTAGAGCGGAACCCTAAGGGATTGCCAAGATGAGAAAGGCCTATATGTAGCCCAGATAAATTATCTACCTACACGCAAATTTTCAGCTTGATTGGTTCAGCAGTTTTTACGTTAAAACGGAACATACAAGTCGACACCATCTTTATTTTATAAATGTACGAGCTGCTCCCCATCAAAATCTTTCGGTTAAAAAAGTACAATAAATAACAGAGTATAGACAAATTTTAAACAAAATGATGACAATATTTAGTTAGATTTAATCCATATAATAGCAATTTTATTTAATGAATTGAATTTTTTTTAACACATGTGACAAACCAAATAAAATTATCCTCCATATGAATAACATTCGAACTTGGAAGTCCCGTGGGTCAGAGCCCTGAGGCATAACTCGAAATTCTAGCTCCGTTACGACTTAGGCAAAATTACCTTTACTACAGTCTGTATACGGTAGGGTGGCGCACGGACCCGCCAGCTACCTGAGTCGGTCCCTTCCTCCGCCCGGCACTCGCGGCTGTTTCCTTAATGAGTCACCAACTAGCCCCTCTAATAGAATTATTAACTTTTTTTACTTTCTCATAATATCTCAATTTTAATAGAATATTTGTTAAGTACTAAAAAAACTAAGAAGAGTGATATAAAACACGATGTGCTTTGATTATAAATAACGAAATGGTCGAAAGTTATTTTTTAGCCGGAATACTGTATGATTTGTTAAATGTTTTATATTTCTCATACAACGTTATCATGATACAATATTATTTTAAGAGTACTTTGAAATAAGCATAAGCGTAACTTCAGTATTTTGATTGGGGGGGCAAACATAGTCATGATCGTGATTATTGTGTCTTTTCATATATATTATAATAATATGTTTTCCAAATTATTGGGGGGCCCCCCATGCCACCCCCGAATTACGCCTATGGAAATAAGGTACGGTACTCTTGCCTTCTCCCATAGTCGTGCAGTGTGCAGATATGGGACATGGGACAACAAGGCTGGTTAGGACATTGAACTTGTTGATGACTAACCGTAGTCTAATATGTGCGCTAATATTTTTCCGCGAAGGGGTTGGTGATTCACCACTCTTAGCAGTAATGGTTGTCCAGGGTGCCAGGGTAGTTTTCAGTTGGATGTGGATACTTCCCGGGATAACTTGTAACGAATACATTACGCATAGTTGGTTTATTTATTATTTTTTTAAGTGTTTAAAATAGTTTAAATTTTTTTCCAAGTGATATTAGCGAATTTCCCCTATAGGGAAGAAGCTATTACCGTAGTCGGCATGGTAAGACCTAGGCCCGGGACCATGATAACTTTTCGTTTTGAGGTCCCCAGACCCCAAAAACACCATTCGTTCGAAACTGTATATATATATATATATATATATATATATATATATATATATATATATATGTGTCCGTGAGCACGATAACTCTCGTAAAAATTATCCGATTTTGATAAAATTTGGTATAAACGTGTAAAGTACCATTTATGACTTTAAGTTCGAAAACCAGCCAGATCGCTCTATCCGAAGGGGTATTTTGGGGGGGTTTTGTACCCCAAAAACGGGTTTTTTGAATTTGATACATATAATTTTGGAAATAGTCAAATTTTAGTTTTTCCCATTGGATTCAGTTTAAAAAAACACACAATTTGGTATTTTGATCATTTCTCTACGTCAATTGGTTACCGAGATATTGAAAGTGCTAAACACAGTACGTTGTCTAATGTTATTCTTATGGAAGAAAATAAAAATTTTATATATCGCTCATTTATGAACGTATACTGATGAAACTTGGTATACGGCTTCATCTGGTTGTGAACCATTGATATTTGCTCAAAAAAACAATTTTTACCAAAGGCTCCCGTAGCAGCAAACCTGCGTACTCAGCCCCATGTTATTCTTATGGAGAAGAAGTAACGTGTTATCTCCCTTCATTATGAAAATAAATTAATGAAATTTGGTATGTGGCTTTACCTACATGAGTTATATTGATATTTGTATAAAACCCCATTTTTTGTGTTCCTTGCTTCAGCAAACCTGCATACTCAGCCGCCATGTTATTCTTATGGAGAATAATTAAAATGTCATAAATAGTTTATTTATGAATGTATATTGATGAAACTTGGTATGTGGCTTTATGTGGTATTAAGATACATATATATGCATTGGAAATTCGCTGAGTACGCAGGTTTGCTGCTACGGGGGTATTTTTTTGTTTTGTGAATGTTTTAATTTTTTGTGCACGATTATGCCGTCATCAAGTGAAAAACGTGGGTTTACTTATAACTCTCAAGCCAGAAATTTAATTGCATCGGTGTTACATTACTTTGAGCGGGAATGTGACAACAAAGGTCCATTATTAGATGTGAAAAAGTATCTGAAAGAGTGGTCGCCGCATGTAACATTTCACGAAGAACATTGGTGCGGATCAAGTCGCAACTAAAACAAGCAGTGGAAAATGAAGGAAACTCTAGTGTCAACCCTCAAAGTTTTGAAGAAACGGATCAATCACCAATACCTGAATCAGCTGTAAGTAATGAATCCAGGCAAAATACTCCTAGACCTATCATCCCTAAGCTTACTACCCCAAGAAGAAGAAAACCATACAAGTCAATAGTTACACAGCTAGACGATTTTGAGAAAACTGCAATTAGAAACCACGTTTTTAGCTACTACAGACGCCGAGAAGTCCCTACCCTCCGAAAGTTAAAAGTAAGTTTACGAACAGTGGGTTTGTTTGATGGTTGTATACGAACACTGGCAAAAATTTTGAAAACTATCGGATTTAAATGGAAAAAGTTAGACAATAGAAAAGTTCTCATGGAGAAACCCTCAGTTGCTCTTGCTAGGTGCCGATATTTGCGAAAAATTCGGGAAATTGACTATAAAAAAGTTATTTTTCTGGATGAAACGTGGATCAACGCCAACACTTCGAAAGACTCAGGATGGACAAATGACAGTGTAAAGTGTTCTGTAAATGCCCCTTTAGGAAAAGGAAAACGTTTAATAATTTGCCATGCAGGAGGCTTTAACGGCTGGATCAAGTCGCCACCTCTGATATTCCAGTCAAAAAAAACTGTCGAATATCACGAGGAAATTAATTCCGAAGTCTTTGAGGGTTGGTTTTTTGAGGTTCTCCTGAAGTCTATTCCAGCTGGTTCGACAATAGTAATGGACAACGCACCTTACCACTCTCAAGTAGCCAACAAAGCGCCAACATCTGGCTCACGAAAGTGTGAAATGGAGGAATGGCTGAAAACTCGCGGCATTGCATATTCACCAGACATGCGGAAGCCAGAACTATACAGTCTTGTAAAGCTGCATAAGGAACAAAGAAAATCTTACGTAATTGGAAAAGAAGCCTCTAAGCGTGGGTTTAAAGTAATCAGACTGCCACCGTACCACTGTAACTACAATCCAATTGAGCTGGTTTGGTCAACTTTGAAGCGGTATGTAGCAGCAAGGAATACTACATTTAAATTGAACGATGTTCAGGATTTGTTTATGGAAGCTGTAAACTCCTTCACCTCAGAAGATTGGCGCAAATGCGTTGAACACGTCAAGAAAGAAGTCGAGACAGACTGGACAAACGAAGGACTTGATGACGTCAGTGTCCAAGAACTAGTCATTAATCTGGCCCCTGGTGAATCGGATGACAGTGACTGGGATACCAGCGATGACGATGACGATCTGGGAGTGTCACCTTTAGAGTAATCAGGTAAAATAAAAAAAATAAATCTATTTATCTAGAAAATTTATTAAAACACCATCATAATACTAGACATAAAGACAGATTTCAAATACCTGCACACAGACTGACACTTTTTGAAAGTTCTCCACAATACAGCGCAGTAAAATTACTTAACAAAATACCTAAGAGAGTTCTTGATCTCCCTCTTAACTCAATGATTCAAAAAATTAAAACTTTCCTAATTGAAAAGGCCTTTTATTCCATGAAAGAATTTTTAGATTGTAATGATGTCTTATGACAGTTGAAATTTTATTTGTTACCTCAGGATAGGTCATTAATAAGACCAAGTTTTATTGTAGTTTTGGTTAGTTTTTTTTTCTTTAGAGTTAGATACCAGTTGTCATATTATCTTGAGTTACTATGTTTAACTTATAAATACCCCCGTCGCAGCAAACCTGCGAACTCAGCGAATTTCCAATCAAAATTTACAGAAACTTTAAACGATTTTTTCAAATATACGTAGAGTAATAAGATATTACTACTTCTTTATTATTCATGACAATAAGGTTGTGATGATTGATAAATAGCGGGTACTGTAACATTTCAGTGTATGCTTTAAAACATTTTAATGTCATTAGAACTAGTAATAAAATATAACGAATGGTAAAGAATTAACTGCAATCTTAAAATATTGTAGATTGGTTTTAGCGCGATTTTGTTTTATTTCAGAGTCACACGGCAACAACATGGCAGATAAATGGAAAATGCTCAACTTCTGGACACTATATACTTTGGCTTGAAGAAGATTACTGGGAGTAATATAAAATCATGTTGATTTATTAATCAAATAAACTGTAAAGTATGTAGTGTTGCCTATTTAATGATATTTTGGCTGATTAAATAGTATGCGATAACATCGTTTTAAATTATTCTACCTTATTTCAAAGTACTCTTAAAATAATATTGTATCAAGATTAGGGTATTATGAGAAATATAAAACATTTAACAAATCATACAGTATTCCGGCTAAAAAATAACTTTCGACCATTTCGTTATTTATAATCAAAGCACATCGTGTTTTATATCACTCTTCTTAGTTTTTTTAGTACTTTACAAATATTCTATTAAAATTGAGATATTATGAGAAAGTAAAAAAGTTAATAATTCTATTAGAGGGGCTAGTTGGTGACTCATTAAGGAAACAGCCGCGAGTGCCGGGCGGAGGAAGGGACCGACTCAGGTAGCTGGCGGGTCCGTGCGCCACCCTACCGTATACAGACTATAGTAGTTGTCTTGTTGCTTGAATCCGAGCAAATTTGTACCCAACGTTTTAAACAGACATTACAAAACATCTGATACGAGAACGGATGATAACATCTGAGAATAATGCGGATAACGTACTTTCAATCAACACGTAGTTTAGACTCCCGCCGTCGGATAGCGCCACTGCTCCGAAAGTTCAGCACTTGCTGTATTTAAGTGATACCCTTTCTTAAAATTCTCAGACTTATTGGCAAATCTACGGAAAATACCTTTAACTTGACACCTCAAATGTTAAAATCCGTCCAGTAGTTTCAAGTTATGACTGTGAAGAAAACCCCTTGGCGTATTAATATATAGGATATTAGAAAAAGAATCACCGAAAACCGTCAAGTGATTGTCTCGCAATCTGCGTGAACTAAATGACCCGATTGTTTTAATAATGGACAGGATGGGATAGGATTTAAATGGTAAACAAATGTCGAAAACATTCTTATAGAGATATTAGAGGTCTGCATGTTTATATTCACATGATAATATAAAACGAGTTCGCACGCAGCACGCTGACGTGAGGGAAGTGAATTTCCACCTAAAAACTTTTAAAACTTAAAATTAGTGTAAAAAAATTCTTGTATTCCAATTTTTATTTAAATCTGAAAACATTGATTTTTTGGCTGTTCTGATGCTCCTGGTTTCATTTACCTGCAAAGCTGGGAATACAATTTTGCGCATTATAATGTTAGGAGAAGGTCCAGTCAGGCTTGAAAGTAGGCGTGAGGTTGCTGGGGATAATAAAAGTACTCTAACAAAGGAATAACAGGCTTTTCTAGTGTAAAAACCCCATAAAACAACGTACTGTGTTCAGTCAAAACACATCTTCTTTAATAACTCGGTAAATATTTATACTAGAATGACGAGAGAGGGCTTAAAACTTTCGCCTCACTAATCCCCATCTTTTTACCGCATTAATTTTACATCTGGGGCTTTTCTGACCCTTTTTGGGCCAAAAAAAACTCGAAATTTGAAATATTAATCCCAAAAAAAGGGGTTTAGCGTTTTCCGATAGTTTTGTCCAACGAACTTGTCCAACTGATTACAGAAAGGAACGTCCCTACCAAATTTTGAGTTAATCGGATAAAAAATGCGACCGCTAGAGTGCATACACACACACACACACACACACACACACACACACACACACACACACACACACACACACACACACACATATATATATAAAACAAATTTTGAACGACCTCCCAAAACGTGTTCAGGGGGTCACGTTAGGAACTTCTATGGTGGTCCCGGGCTTAAGTTTCACCGTGCGGGTCATGCTAACAGTTCACTTTCCATAGGAAATTCACTAATAAATTGGCTAGATCAAAAGCAGATCTTCAAACATGCACTTCAAAATTCATACTTAGTCGATCTAAACTTCCACTCAACATTTTCGTTATGTATGACTTAAATGTGTTTCCAACAACCCTACTGACGCTGCTAAACTCACGATATGATTTCGGCAGAGCCATCATTCTGGAGGAGGCGATCACATTTCATTCAAAACGAGTCCAACTGAACCGGTAAGACAACCGGTTAGTTTAAGAGCCTGCGTTAAATAGCGACCCCGGGACTTCATATTTAACTGAGATATGCCTCTTTGAACGATAATCGCGACCGAATTTCCACTTATCAAACCTCTAATTACACCGGCCCACATCGGATTGACAGAACTGCACATAAACAAACTGGTGGCTCGGCGAGCTCTAACCGAATGTGGCTAATGGTTACAAACGTTTGACAAACGCGCTCGCCACCTCGTAATGTCCAACGTTGTATTTTGTTTCCCTCGAGGCGAAGCGGGAGTTTTATTAGGACCAGTGTTGTGAGGCTTAGGTGTGAACCGGCGATTACCTCTGTTAAGAACGGGTTGTTGAGTTATCATTAAACAGATTTGTTTTGTGTGGTTATGAAAGATTAGAAACAGATTTTATCTGATTGTGTTGCTTTTATCATACACACAGACGCCTGACGGGCTATACTGTGAATACCATCTCGCTGTTTTACTAGATCCCGACGGTTGTAGTTTTAAGTTTTGTGCATTGTTATTTATGTATTGTTATGCTACAAAACAGGCGTATACATATTACATATTTTATAGTACGAGGAATTATAGTTATGGTCATGTAGGTTCACTGCCATAATTTCACTAACCTAAAACGAGTTCGCACGCAGCACGCTGACGTGAGGGAAGTGAATTTCCACATAAAAATTTTTAAAACTCAAAATCAGTGTAAAAATATACATGTATTTTAATTTTTATTGATATCTGAAATCATTGATTTTTTGGCTGTTCTGATGCTCCTGGTTTCATTTACCTACAAAGCTGGGAATACAATTTTTCGCCTGCTTTCCTCCAGTCTAATGTTAACTTTCAAAGCCCATCCCTCCTCAACAGATTATCCGACGTCGTTGTTGTATGGCTCATTTAAAGAGCAATAACATACCTAGTGATTTCTGTGAGCAACACTTCGTCATCAGAATTAATAATCGTTCACTACAACACCAAAATATTCAATATTTACGATTTATCTTTGGTGAACTATTTGTGATAGCGAAATTATGCTCACCGAAAACACTAAGGAGTTGTATGCTCTTTAAAATTAGGCGTAAATCAACTATTTCGGATAATCCGTTAAGGAGGGACGGTCATTGAAAGTCAACATTAGACTTATGGGTGAAGCAGACCCTCGACGGCTCTCTGACTGGTCTACACTAGTACAGAGGTCGACATTGGGTACAGCAAAATGAAGCTGTCACAGTATTGGTAAGTCTTTTGGCTATCCAGTGTGACAACTTCCCTTCCTTGGTTCCTCCTTGTCTCTTCTGGGGGCTTGACTCCCAGTTGAGCCTGGATACTCAGTCTAGTCCAAGTCCTTGGAGGGAGTAGTGGATATTCCTTGCAGCCTGGGACGGGTGCCTGGGAGGAAGACCCGACGGTCTTCGGTCTGCCGGGCTGGGACGAACCGTCCTGGGGCCACCCGACCCCTGAGAGGTTGGAGGCTCTGTGCGATGGCGGTCCCTGTCTGGTGGACTTAGGGGGACGTCGGGTTAGAGGGCGAATCGTCCTGGGGTGTTGTCACCCACAGAGCCCGGGAGCTAGGTAAGGATCTCTCTCCCTTTCTGGAGCGAGGCAGATTGACCCCATCCTACCACCTTTCCCATCCATCTTTTCCCTCTTTCCGGTGGCTGAACAATATCCCAAGGGAGACGTGCCTAGCCGGCTATGCCGGGGCCTCCTAATCCCCCAATAAACAAACAAACAAACAAACAACATGGGTGAAGCAGGTAGAAACGCGTGTTGCATGACTGGAGCCCCCTCTTAACAAATCTTTTGCGAATAAGCAAGCCAAATTTTGACTCAAGTTAAAATGCTTTTGAATTAATTGCTCATGTAGCAAAAGTCCCCGTTTTCTTTTATATTCATAAGCATAGTAGTCAGTCTAACACACAGCTCGACTCTGCAAGGAACAAATGGTCACCTATGTTTTATTCCTTTCAATCCAATTATACTATATTTCAAACGTAACGTGAGAAATTTAATCACAAATACTTACAAAAAAAATAGTTTTCTTTGGATTTCTAGCTTTTAGAGTCTAGGTTTCCTCACTCCCAAGTCAGCACGCAAGGTTGTGAAAAGGTGTACTCCATCATGTTCATACTATTTTCATCAAAAGGTTTTCCATGTAACCCTTATGCAATTTTAGGAAGTTACTTTGCTATGGGAAACCCCTTACAACTAATTCAAGCTTAGTGTTAAACCTTTTCACCAGTTAACTAGAGACCCTTTACAAAACCTAGTCACCAACCTTTTCATAAGGTGTCCATTTTCACAAGGTTAGGTAAACCATGAAACTTGCCGTTTAAACGATTTAAAAACCTTGTGAAAAGGTTGAATTCCTTGCCGGGTCTGTCGATACCTTTGCTGGCTTATGGGATAACTTGAACCGCACTATCCTGGCGGATGTGGACGTGGCGACGCTGTAAACCAGAGTCATGACAGCGGACGCCATCTGTTGAGAGACGCCGACACCAGCAGATAACATCTGATATACAGCTGGTGATGGCGCGGCGTGCCGGTAGATCATGCGCTACCGACGTGCGCATGTAGCAGGTAGCAGGTAGCAGCTTAGCAGCTCAGCAGCTCAGCAGCTAGGTGGGACCGGATGAGGCGGCTGGGTGGCAAACAGTTAATTTATCTTCAACTGGCTCTAGGAGTCGGTTGAAACTGACCTTGTTTCAAAGGAGTTTGAAGTGTTCTTTTTATGTGGTTTAAGCATGAAAGCCTCATAAGTTATCTTCAGCCATGGAGTTATCTTCATCTTCAATGTACTCCGTCGTCGACGGCACTCCCGTTGAAATGTCGTAGGACCGTGGTTTGGCGGTTTACCATCTTCAACTACTTAACTACTCTATAGGCATCTTCAACTCTTTATGTACATACGCCTAATACTATTAGAGTTGTTGAAGATGGCAAACCGCCGAAAATCAGGTCATTCGACATTACAAAGAACAGTGCCGCGGACGACTACATTGAAGATAAAGATTGTCAAAACACACTCATCGGACCTCTAGAGTTATGTCGTCTTGCTGTCATGACGAAGGGTTTACAGTTAATACAGCATGTTACTGCTATTATACTGTGGGTTAATATGAACAAATATTATGCAGAGTGATTCAGATTTTACTTTATTCAACGAAAATTTTTGAAGAAAAATGTGAAGCAATCTGTATGTCTATATAAGGTTCTCTATTGCCCGAATACAGGAAAATTAAATCAAGCATTTCTGATCGCTGAAAGGAAAGGGGTACAATCATTGACTATAAATGTACAACTAACTCACTGTAGACCTTCTATTTTACCACAGGAATTAAGAAACATTTTTGTACGGTAAATATTAGCCCTTAAAATTGTGGCCCTTGATAAATATGCGGTATGAACAAAAACCTTTTTCCTTTAAAAATTCTTCTGGCGAATTTGAAAGTTTTAACCTCTAGGACTACGATTAATCGGATTTCAGAAATTCAAATCAAATATACTAGCGTACCCCCGTGCAATGCAAAGCGCCGCTTGCTTGCGTTGCTCAAAATAAGGAGGACTTCACATTGAATTTATTATTTTTTTAATAAATCTGAAGATTATGAAAGATTAGTGAAGGGAGATTAGGATAAAAATATTTTTAGTATGGCTAAATTATCAGCTGATATTTAAAAGTATGTCATAGTAACCTTCAAAACAAATAACAATCAGCTGATAGTAACTATCAGGCGGTTTAAATATAATTTATGAAAACCCTTATGTTAATTTCTATAATTTGAAAACACTATAAAAAATAAAATTGTAATCATAGTTTTACTAATGTTTTAGAATTTAATCGAAAAGAGAAAATCAGATATTAAATTGTTTTCAATGTCTGATGACACATGTAGAGGTAGTTACAAATCAAATAAGACATATATAAGCTAAATCGGTCCATTAGTATGGTCAGGCTCGCTGTCATAAACTTTTGGCCCATGTGTACTTAGGTAATTGTAATAAGTACATCTCTAAGTGACCCCCAAAGAAGTCACCCATAATTACCTCAAAATGAATCTACACATATTTCTGAACACAATGAGTCATGTGGGAGAAAAATCAATTGGGTAAATCGTCCAGAATGCCTGTTTTTGTTATCTTTCTAAAAAATTGGCAAAAACTATAAAATAAGCGTAACGAAAAGCCAAGTGAAAAAAATATTTGATCAATTTCTGATGAAACATATAGAGGTAGTTATCACATATAGAGATAACACAAAAAAGAGACATATATCAAATAAATCGGTCCAGTAGAATGTTCAGGGTCGCTATCTTTAGTTTTGGCATTTTTTGGCAAAAGTTGTTTAATATATAACAAATATGATACTAAGCAAGGAACCTAGCCTAGGTTCCTTGATACTAAGTAAAATATAAACACCTGTAGATAGGAGAAAAAGAAAGGAGTTGTATTTTTGCTGCATTATTCATTGGCAAACCAAATGAACCCTCTTACTTAAAGAACATATGTTTTAAGTAATCATCTGATGTAAACAAACTTCCTCCATAAGATTAACATGGGAACTTTAAGAGCCACTGGGGCAAAGCCCATTGAGGATATGTTCATTTGGATGGGTGATGATATATTAAGGCATAATTACCTGTCATTTAAAAAAAGAATCGTGCAAATCGACCCAGTAGAACGGTCAGGGTCGCTGTCTTTAGTTTTTAATATATAAGCAACATAACATTAACATGGGATGGGAACTTTAAGAACCACTGGGGAAAAGCCCATTGACGACATGTTAGTTTGGATGGGTGATGACATATTTAAGCATAATTACCTGTCATTTAAAAAAAGAATCATGCAAATCGACCCAGTAGAACAGTCAGGGTCGCTGTCTTTAGTTTTTAATATATAAGCAACATAACATTAACATGGGATGGGAACTTTAAGAACCACTGGGGCAAAGCCCATTGACGACATGTTAGTTTGGATGGGTGATGACATATCTAGGCATAATTACCTGTGATTTAAAAAAAGAATCGTGCAAATCAACCCAGTAGAACGGTCAGGGTCGCAGTCTTTAGTTTTTACAAAAGTTTTTTAATATATAGGAAGGATTTATTGCCGTAAAGAATTATTCATATATGGCGGTTGCAACAGTCAAATGTTCTTACTTTCTAAACTGCTTCTATCCATCCACAAACCCAAGTCACCAGCCTCACTCTCCACCCAAACGTACGCCCTCTAAAGGCGCTATAGATCTGTGTGGCCATAAAAGGCCATCTAAGTGGTCGGTGATGATAAACTCACTCACCTAGTAGAAAGCAGTGGCCAAAAGGTAGCTTTTCAATCAAGCTTTAATTTTTTGAAAATAATGATAGACTTCAGGTTTTAGTCGAATAATTTTATGTGATGTTTTTGCAGTTTATCATATAAATACTTACTCCCCATCACTTGTATTACTCAAATGGATGTACCTGTTCCTGACGCAGGATGTTCTTGCGTCTTCATTCGGCCGACCCGCAAGCACAACTCTTAACGTCTCACCAGCCACCGAGCCTCACTCACAGCTCTGCCTCTGATGCGGGTGTGTCAATGGCACGATATATATTGATAGTTTCCCGATTGTCCTCTCATTAAATGCAAATCGTTGCCGATAATTCCACCCCGGCTCGTGGTAAATCACGTGATCTGCCAACACTGAGGACAATCTTAAATTGACTTATCGATGGCGACATGTCTGTAGTTGTTGGTGATATATTACCACTTATATTCTACTGATTTATGACCGTCTTCATGTTGATGGCTGTGTTAATCTTTCATTTGTAGTTGTTCCCTTAATGCGGTGGAATATGATCTTAAAGTAGATGCAGCTCTTTGAAATATTCTAGGGGAATACATAGATGTTTTTAATTTAGTACTTAGATTAAATTTTGAAATTTATCAACTTACAATTATATTTTAAAATAGTTCTTAAATTTGAATCTATTTTCAACATAAACGGTGTTTTTTACGGATTATTGGATTTTTATCAAACAACAAAACACAATTGTTATTCTAAAGAGTAACTTAAATACAAGTGCACATTCAGTGTGGACCCAGATAACGGAGAGATTTCTGTGTGATAAGATTTAATTAAGTACCTCCACAAGATTATTATTTGAGTTTAGAATCCAATGAGGATAATATTCAAAGTAAATCCTTGAGGGGAGGTAGTTCTGATGACACCGAATATGTTAAATCAAGATATTCAATAGATTCTTATCAACAAGAAAAAAATTTTCCTATAGTAAGACAAATATAACTAACATTATTGTAGGAGAGAACGCAGACTTCAAGGTCCTGTCATTTATGCCAAATATCAGTCCGTGTGTCTATCTTTTTCAACACGTAGGAGTATTACTAATAGATAAATTGACTTAATATATTTTTGGTTTGATGCAAACTTAATTTTACAGTCACCTCATGCGCTTGACAGGCTGCTAGACATTTTAAATTATCACTTTTATTAATGCAGTAAATATCTCTTTACAAACTTGGGACCAATAAGTATCCTTCTTATTTCTTCAAAGCGTTACTTTTTTTGCATTTGATCCTTAATAAATGCGGCCTTGACAAATCTAGAGCATTACAATATTGAGGTAAAACTGTATTTCATTTACTGTGTTAGTATAACCATTGTATAACTAACTTTTGTTTTACTTGTTTAAAGTTATTAAAAATCTGAGGATTTTGGAATCTTGTCTTTTAGTGTAGTTTCATTTATCATCGTTATGTACTTTGCAAAAAGCAATCCTCCAGCTCATTAACCGGAATATGGACCTGTTTCGACAACATCGTTATGTTTATGGCGGAGTTATGAGCCAGGCAACACGTCAGTGCTGTTTGACGTCACCTGACGTGTATTAGCAAACCGTAAAATGTTTATACCTTATTGCCTCCGTAGCCTCATTGCCTTCTTGACAACTTGTAGTTGCTGATTAAATCAATTGTGTTTGTTACAAGTTAACGAGTTTTATTTTATTAATTTGATTAGCCAAACTCAACATCGCTGCAAAACCTAAAGCTGTTTGATAAAATAGGAAGAAATACCAGTGAGGCAAAACTATAGATATAGAGTATCGAGTTAAATACAAGTTAATGCGCTATTTTTAAACATTTTTATTACGATCTGCAACTTATGGAGACACAAGTTCAAGAGTGGACAGAGTAAATTTTTCAAAGCCCACAAACTACAAATAAGTATTATTAAAAGGATAATAATTCTATAATAATACCCCCGTCACAGCAAACCTGAGTACTCAGCGAATTTCCAATGCATGCATATGTTTCTTACCACCACGTAAAGCCACTTACCAATTTTCATAAAAATACATAAATAAATAAGTAATCCATAGCATTTTATTTATTCTCCAGAAGGATAACATTGGACAACGTACTGTGTTTAGCACTTTGGATATCTCGGCAACGGTTGGACGTAGAACCACAATTTAAAAGCCAAAATAATTGTTTTGTAGAGCTAAACTGATCTGTAAAAGAAAATGTGAAGTTTACAGAACAATTTATTAATTAAAAGCTAAAAAACATTTTCCTATAAGATTAACATGGGAGATTTTATGTACACTTTTTTGGATTTTCTCCGCAACCACTTAACCTAAGTTAATGATTCAAAATACTATATTATTTGTTTTTTTAATCTCTATAAAATGGTCAAATAAAAATTGTGTTTTACAAATTTCAGGGTAAAAAGTGCAAAAAACTGGTTTTTGGAAAATTTTGAAACCCTATAAACCCCCCTTCCCATGGTCCTATTTTTCTGGTTTTCGAACTTAAAGTCATGAATGTAACTTTACAAATTTGAGCCAAATTTCATCGAAATCGGACGTTTTTTACTCAAGTTATCGAATTCATGGACTCACATATATATAAATTGGAACGAATAGTGTTTCTGGCATCTGGGGACCTCAAAACAAAAGTTATCATGGTCTCGGGCTTCAGTTTTACCATGAGACCTCCGGTAATAGCTTCTTCCCTATAGGGGAAATTCGCTAAAACCAGGCCTTAATAAATTCATCAGAAAGGATGTTAAGTCCACTTCCCTCTCCATTTCTTTAAAAGATTTTAAGCTTGTTTTTCCTTGTTTTCAGGTGATACTTTGTGCACTAGTATTGTTGCTTGTTAGTATAACACCTAAGAGTTCGTTTCGTTAGAACAATCATCAAAATATGATTTAATAAAGGTGTCTATAATTGCTTTTATTAAACCACCCAATAAAGTACATCGTAACATGTCACGTACCAATTAACTGCAGCCCCTTCTTTACAAGTGACGAACGCAAATTTTATGAAGATTACCTCCACTTGGTGCTTGCGAAATCGAGCAGGTTTGCTTACGACGGCATTTTGGGCAATCCAATGACCAATATAGGACTTAAAGCGGTTTTGAAAGGCGGTTGCAAGTGTCGTTGGAGGTGTATTCAAGTTAAATATGATGTTCCGTGGTCGGTATTTACTACGAACACTAAATTAACCGGTTGTCATATTCGCCCGTTCGGCCTGTATCAGGGGAGATTTATGCGATCGCCCACTCCCGATTTATTTCCCGCCAAAACGTCTGTCGAGTTCGCCGGTGTTGAAGGGAGTTATTACCTCCTCTTAAAATTAGGGACTCCGACCTGTCCGTTTAACTTAGATTTGGCGTGTTAATCTATCCATGGATTGGCTTTTTACGGGTCACTTGCGGTAATACCTCGTTATAAAAGTATTACCGAGTTATGGTATTCTGTTTGGGAAGTTAAAACTTAGAATTCTAATTAATATGGTTGCCTTATTGAAAGAGTAGTTTCAACAATACTGAACTGCTAGTTTGTGAAAGATATTTGAAACAATTAGTCATGGCAAGGATGAAAACTCGAAAAAGTTAAAATATTGAAGCTATTCTTTAATTTATGAACAATTAAAATGTTTAAACATAATTATTAAAACCGATGGTAAATAATTAAAAGTACCTGGGGTCCGAGATTTGCTCGGGGGAAGGTCAGTCAGTTTGTTTAGATGACTTGGAGTATATTTCACCACTTCCCCCTACTGATAATCAGATTTGTATAACTCATTTGCCTCTTTCCCACATATTTTTAAGGTTACTCCAGTTGTTATTTATAGTTCAATGTCCCTTCGATTTATTTTACTACTCTATATATGTAATCTTCACTCGAATCTTGTAATCTCTGCTCTCAGGAAACCTGTTAATAATCATAAACAACATGAGTATTACTTTTACAGTTCCCTGGTTGATTATGAACAGCTGTTACAATTCTTTTGTTTTGATTTAAAACTCCATAAGCCCAATGTTATTTTTTTCACTTTTCATATTAATTTTTTTTCATTATTTAATTTTTCCTGGGAATGAGGCCTGTCTAGAACTTATTTTTATCCTAGAAATTATTTATTTCCAACATTTTAATGAAATCATTGGAGCCGTTTTTGAGATCAGTGTCGCAAGCAAGCAAGCAAGCAAACCTTACTCATAGTAGTAGTAGTAGTAGTAATAGTAGTAGTATAGGATTTAAATAGTCGAGCTCGGCTGGTTGGTTTGACTGGTTAACGACGTCCATTAAGCTTTGTTTAATGAAGAATACGACCAATTTAATATTTTAAGAATTCTTCACCTTACAAGTAATAATACGTTATAATTTAATAAACAGTTAATAAAAACAATAAACATAGGAATTCTTGAAAATCTTCATAATTTTTACTGTAGTAAGTAACAAACCATGTATAAACCAGACAATATATTTGAAACTAGTGGCATAAAGGGGCCAAAGCCCCTGACTTTGCTCCAATACTCTACGTCATCTGGTTTGTACACATGTCATTTCGAAAACAAAGTAGACTCTTAATGACTTGTTTTATTGTAAACAAAGCAGAAGTTTTTTTAAACCCACATGCTTTTCTTATGGGGGATGTTTTACTTTATTTCTCGTTTGCTAGTTACTTTTTAGAAATACTGCTATTTTTCCCGAATCCCTGGGATCAAGACCTTTAATTTGAGCCGTCTCCCATCATCCTGACTTAAAAATTTCACTTACAGAATTTATATATATATATATACTAGTGGCTTGAAGGGGCCATAGCCCCTAACCTTGCTCAATGGAAGAACACGTCAGTTCGTAAACAAAGTGGACACTTAATCACATGTTTAATGTAAACTAAGCAGACGTTTTTAAATCCTCATGCTTTTCTTATGAGGGATATTTTAAGTTATTTATCGTTCGCTGGTCATTTTTTAAATACTGTTATTTTTACCGAGTCTCTGTGATAAGGACCTTTAATTTGAGCCTTCTCCCATCATCCTGCGATTTTCCAAACTCCCACAATTTGGACTTAAAAATTTCGCTTACAGAATTATATATAAAGACTAGTCGCTTGAAGGGGCCATAGCCCCTAACCTTGCTACAATACTCTGCCTTATCTTATTTGTTTACTCTTTACATGCTGAGGACACCAAGATTACCCGAAGATTATGTTACTTGTTATGTTGTTTGTTAGATTGTTACACAAAGAAGTTATGTGGCAATACCCTGTGCCACTGAACATTATGAATTCTGTGCCTGAGGGGCTGATCGGCTGACCTCAATCTTTGTCATTTCTTATGTTATCCACATATATTGTATTAAACTTTAGCCTGTATAGCAATTGTAATAATGCTGAACGGTTTAATAAAATGGTTAAAAAAAAAACATGCTGAGGAAAATAAAACAATATAAGTAAAATAACACATGTCAGCTCGTAAGCAAAGTGTAATCACTTGTTTTAATGTAAACAAAGCAGACGTTTTTAAATCCCCATGCTTTTCTTATGGGGGATGTTTTAATTTATTTCTCGTTTGCTAGTTACTTTTAGAAATACTGCTATTTTTCCCGAGTCCCTGGGATCAAGACCTTTAGTTTGAGCTGTCTTCCAATACTCTGCAATTTGCCAAACTCCCACAATTTTGACGTAAAAATTTCGCTTACAGAATTATATATAAAGATAAAGATCTAAAGATAAGAGTGAAGTGTGTTTTTAGCCTTTTACTGGCCATAAACGCCCTGTTTCTTTGTTGATTCCATTAATTAATAGCCCAAAAACCAAAAACAGTTTTAGGTCTCATGGCCTATTGTGAAGTTCAAACTGTAATAGTCAATGTTGTAACCCTCTAGTTCAGATTTCGCAGTTTGCACAACCATTCCGTCATACACGGTTAAGACTCTAGACTCCCCGATTCCCCATATCATGAAAGGGCTACAGACAGCCTAAAAACCATGAAAAACAGATACCATCTCATCTCATATCATTCTCTAAACCCGACCTCGTGCATCTCCTGTACCGGACACGAGATTGCTAATCAAGGTTGAAACGTTCTGCTTTTTCATAAATTACTTTCGAAACTCCAAATAAATGAAAACACCTCGCTCGTGTCGCCATCATCCATCACTGCGGTTGACTCCTCAGTTCATTTATCACACGAGCGTCGCCCCATCTCGCGGCCGCGATTGAAACATTCCTCAGGGTATCGCAATTAGCCGTCGACCCCAGGTCACCTGCTCGCTTGACGTTGCCGGTTATTTAATTAAGCTCGTCAGGTAATCAGCTGATAGCTCTGAAAGGTCGCCGGTCCGCTGATAACGCCTGACAGCTGATAAGCTGATACGGTGGTCAGTAACCGTGTGATAGGTTAGTTAGCGGTCCCCGTATGATTGAGGATTAGCCAAGTTTACGGTTGTTGGTTTGGTTTTAATAATCAGTGTTTTATTCAATACTAGCTGACGTACCCGTTATTCGCACAGGGGTTTTCTTTACCTGTTCTTTAGTCAATCCAATTTGAATTTTAGTTAGCTTGAAACAGCTGTTCTTGTTTCTGCTCTTTAAGCTGTCAAATGGAATTGTCCTCAGCTATTCGCATTACAATTTCTGAATGTTTACTTTCTTCTGAAATGTAAACATCGAAACTTAGGACTTCACGGGGTGTAGCCCGAAAGGATTTTAAGGAAGTGATTGGCCTATATGTTGCATGAGTTCAAGATCTACCTTTATGTAAAGTTTCAGCCCAGTCGGTTCAGTAGTTTTTGCATTGACCCAGAACATCAGACAGACAGACAGATAGACAGCCAGACAGGCAGACAGACAGACAGAAACCATCTCTTCTTTATAATATTATAGATAGATAGATAGATTGAGTTTGACAAGTGTAAAATCAATATTTATGATACGTTTGACTATTGGAGGTCATCATTGGGAGTATTTATTTCTCCAGTGAGGGACTTTTTGTATTATTGAGAACCAAGGTCAATTTCTCTAAAGTTAAAATAGGACTACAGATACAAATTATAAAGGATGTATTTAAATCACTTCCCGACCCCTTGTTTTCAACGTTAAAACCAGTTTAATATTTTCATAAAACTTAGCGTTTTGTGAAGTACCATTTGAATGCTAACCTATTTTACACTTTTAGCGAATTTCCCCTATAGGGAAGAAGCTATTACCGTAGGTCTCATGGTAAGACTTAAGCCCGAGACCATGACAACTTTTCATTTTGAGGTCCCCAGATGCCAAAAACACCATTCGTTCAAATTTTTATATATGTATATATATATATATATATATATATATATATATATATATATTTATATATATATATTTATATATATATATGTGTGTCCGTAAGCACGATAACTCTCGTAAAAAAGGTCCGATCTTAATGAAATTTGGTACAAATGTGTAAAGTACCATTTATTTGAACGAGTTCGAAAACCAGATGAATCGCACCATCCGAAGGGGGGTTTTTGGGGGGTTTTGTACCCCAAAAATGTGTTTTTTGGGGTTTTCACATGTAATTTGAATTGTAATCCAATTTTAATCCATACCATTGAATTTAGCTTAAAAAAACAAACAATTTGGTATTTTGATCATTGCTCTACGTCAATTGGTTACTGAGATATTGAAAGTGCTAAACACAGTACGTTGTCTAATGTTATTCTTAAGGAGAAAAAGAAAAATTGTATATCTCGCTTATTTATGAACATAAACTGACGAAATTTGGTATATGGCTTCATCTGGTTGTGGTTAATGGTTGTTTGCACAAAAAAACAATTTTTCGCCTATGGTTCCCGTAGCAGCAAACCTAGGTACTTGGTCCCCATGTTATTCTTATGGAAAATAATTAAAATGTTATATATCGCTTATTTATGAATGTATATGGATGAAACTTGATATGTGACTTCACTAAGATGAGTTCTATTGATATTTGCATAGAAACCCATTATTTTGCGTGCCTTGTTGCAGCAAACCTGCATACTCATCCCCAATGTTATTCTTATGGAGAATTAATATTTTAAATATCGCTTGTTTGTGAATACATTTCTTATAAATCCTGTTAAGTGTTTTATTGTGTTATGTTATGTATTCATTGGAAATTCGCTGAGTATGCAGGTTTGCTGCGACGGGTGTATTTATATATATATATATATATATATATATATATATATATATATATATCATTAATATATTTTTCTATTAGCGAATTTCCCCTATAGGGAAGAAGCTATTACCGTAGGTCTCATGGTAAGACTTAAGCCCGAGACCATGCTAACTTTTCATTTTGAGGTCCCCAGATGCCAAAAACACCATTTGTTCAAATTTGTATATATGTATATATATATATATATATATATATATATATGTGTGTGTGTGTGTGTCCGTAAGCACGATAACTCTCGTAAAAAAGGTCCGATCTTAATGAAATTTGGTACAAATGTGTAAAGTACCATTTTTCTGAACAAGTTCGAAAACCAGATGAATCGCACCATCCGAAGGGGGGTTTTTGGGGGGTTTTGTACCCCAAAAATGTGTTTTTTGGGGTTTTCACATGTAATTTTAATTTAAATAAAATTTTAAATCATACCATTGATTTCAGCTTAAAAAAACAAACAATTTGATATTTTGATCATTGCTCTACGTCAATTGGTTACCGAGATATTGAAAGTGCTAAACACAGTACGTTGTCTAATGTTATTCTTATGGAGAAAAAGAAAAATTGTATATCTCGCTTATTTATGAACATAAACTGGCAAAATTTGGTATATGGCTTGATCTGGTTATGGTTTATTGTTGTTTGCATAAAAAAACAATTTTTCGCCTATGGTTCCTGTAGCAGCAAACCTAGGTACTTGGTCCCCATGTTATTCTTATGGAAAATACTTAAAATGTTATATATCGCTTATTTATGAATGTATATGGATGAAACTTGGTTTGCGACTTCACTAAGATGAGTTCTATTGATATTTGCATAAAAACCCATTATTTTGCGTGCCTTGTTGCAGCAAACCTGCGTACTCATCCCCAATGTTATTCTTATGGAGAATAATTAATATTTTAAATATCGCTTGTTTGTGAATACATTTCTTATGAATCCTGTTAAGTGTTATGTTATATATTCATTGGAAATTCGCTGAGTATGCAGGTTTGCTGCGACGGGTGTATTTTTATATATATATATCATTTTTATAATATCATTAACTAATGAAAATTATTTTTCATATCCACATACAATCCAATATTTCTTATGGAATAAATGTGTCACTTTACGCCAAAATCTTAAGAAGATTTTAAGACTGACCTTACAAAAAGAGGTTTTAAGAATTATTTTAACAATCGAAAATGTTGAATATTTTAAGAGAAATTTTGTTGGATTAAAAATATTAACAGTATTTGGTCAATATATTTTTGAATGTATAATGTTTGTTAGAACTCACTATTCTCAGTTTAAAAGTTAAGCTGAAAATCATCAGTACAAGACTAGAAATAAAAATGAAAAGATATTGGCTCGGCACAATTTAGGATTCTTTACAAAGAAACCATCATTATGCTGGGATATAATTTTTAAAATCCATTCCAAAAGAAACTAAACATTTACAGAACAATCACAAATTTAAGTTGGTATTAAAAGATTTATTGATAGAAAAAGCTTGTTACTCAATAGACGAATTGTTTAGGTAAAGTAATTTTATTTATTTAATACACTGTAACATTAATTTTTTAAAGTTTCATCATTACAATGATTAATTTATTGACGCTTTTTTTTAACTATGTACTAATGATAAATAAAGAGATTTTATATTTCATTTTATTTTATTTGATACTGAGAAGGAGACTGCAATTATTACAACACGGGAAGATACAACTGTTTCACAAATTTCAAAACACATATTATAATTTATTCTCTTAGCCATTGGGTCCGACGAATTTGGGACTTCATGGATATGTACCTGAGACCCAAAACTTAACCGTAACACATTGTTACCACCATTGGAGTAACCTAAGAATAGTTGAATTTAAACTGTTAACTAATTCATAGCAATATTTATTGATAGGGTGCCTTTTAGCGAATTTCCCCTGTAGGGAAGAAGCTATTACCGTAGTCGGCATGGTAAGACCTAGGCCCGGGACCATGATAACTTTTCGTTTTGAGGTCCCCAGACGCCAAAAACACCATTCGTTCGAAACTATATATATATCTATATTTATACCTATATATATATATATATATATATATATATATATATATGTGTGTGTCCGTGGGTGCGATAACTCTCGTAAAAAAGGTCCGAGATTTTGATTAAATTTGGTACAAACGTGTAAAGCAGCATTTATGACTTTAAGTTCGAAAACCAGACGGATCGACCTATCCGAAGGGGTATTTTGGGGGGTTTTGTACCCCAAAAATGGGTTTTTTGAGTTTTTTACATACAATTTTTGAAAAAGTAAAATTTTATTTTTCCCCATTTGAATAAGCTTAAAAAGACGCACAATTTGATGTTTTAATCATTGCTCTACGTCAATTGGTTACTGAGATATTGAAAGTGCTATACACAGTACGTTGTCCAATGTTATTCTTATGGAGGATAATAAAAATTGTATATCTCGCTTATTTATCAACTTATCCTGACGAAACTTGGTATATTGCTTCATTTCATTGTGGTCTATTGATATTTGCACAAAAACCCATTTTTTCCCGATAGTTCCCGTAGCAGCAAACCTGCATACTCAGCCCCATGTTATTCTTATGGAGAATAATTAAAATGTCATAAATCGTTTATTTATGAATGTATATTGATGAAACTTTTTGATGTGGCTTTATGTGGTATTAAGATAAATAATATGCATTGGAAATCCACTGAGTATGCAGGTTTGCTGCTACAGGGGTATTATGTTTGGTAGGCGAACATCTCCCACTTTGCCCAGTTCCCATATCTCTGCCACACATACAGCAGCTTGCTCGCAAGACCCCACTATATTACAAGGGGCGGGCTCCAGTAGCGTATCTCAAACAACATCACAACCCGACACTGACTTATCTCCGATTACACTGCCCAAACCTAATGAAAATATCTGCCCACATTGTCTTCATATAATTTTATTACGCCGCTTGACACCCGCTTTCGCCAAAAAGGAGATTCAATTTGGATAAAGTTTAATTGCGCGATCGCCTCTCTAGTGAAACCAATGGGCCAGAACTGAGGGGCTTCCTTCCGTGTAATTGCGTGGTTAATTTCGGGTTTCGAATTAAGCCGTGGCTCCTATATTCTTTGCTGGGGTTTAATGAGATCTGAGAATTGAGAATGTGTAATCGAGGACGCTATGACCTGGGAGAAGGGGACTGAGGTGTGAGGGGCTATGAGAATGTATTTGATTGGCTATATGCTGTGGAAACTATAGGACAGGTTTTTTTTAGGTTATGTTAGATAAGGTAAGATGTAATATTAAGTTAGTTTAGGTAAAGTTAGGTTAGGTAGGGAAGGTAATATTACGTTAGGCTTGCTAAGGTTAAGTTAGGTTAGGTATGGTAAGGTAGGATTAGGTTAGACCACCCAAGGTTAGGTTAGGACAGGTAGGATTAGGTTAGGCTTGCTAAGGTTAGGTTAGGTAAGGTAATATTACTTTAGGCTTTCTAAGGTTAGGTTAGGTTAGGTATGGCAAGGTAGGATTAGATTAGGTTAGGTTAGGTTAGGTAATATTACGTTAGGCTTTCTAAGGTTAGGTTAGGTTAGGTATGGTAAGGTAGGATTAGGTTAGGCTAGCTAAGGTTAGGTTAGATAAGGTAAGATTAAATAAGCTTAGGTTAAGTTAAGTTAGATAAGGGGAGGTAAGATTATATTATGTTAGATAAGGTTATGTTATGTTGTTTATTAGCATTATGCTGACTATAGCGGCTAAGCCTACGCACGGACAGGTTGGCCATGTAGGCTTATTCCTAAGTTAGTAAATATTTTTCATATAAATAATTTTTATTTCATTCTCTGTTTAGTTTTGTTTCTCTGTTAGTCTTTGGTTACACTATACTCTAATACAAGCAATGTCCGTCTGTTTGTTTGCAAACTTTATCTCGGAATCCAGTGGAACGATTTACTTGAATATTGGAATTAGGGGCTTTTGGATTGCATTAGGAGCGATAGGTGAAACCTCAACCCCAGGAAAACCTATTTCAAAGTTAGACATTTTAACACTGGGCTTGTGGATTTTCAAATAAAAACAAAAGAATCATAAAAGCTATGAATAAATAAACCACGAACTGTCTAAGTATTACTTACACATGACAAAGCATCAACAAGTTATTTCTTTAAAACAGTGACTAGAACCATTAAATAAATATTGCATATAGACAACTTTTCACCCACGAACCTAATCAAATATCACCGAGCACGGCTATGTCTTCCCCGTTACTGTACTAATCTATCGTGCACATATAATTCATTTTTTTATAGTTAAAACTATTGTTTTTTCTTAATTAAAGGTCTTTATATAATAACGTTTAGTTTGTTATGTTTTTGGTTAGATTTTAATAGTCAATTTCCTTTGGAAAGTGAACTAATAGCATGACCCGCACGGTGAAACTTAAGCCCGGGACCACCGTAGAAGTTCCTAACGTGACCCCCTGAACACGTTTTGGGGGGTCGTTCAAAATTTTATATATATATATACACATCTATATATACATATATACATATATATATATATATATAGACATATATATATATATATGTGTGTGTGTATGCACTCTAGCGGTCGCATTTTTTGTCCGATTTACTCCAAATTTGGTAGGGACGTTCCTTTCTATAATCTGTTGGACAAGTTCGTTGGGCAAAACAATCGGAAAACTCTAAACCCATTTTTTGGGGATTAATCTTTCAAATTTCGAGTTTTTGGGCCCAAAAAGGGTCATAAAAGCCCCAGATGTAAAATTAATGCACGTAAAAGATGGGAATTAGAGGGGCAAAAGTTTTAAGCCCTCTCTCATCATTCTAGCATAAATATTTACCGAGTTATTAAAGAAAATGTGTATCGGCTAAACACAGTACGTTGTCATATGGGGGTTTTACCCTAGAAAAGCCTGTTATTCCTTTGTTAAAGTACTTTTATTATCCCCAGCAACCTCACGCCTACTTTCAAGCCTGTCTGGACCTTCTCCTAACCTTATAATGCGCAAAATTGTATTCCCAGCTTTCCAAGTAAATGAAACCAGGAGTATCAGAACAGCCAAAAATCAATGTTTTCAGATTTCAATAAAAATTGGACAAATGTATGTTTTTACACTGATTTTGAGTTTTAAAAGTTGTTATGTGGAAATTCACTTCCCTCATGTCAGCGTGCTGCGTGCGAACTCGTTTGAGTTTCTCCCTACATTTTATTTGATGTAGTCAACATCAGCGTGTAATACCAATATGTAAATCATCACCTCCCTCCATAAAAATACCACACTTATCCCACAGCTGGCCACACCTAGACACCAAAATAGACGTTAACCAATAACTTATCCATCGCACCCCTCGCACAACCGACCGGCGGCAAATCAAAACGGTCAGGGGTTCAAACGGTATAACTCAAAATTTAAGCAAGCTATTAGTATTCCGAGGGAAACTCAAAACCACGTGACCGGGGGCTCTGCGGCTTTGCGGACTCCATTAAAATCAATTACACCCGCCCGCCAGCCGCCCGTGGTCCTCCCGCGTCGCGACTGCGGACACACCGTCCCCGGGCGAAGCCCCGCCCCGCGTCCAAGCGTTCTTTACGACTGCATTTGGGTAATATTCAATTTAAAATTTGCATTTTCGATACACTCGCATCAGGGTAGCCTGCCGGAATCCGGGCCGGGGAAGAGTAATGGTACTGTTTTTGGCGGGTAATCGAATCAAACTGATTTGTGATCCTACCCAGTGATCTAATTGGGTTTGAGATACGCGTACTGTAATCGATTTCGAGTTCTTGGATCGGCTAGGGGAGTTGTTTCTGTTGGGATCGAATGGTCGGTTGATACGAATGGACGTCTGGGAGGTCGGGAGTTCTTGGGTCGGCTAACGGAGTTGTTTCTGTTGGGATCGAATGGTCGGTTGATGTGAATAGACGTCTGGGAGGTCGGGAGTTCTTGGGTCGACTAAGGGAGTTGTTTCTGTTGGGATCGAATGGTCGGTTGATGTGAATGGACGTCTGGGAGGTCGGGAGTTCTTGGGTCGGCTAACGGAGTTGTTTCTGTTGGGATCGAATGGTCGGTTGATGCGAATGGATGTCTGGGAGGTCGGGAGTTCTTGGGTCGACTAAGGGAGTTGTTTCTGTTGGGATCGAATGGTCGGTTGATGTGAATGGACGTCTGGGAGGTCGGGAGTTCTTGGGTCGGCTAACGGAGTTGTTTCTGTTGGGATCGAATGGTCGGTTGATGCGGATGGACGTCTGGGAGGTCGGGAGTTCTTGGGTCGGCTAACGGAGTTGTTTCTGTTGGGATCGAATGGTCGGTTGATACGAATGGACGTCTGGGAGGTCGGGAGTTCTTGGGTCGGCTAACGGAGTTGTTTCTGTTGGGATCGAATGGTCGGTTGATACGAATGGACGTCTGGGAGGTCGGGAGTTCTTGGGTCGGCTAACGGAGTTGTTTCTGTTGGGATCGAATGGTCGGTTGATACGAATGGACGTCTGGGAGGTCGGGAGTTCTTGGGTCGGCTAACGGAGTTGTTTCTGTTGGGATCGAATGGTCGGTTGATACGAATGGACGTCTGGGAGGTCGGGAGTTCTTGGGTCGGCTAACGGAGTTGTTTCTGTTGGGATCGAATGGTCGGTTGATACGAATGGACGTCTGGGAGGTCGGGAGTTCTTGGGTCGGCTAACGGAGTTGTTTCTGTTGGGATCGAATGGTCGGTTGATGCGGATGGATGTCTGGGAGGTCGGTGGAGGTGGTTGTTAGGGGAAGGCAATTCACACAGAAAAACCTTTTTTTAAGAAAATTGCAAAAGAAATTACTTTTACCAGAAATACACTGAATGTAAAACTAGTCGGTACCCCGTTCTCCGCACGAGAAACTCGCAAGGATCAGGTCAGATGATTGAAACTGTTACTTTATAATTATCTACCTGAATAAAATAACGCCATAAGATTAACATTGGAACATTGAAAACCAGTGAGATCGAAGGACTGAAGTGGGTTATTTTTCAAAGCCCCAAAAGGTAATAAGATTGTTTTAATACCAAAACTGTATACAAAATAATAGTTTGAGGAATTAACTGGGCAAAAGTTATGAATTATTTTAATAATTTAGATAATTTCAGTTAAAAAAATAATTCCTATTCTTTTCCTTTTTAGCGAATTTCCCCTATAGGGAAGAAGCTATTAACGTAGGTGGCATGGTAAGAATAAGCCCAAGACCATGATAACTTTCCATTTTCAGGTTCCCAGACGCCAAAAACACCAATCATTCAACTTTGTATATATGTGTTCGTAAGCACGATGACTCTCGTAATAATGGTCCGATCTTGATGAAATTTAGCACAAATGTGTAATGTACCATTTATTTAAAGGAGTTAGAAAACCAGACGAATCGCACCATCCAAAGGGGGGCTTTTGGGGGATTTTGTACCCCAAAAATGTTTTTTTTTTGGAGTTTTTACAAGTAATTTTTATTTAAATGAAATTTTAATTTTCACCATTGAATTCAGCTTACACAAACAAACAATTCGGTATTTTGACCATTGCTCTACGTCAATTGGTTACTGAGATATTGAAAGTGCTAAACACATTACGTTGACTAATGTTATTCTCAAGGAGAAAAACAAACAAACTATATCACGCTTATTTATAAACATAAACTGACGAAACTTGGTATATGGCTTCATCTGGTTGTGGTTTATTGTTGTTTGCACACAAAAAAATTGTTCTCCTATGTTTCTCGTAGCAGCAAACCTAGGTACTCGGTCCCCATGTTATTCTTATGGAGAGTAATTAAAATGTTATATATCCCTTATTTATGAATGTATGTGTATGAAACTTGGTATTTGACTTCATTAAGATGAGTTTTATTCATAACAACCCATTATTGTTTGTTCCTTGTGGCAGCAACCCTGCGTACTCATCCCCAATGTTATTCTTATGGAGAATACTTAATATTTTAAATATCGCTTATTTGTTAACATATTTCTTATGAATCCTGATAAGTGGTTTAATGTTTTACTAAGACATATATATTCATTGGAAATTCGCTGAGTACGCAGGTTTGCTTCCACGGGAGTATTTATTTTTATTATATTGTGTTTAAATATACTTTACTATTGAAGGAAATACAAGTTTTACTGATCTCCATTTGTTATTTACTAAATTTGTTAATACCTCTCCTCATGGCTGTGATAAAAACGTAATAATTACCAGAAACTAATAATAAACTAAAATATTAAATTCCTATCCAGGAACCCTAATAATAAACCAAATAATTTAAAAGAAATTTTGTCTGTATTTATTTTTCCCTTAATTCAGTTTAAAACAAAAACGTTGTTGAAACGTTGTCAAAACGAGTTCGGGGCACAGCAACAATATATTATATACACAATGCGCCAGCCTACAAACACTTGATGTTCTGAGCTCCAGGCAAGATAAACCACCTTAAGAGCATTGCTAAGTACGAGGAAATTTTCACGAGGACAGCGACCTCAATCACACGCTCCCCCGACCACCCCTATGCGCACCCACAACTCGCCAGAGGCGCATCCCGGTCATCACCACGAGGAAGAGAAGACAATGGCTTCATAACGAGGGGCGCGAGCACATTATGCGCACGAAGGGAAAGCGCCGCAGCGCCAAATGAAGGAATAACGACAAAATCGCGCAGCGCGGCGCGGTTCCCACATGCGGGGGGAGAAAGCCGCACGCAACCTAATGTCGTTATAATTGAAGCGGAGCTATTTTTACGGCAGCATTAATAACACTGATGAGTGCCGGAGAAAGTGCTTATGGCGGGCAGCGATTTGACACTTAAGCAAATTATCGGCTAAAACACGAGGTGTCGAGTCACGGTTACTAACTCGCTGCCGTTCTCACGGGGAGGCTGTGCTGCCAGTCATCCCCCTCTATTGAGAGGTATTGCCGCATTATTTACACCTGTAATGAGACCCGGGTATCTATTAGGGGGTCGCTACAGGCTAATTACATCGCATTCACTTTCCTTTCTTTTGTTTAGGGAGAACGGGTAGAGCACTTGCGGGCCGAGGAAATGCTACTTTCTTGGGGACGATTTGTTTGGTTTAAGGTTCTCTCCATACTCGATATCGGTAGGAAACTTAAGTGAAACCTTTTGAAGTGTACGGGGTAGTGTGAAATAAAAGCTTACTTTCCTCCCCCCCCTCCATTCATCTCCGACGGCTGATTAGTCTAAACATAACAAAAGGTTACAAACAAAGACCACATCGTAACATATATTTTGACAACTAAATCTAGATGGGTAAGCCGAATATACTACCGCGAAAGGGTTTGTACTAGGTATACAATGCAGTTGTCTGCTTGCAATATTGAGCGGAGCCAATATTTATTTAATCAATAATTTTCAGAAATGTATCGACAAACAACCCACTAAAATAAACAAAACAACAATTTCACAGAAAACTACAGTATTTAAAAACAGCTGATAGTAACAGTCTGCATTTAAATTTGATCCATATAACAGCTGTATAATCAACACACAGTAAACAAACCAAATAAAATATTTCTCCTATTAAAATAACATGGTAACTTTAAAGGGCCGTAGGGCAGAACTCTTATGTCCGATTTGGACCATTTCAGATTTATACCTTAGTAGTGGGGGTTTGCCGGTGCTGGCTCACTTGATTAATTGCTTCCGGAAGCGCTGCGTCATTAAATACGTCATCTGAGGCTGAGCCAGTGACGTAGGCGGTTTTGTGACGTAATGAGTGAAAGGTTAAAGTTCAAGGTCACGGGGAGGTAATTTTAAAAAAGTACTACCTCGCACGCGTAAAATCCGATTGTGATTCGATAGTTAATCGATAATAAATATCGAATAAATATCGAATGAAACAATCGAATGATACGAGTGCGAGGTAGTACTATTACAAATATTACTTTATTTACAATAATTCATGTTTACAATAGTTCCCCGTTGTTCGTTGTCATCGATGTTGTTGATCCGGACGAGTTGCGGCCATCACTTCGCTTTCTGAAGAAAGACGGTAGGTACTTCGATCCCTGCGCAGAGTCCATGTTGTGTTTTTGACACCTATCTGTTCTGTTAGGTGTTTGCATTTCATTGCTGTCAGGAGGAAAGAATACGTGACGGCAATGAAATAGAAACATCTATCAGACCTTGAGTGAAATGATATTGTTATTTTGTGAAGAGCGTCTCGGAGAGCTCGATGTTCACCGGTCGAGAGCCGGAGGTGTACTGACTATTCGCTAGCTAGCGTTTTTGGTATCAAACAAAATGGTGGGGGTAAAAGTGTGGTAGAACGAAGCAGATGGTGGACAGCAGATGGGCGGCGGCAGGTGGCAGGCGGCAGGTGGCAAGTGTGCGGCAGATGGTAGTCCCCCACTACACCAGTCCCCCACTACACCAGTCTCCCCACCAAGTTTTACATCGCACAATAACTAGTTTACATGTGTTAGTTAGGGTTTAGCTCTTAGACTGTCAAGACCTTACCTCCGTAACTAAAAACCTCAATAATGTTTGCGCTTCAACGCTGTATAAGTATAACAGCTACTATGATCTAAACCGGTGCATGTATTCATATGGTTCTTTTCAAAGTCTCCTTCAAACGTTGCAGTTTCTCGGGTTTAATGGGAGAAGACATAGCGCAGAGGTGTATTCAGTTCGCAAGGCAAAGCTGGAATGAGGTACCAGACGGAGCAAAGCGGGTCGCCAAGTGTAACCGTGACATTTCCATATACGGGTAGAAAGCTAAAAACCGGTCTACATCCGGTTCCCCTTCCCCCGTGACGACACAACCTCCCCCCCCCCTTTTTTGGGTCATGTTCAAAGTCACCCCCCCCCTTTTTGGGTTATGTTCAAGGTCCCCCCCCCGTGACGTAACATCCCCCCCCGTGACGTAACATCCCCCCTTCCGCTTCGGTGACGTCACTTTGCCTTTATAAGCGGGAGCAGTCCGCAGTCTCGTCGCAGTAGCTTGCCGCCCGCTGTTTGGGTATACGTCCCAGTGGGTTGCACTCTGCTGCAGCGTAGGTCTGTTAAGTGTGCGTTGGGCCCGACGCGCAATTAAGAGATCCGCGCCCTTGCATGTTTAGTTAGTTTGTTAAGCATGTTAGATAACGCTTGTAGTTTGCTGCTAGATAATGTAGTTAGTCTAATATATGTTAATGTTTGGTATCGGTTTGAAGTGTCTTATTTACTAATGAAATATGTACTCCCGGCCCTACAGGTCCCTCAACAACCTTGGTCAAAACTTGGGTTCGCAGCAGCCTGACGCCGGGTGTTTGGGTCTACGTCCCACCGGGTTTCAGTGATACTGTTGACCTTTGTAAAACCGACCTTGGCTGTTCTTGTAAAATTAACGTTAACTGATTAATTTTTGTTTACATAGTTGCTGGCAAAGTCTTTATTTTCAAAGTAATGTATCTTGCTTCTCATCCTTTTCCTAACTCCTCTAAGGTATGGCGCGCAAACCGACCTTGTGTCAATACGGCGCGTAAACCGGTTGACATTACCCATCTTAGCCTGAGAAAACCTTGTAAAATATAAAGTCAGTCTCTTGTTTAAAATCAGTCTCTTGTTTGTTGTCTTTTGTCCCCTTCCCAAATACAGAGCGGGGAATAGAGCAGTATGTTATGCTCTATTCCCCGCTTTGGCTTCATGTTCAGATGACCTTGGGACTTAGAAAATTCACGTACAAAGCGGGGAATAGATCGGTTTGTGGTCCACGTGAGAATCACTTACTGCTCTATTTCCCGTTTTAATAATATGATCAAACGACCTTGACCCACTTCGGGACTTAGAAAATCCCCGTATTGTAATATATATTTACTCGTTACAACATTATTACCCCCACCGTATAACACTTGCACTCCCCACCACTATCAGTATGTATAAAAGAGGGTCCCCCAGCACTAGTAAAATCATTCTTCCTCTTGTGCTGTTATACCTCACACCATGGCACACATTAGGAAGCAGACACAACCTCTCAAATTGAAACCTTCTGCTTCGTCTTCGCCCGCCTCTACCACTCCGTCTTCTGCGGTTCCATCCATCCTTCGGACAGCCCTGATGTTAGCTAACATCGTCCCAGAGAACTGTCCACCACTACCTGCTGCGTCAACGACTTACACAAGTCCTTCACCTCTTCCGTCAACTTCTCGTGCTGTTTCTCCAAGTCCTTCACCTCTTCCGTCAACTTCTCGTGCTGTTTCTCCAAGTCCTTTGTCAACGTCTCGTGCTGTTTCTCCAAGTCCTTCTACATCTTCAAGTTGTTCTACATGTTCATCAAAGTCTTCCAAACCGTCTGCTTCTTCATCCTCATCAACATCAAGTTCGAGACCAAGCCAACCAGCCACCCAATCATCTTCTCCAACCAGACCTTCAGTAATCTGCACATATACTTCATCTCCTTCAGAGAAATTTAAACAACTTAAATCTGTACAAAGGATGTGCATGCTTCCTACACAACAATGTAATTATATATTCAAAAAAGGTGCTAAGAAAGGTGAACGCTGTGTTAAACGTTGTATTTTAAATGAAGAAACGTGCAGTCTTCATTTAAAATTAAACCATGGCGCATCTCCTTCTTCACCACGTGCAACAGTGGTGCCAATTAAAATTCGAATTAACAGGCTTTGTAAAAACAAACGCTACTTCTTTGTTAAAATAAAGGACTTTGCAAAGGTGTTGGTTCAATGTGAAGGTAAACTGTACTATGTAGAGTTACCTAGAGCCATGGACCTCCACGTCAAAAAACCTACCCACAAGGACTATTTAATTCGAAATGATACAGGTAACACTGTGTGGAAATCATTAAAATAATAATATAAATAAAAAGACCGAAAGTTTATTCCAAATTAAATAAAGCATTTTTTCCAAATTAAAAAAAAGTGTGGACAACCTATTTACAATTTGTAGCATATGCTGCAGAGTGTAAATAAGTTGTCCACACTTTTTTTTGCAATGTTACAACGACCTTGACCTAGATAACGGACTTGGATAATTTACACTAAGTCAAAGATAAACTTAAAAGGAAAAAGGAGAAATATTATACTAAAGTCATTATTCAACAGTAAAGAGGGGAGGGGGTAAGCGGGTATTTAAGCGAGCGATTCGGAATATAATTATTAGTTGTATCATCATGAGCGTCAACAGCAACACATGGGGAAAGGAAATTAACGAAGAGGAGTTGTACGCAATTGCTGAGGCTGCAGAAATGACTGAAGTTTTTAAGATTAATAAGGTTGCGGAGAATGATGCTCAGTCACATCCGCAACAAACTACATCATCGATGCAGTCTACAACGCAGCAACCAAGACCCTATCATGTTATCCTGGAGGAGTATAATGAGGCAATGAGGTACGCCTTTACAAAGTGGTGTGCACAACCGCGTTCTCCTGAACAATGGGAGGAGCACGATGCAGACTTTCGCCTGGTTGGAGACTTAGAACTTGAGCTTCAAAGAGCAAAGGTTGCTCAATAGTGAGAAGATTTATTGTTTACTTTAGAATACAGAGCGGGGAATAGATCAGTTTGCAGTCCAAGTGAGAACCACTTACTGCTCTATTCCCCGTTTTGGTAATTTGTTCAGATGACCTTGGGACTTAGAAAATTTTTGTTTGGTAAAAAACAACATTAAAATATATATATCTCCTCCCTAAAACTTGCACTCCCCACCACTTCCATTGGGTATAAAAGAGACACCTTATCGATGATAAAATCAGTCTGCTGCTTGTGTTCGTTCACCTCAGACACCATGGAGCACATCAGAAAACCAACTTCTGCCACCTCTTCTTGTACTGTTTCATCCTCTGCTGTCCCATCGATACTTGTCCAGGCTATGATTTTATCTCAATTTCTTCCAGAAACAGGTAGTACGTCACCAAACTCCAACTCGAGATCTCTCAAAGCCAAAAGAAGCAATGCTAGTTCTCGGAAATTGAGAGCGAGAATCGCTGATCGATATAAAATATTAAAAACCATATTACCATCCTCCAATCCGTATGATTCTAAATTATCCACTATAAAAAAAATACAATAAAGTACATTGCAAACCTTCAATCGCAGCTCCAAGATCCGCTTTCAATTCGCGAAGAAATCTCGAATACCCCTCTACCTTTTGAAGCAGTTTTCCTTAAAGAGGATGAGTTGGCGGATGAACATTTCTTCGCTGAATACCCTTCAGCCTACAAACAAATCTTCCTCATGGATGAAGATCAGGATGCGTAAGCTTAACAAATTAAAGACTTTTAAAATACAAAGCGGGGAATAGATCAGTTTGCGGACAAAGTGAGATCCGCTTACTGCTCTATTCCCCGTTTTGGCAACAGGATCAAACGACCTTGAGGACTTAGAAAATAATCAATTGGTACAAAAAGAAAAATATTAAAAATCATTATTATTTCTTTACAACAAAATCCCTTCCCTAACCCTATTACTCCCACCACCTACAGCGAGTATAAAGGGGGTCTCCATTGCCGGTAAAGATCATTCTGCTGAAAATGACTGCATCGGCTCCTTCTATCTCTGTAGCAACTCTAGTAGTTAGCAGAAGAGTTGAAAACATCGATCAGCTGCTTGCTGTAAGAAGATTACTGCACAAGTATCTTGTCATAGAGGTTGGTTGTGAACTGTACATGTGGAGGCCAACAGGTGAAGTGTATAGTAATGAAAATGAAGCATACAAAACAAACGATAGTAAGAAGTTATTTAAAATTTTTGCTAATATGGTTAGGTTAATCGAAAAGGGATGGATAATCAACATAACGTTCTATATCAAACCAAACCTTTAACTGAATCAAAAAAAAGGAAAAAATTTAAATACAGAGCGGGGAATAGATCAGTTTGCGGTTTAAGTGAGAATCGCCTACTGCTCTATTCCCCGTTTTGGTAATATAATCAGACGGCCTTGACCCACTTACATGATGGGTATTAAAGCGCGATGTTGCAGAGACCGATTATTACACTACACGTTAGGTTAGCGACTTTTTCCCAAACAAGACATTGAACCAGCTATATTCATTGTAAAAGGGTGGGGGTAAACATATATATATAAGGCAGTCGGCTTCGGAGTATAGTTATTGTTCAGCTATGGATAGCCCAGGAGGATCGTCTAACTTCGATGTTAAAGGAAAGGAGGAGAATGATAGAGAGAAAAGAAGGTATGCTAGAGAGAGAAAAAGGATTGCAAAATTGAATGAAGCCTATAATTTATTACGAACAAAATTACCTTTTCTCGAACCGAACGCTTCAAGACTTTCTACTATAAAACACGCCATAAAATATATTGATATGTTGGAAATGTTATCACAAAATACATCGTTTCAACTGCCTGAAGAATTGCTAACGATGGAAATTGATCAACTTTCTTCAACTAACTAAGAGACTTTGGAAATACTGAACAGCGGAAGACAGATCGGGGAATAGATCAGTTTGTGGTTAAAGTAAGAATCACTTACTGCTCTATTCCCCGTCCTTGACCTACTTACAGGACTTAATCATTTGTGTTACAATAATACCTCTTCCCTATTACTTTTTCCTACCACTTGCACTTTCATCACTTACCCCCACCACCACCGGAATCGGGGTATAAAAGGTGGTTTTGTATTAGTGGTAACATCAGTCTGCTACTTGGAATCATGTCGCCCAGAGATAACATTTTCCCTTCTAAGAAGACTATACTGGAAATGATTAAAAATATTCCAGTAAATATAAACGAAGATGAAGACGAAGACGATTCAGAAATGGAAGATGAACTGTTTAGTGATCTTGAACTACTAAGTGAGTTTGCTAGCAGTGAACCATATGCTGGAGAGATGGAGCTGTTGGAGTTGTTGACTGACGACGACGACGATGATGATAATGAACCAGAATGTCATCATCAGTTGCTCTGTTTGGAGGAAATGGACCTTGTTGATAGTGGAACCCCTCCAAGCAGTATTAATATCGATGACGTAGTTTTAGATCCGGTCACAGGGAACTTTTGTGTTCGTCGTCGGTTATTTAGTGATATGAGCTCATCGGAAGAATCTGAATAAATTTTTGTTGTCTTCAAATAGTTTACTTTAAATACAAAGCGGGGAATAGATCAGTTTGTGGTTATAGTGAGAATCACTTACTGCTCTATTCCCCGTTTTGGTAATATCGTTGTATGACCTTGACCCATTTACATGATTGAAAAAGTGGGGTAACTTATACATTTAATGGTGGGGGAACGTCTATTTAAAGACGATGCAACAGTGTATATTTATCATATCGGCATGATGAACCCACCAGGAAACTCCGTTTGCTACAGCTTTCCCCTCATCGATATCGATGATGTGATAAAACTTACATCAATAACAAAACGGTTTGAACTCGAAAGGCGACTCATAAAAGTCGACGTAATTCCACAAGATCTTCGTTCGGCAATGTTGACTATTGAATATGTTAAAGATGAATCTACAACTGAAGATCCCTATTGTTTTATGAAATTTTTAGTTGATCGAGATGCAATATGTACAATCCAACTTCACATCCGAGTTTAAAATTTATCAAATGTTCCTGTTGGAGAAAATTGTCTTAGTTAAATACAGAGCGGGGAATAGATCAGTTTATGGTTTAATATGAAATCATTTACTGCTCTATTCCCCGTTTTGGCAAATTTGTTCAATGACCTTGACCTAAATACAGAAATTTGTAGCCTCCAGCTACAATAGTAAATATAAAATGCAAAAACAAAAACAAATAGTAAACTTAACGTACCCCCACCACTTTTGCTAGAGTATAAATAGAGGGGCATTTGCAGTGTTGTTCATTATTGCCTTGACCCTTGTGGAGATCGCACCTACATTATGCATCGCTGCGATATTTGCAAGTCTTCATTTAAGGATGAATTTATTTTAATGATTCATAAAGAATTAAAACATAACAACAACCAAGATGAAAAGTATGAAGAAGAAGAATTGAAAGAAATAGATCGAATGTTAGCTCAACACCAACATTCCAGACCAAGTGTTATTCAATATGCATCATCATCATCGACTTCTACGCCTGCTATGTCTACACTTCACCGTCCTTCAACATCATCATCTGCATCGACTTCTACGCCTGCTCTGTCTACACTACATCGTCCTTCAACATCATCAGCTGCATCGACTTCTACGCATGCTCTGTCTACACTTCACCGTCCTTCAGCATCAACAGCAGTAAATGTAAAACTACATGCCCGAGCACTTCCGGGTAATGTAGTAACCCACTTCAAAATTGACAACGCAAAATTACAACTCGAAGAATTTTTAAATAACGCATAAGGATTGGTAATCAACACTTTGCAAAATGAATTAAAAAGATTAAATTTTATCAAATTTGGACTATTAATGGATGCTTTATTTACAAACATTCAAAATGAAACTTCACCGAGAGGGTTTTTAACAAAAAACCGAACTATTATGTTTTCGTCAGATATTAATTCAATCGTATCTGAATGTTTTGAAGAGCTAATGACAAAAATACAAGAACATGAAGGAAGAGGCTCAGGATGGAGTTTGTTAAGCATCACAGGGCTAGACTTAAGAGTACACAAACACGGTTATGGAATTCGTGGCAGTAGCTATATCCCTTTACCAAAAAAGATTAGTGATACCAAATCCTGCATCAATGTACAAAATAAAGATACTGAATGTTTTAAATATGCCATGTTGGTCAAATATGTAACAGACAATCCGATAAGACCAAGTCACAAATATGAAGAAGTACAACATAGATATAATTTTCAAGGGATGACTTACCCTGTTGCTATAACAGACGTTTTAAAATTTGAAAAACAAAATCCTTCAGCTTCTGTCAACCTATTTGGATTGGATTCGTCAAACAATGTGTACCCCTTGCGTATAACACCAAATGAGCGCAGAGATCATACCGATTTGTTATTGATAACTAAAGGTGATATTTCACACTTTGTGTATATGAAACAATTTGAAAGTCTTGTTTCTAAACAATTATCCAAACATGAAAAAAAGATGACAATTTGCAAAAGATGTTTTTGTCACGTAAACAAAGAACTAAGAAGGGGAGGATCAGATTGGCTTGTAGAACACCAACGGCTATGTAATGAAAACTATGAAGTAAGAATTAAATTGCCGCATCCTAGCAGAGCTCAGATAAAATTTGACAAAGTAATCCAACAATACCGTTTACCTGTTGTTGTGTATGCTGATTTTTAGGCGTCTTTACTTCCGCTCGAACATCAAGAAGAAAACGTAACAAGAAGAAGCAAATACCAGCAGCACACACCAAACAGCTACTGTTTGATGATAAAATCAACACTGTCTGAAGAACATTTGCGAAGATATGAATTAACAACAACACCGAAGATATATCGCGGTGAAGAAGCAGCTCGAAACTTCGTCGATGACTTATATATCATAGCTGGGAAAGTTGAAGAAATGTACAGAAATGTGGTACCGATGATTCCTATGAATGAAGATGAAATTCAACGACACGACTCAGCAACAACATGTTATTTGTGTATTAACACTTTTACACTGACCAACAGTAAAGTGCGAGACCATGACCATCTAACAGGAGCTTACAGAGGTGCAGCCTGTAACTCTTGCAATTTAAACTATAAACTTCCAAACTTTATCCCCGTTGTTTTACATAATCTTAGTGGATACGACTCCCACTTTATAATCCCAGAATTGGGCAGAGATAATGGAGAAATAGATGTCTTGGCAACAACCATGGAAAAATTTATAAGCTTCTCTAAAAAAGTTGGTAAAATAAAACTAAGATTTGTTGATTCATTCAGATTTATGCCTTTTAGCCTTGCAAAATTAACTAAAAATTTAAGAAGACAAGATTTGATTGAAACAAGTAAAATTGTGCCTAATGATAAAATGGATTTAGCTCTTCGAAAAGGAGTCTTCCCCTATGATTACATTGACGGACTGAATAGATTTGATGAAACATCACTTCCTACACCAGATAAATTCAAAAACAAACTTAATGATGAAGAAATAGAACCTGAAGATTATCAACATGCACTTCGAGTATGGAACGAGATGAATATGGAGACCTTAGGGGATTACTCAGACTTTTATGTCAAACTAGATGTGACCCTTCTTTGTGATGTGATTGAAGAATTTCGAAACACCTGTTTTGCCGCATATGGATTGGACCCTTTACATTCGTATACTTCTCCAGGATTAGCTTGGCAAGCTATGTTAAAAGAAACAAAATGCAAACTCCAACTTTTAACAGATATTGACATGGTTTTAATGATTGAAGCAGGTGTAAGAGGTGGATTGGTTCAAAGTGTTACCAGACATGTTAAGGCCAACAACAAATACCTTCCTAATTACGACGAAACTAAACCAACAACCTATTTGGGATATTTCGATGCAAACAACTTATACGGATGGGCTATGTCAAACCCACTTCCATATGATAATTTCAAATGGGTTAACCCCGACTCTATTGGCGATATTTCACAAATTCCAAAACATGGTGACACTGGATATATTTTAGATTGCGATTTTGAATACCCGGAACATTTACACGATCTCCATTACGACCTCCCACTCCTCGCTAAAACAGAAGTTTCTCCAACTGGAAAACACCCTAAATTAATGATGACTCTAAATAATAAACAGCGCTACGTGGCTCACTTTTGGGTAGTCCAACAAGCCATCGAATTAGGACTACGTATTACAAAAATTAATAGAGTTTTGGAATTTTCTCAGTCATGTTGGTTAAAACCTTACATTGATTCAAACACCACCAGAAGAGCAGCCGCTACATCAGAATTTCAAAAAGACTTTTTTAAATTAATGAATAATGCGATATTTGGAAAAACATTGGAAAACAAAAGAAGACACAAAAATGTTAAACTTGTTACTGACGCAAAAAAGCTACAGAAACTCGTACAGCAGCCAAACTTTGGAACATCTATAATTATTAATGAAAGACTTGTAGCAGTGTCTATGAAGAAGACGAGTGTGAAGATGGATCGTCCTTTATATATAGGCATGTCAATCTTGGACATCTCAAAAACACACATGTACGATTTTCATTATAACAAAATGGTTGCCTTCTATGGAAGAGAGAACATTGGCATTAGCTACATGGATACAGACGCTTTTGTGTATTGGATTATTACAAATGATATGTATCAAGATCTTCGTACATTTGTTTACAAAAACGAATTCGATTTTTCTGACTACCCAAAGACCCATCCTAACTACGATCAAGACAAAAACAAAAAAGTACTGGGCAAATTTAAAGATGAAGCAAATGGAGTTCTACTTGAAGAGATTGTTGCACTTATGTCAAAACTGTATTCCTTAAAACTATATGATGAAAAAGAAGACGAGAAGAATAGCTATATTAAGAAAGCTAAAGGTGTAAAGAAATTATATTTAGAAAAGAAAGTTATTTTTGATCAATACAAGCAATGTTTATTTGAAGATAAAGTCATTACAGCTAAATTCAATACAATTAGAAGTTTTAACCATCAGATATACAGCCTAACAGAAGTTAAAAAAGCACTTTCTTCCAATGATGATAAACGACACATTCTTCCAGACAACATCCACACTTTACCATTCGGCCACTACTCCCTCAACCCTATTGACGAGTAACCTTTTCATCGTCCTAGATCCTTTATCCTTTTCCTTTCCGTAAAAAAGGGGAAACACAGCAATGTTAAGCTGTGTTTCCCCTTTTTTACACAAGTTTTGAATGCCCTTGAACTATATGTATATATAAGGAGATTTATACCAACGAATATTTAATACCATATCAGCTGCCTTCGTGAAACCATCATGTCAGACCTGAAGGAGAAGATTATTAATGAACTACACAAACCTGCAAGAATAAAGTTTCCAAGAAGAAATACTGTTATAAAAGGGATAAATGATCTATATCAAGCGGATCTAATTGAAATGCGACCGCATAGCAGAATAAACAAAGGATTTAAATATATACTCACAATTATTAATTGTTTTACAAAAGTTGCAGACGCTTTGCCTCTAAAGGACAAGACTGGTAAAAGTGTAACAGAAGCCATGGAAATAGCCATAAAAAGAGATAAAAACAAAATTAAACATTTACAAACTGATGATGGAACAGAATACTTTAATACAAACTTTGCACAGTTAATGAATAAATATAAAAAATAAATCATTATTCTACAAATTCAGAGAAAAAAGCAGCTATTGTAGAAAGATTCAATAGAACCTTGAAAGGAGCACTGTATAAACAATTTTCAAAAAGAGGTTCTTACGTATGGTATGATGTTTTACCACAATTAATAAATGATTATAACAACAGGTTTCATAGAACTATTGGTATGAAACCTAACAAAGTAAATAGAAGAAATGCAAAAGATGTATTAAAACGCATAAAGAAAAATACAAAGCCTAAAGTAGAAAAAATTCAGCCAAGAAAATTTAATGTAAGTGATAAAGTACGGATTAGTAAATATAAGGGAGTGTTTACCAAGAAATACCTTCCCAATTGGACGAATGAAGTTTTTACAGTGTATAAAGTGCAACCGACTGTACCTGAAACGTATATTCTAAAAGATAACAAAGGAGATTTGTTGCAAGGTGCATTTTATGGACATGAAATGTTAAAGTCAACAGTAGGTGATGTATATCTTGTTGAAAAAGTGTTACAAAGAAAAAAGGACGCAGTTAAAGTGCGGTGGTTAGGGTTTAACAAAACCGAGGATTCATGGATACCTATAAAGGACTTGGTTTAATGCAAGCAACTCATTTCATCGTTAACCTTTGAGCAGGATGGAGATTATTCACCATAAAGATCGATTCAATATTAATAACATAGATGATTTAACTGTGGATAACGTTAAAATCAACAATGGTAAACACGGCAGTTTACTTCCAAACACTGTTCGATGTATAGTAAGTGGCCTCTCAAACTGCGGAAAGACCAATGTTGTCTTTAATTTGATCACTAATCCGCAGGGATTAAGGTTTAATAACCTATATATTTTTTCAAAGTCTCTACATCAACCAAAGTATCAATTGCTGGATAAAATCCTATCTGATGTGTCTGATGTTAATTTTTACAAATTTAACGCTAGTGATAGCATTATGCAACCAAACGAAGCGAAACCGTATTCTGTATTTATATTTGACGATGTATCTTGTGAAAATCAGGATACTATTAGAAACTACTTTGCCATGGGAAGACATAATAACATCGACAGCATATATATAGGACAAACTTATAGCAAAATCCCAAAACAACTTATCAGAGATAATGCAAATATTCTAATTGTATTCAAACAAGATGATACTAACCTAAAACATATATATAACGACCATGTGAATGCGGATATGCCATTTGAAAAGTTTAAAGAGCTTTGCGGAAAAGCATGGGCGGAAAATTATGGATTTTTGGTTATTATGAAAGATCAAGCTATAAAAGATGGTCGTTATAGAATAGGTTTTGATAAATTCGTTTTAATACACTGATTAGCGGTATTACTGTACAAGTCGTCAAGGTGTGAAGATGGTTAACCAGGAAAAGCTATTAAAGGAAATAAAATCACTTAGTGATTCTATTAGACAAAAAAACCGAGCTTTAAAATCAGGTATAAATGAAAGAGAGCAATTTTTAGAAACAACATTCAAACCTGTTACTGAACCTTTAAAGCGATTAGCACAAAATATGGAAAAACCTTCAATTCGCTTCGAAGGAGACAAAATGCTACCAATTTCCAAATATGAAGAAGAATTTCAGAATGATGAAAGTTCTGACCAGTTACAAACATCTGAAGAAAGCGACGAGTATGAAGAAAGCGGAGATATAGGAGATTTAAGGGAAAAGAACATTGCAGGAGATACAAGTACAGAAGATACAAGTGCGGAAGATACAAGAGCAGAAGAAGAGGATATCAACCCATCCAACTTAAGCAAATTAGGCACAGATATTATGTTTAAAGGAACACTTGGAAGAAAATATACATTAAAAATGTTACATGGCACACATGCTAATCGAAATTATCATACATATGGAGCTAGAATAGAGGATAAAGGATTAATGATTGGAGATAGAAAGTTAGATATAAACGAAAATGATGATATAGTTATTGGTGATAAGAAATATAAAGGTACAACAGGTTTGTTTGAACTCATCTTTAAAAATAATCCTGGTAAATATACTAAAAAGGATTTACAATTGTTTAAAAATATACTAGAGTATACAAATGCACATAGAAAAAAATATTCCAAAGACCTATCTATTCATAGAAACAGGTCAATAAAATACACAAACATTATATCTAGTCTTTTCCCCTCGAAATCAAATAAAGCTCCAATTAAAAGAAGAGCTTTATCTTCTGCTGAATTAAATGTTTTGCATAAAAAAATAAAAACAACTGATCCTACTACATCTGGAAGGGGATTATTAAAAAATTTGTATAAAACCAATATAATATATTACAACGATATAAATAAGTTAGTTGATCGAATGAGGTTATTACATGAAGCTATGGAAGCCGGGCACACTGGTTTAGAAAACGAATGGGTAGCTTTGGTTGATGAACTGCGAAAACGAGAAATAATTGTTCAGTAGACGTATATATATATATATATATATATATATATATATATATAGTAAGAACCTAAACGATAGCGATTCAGTTACATCATGAGTGTGGACAAGTTTGGACGGTATTCCGAGTTTGGAGTAAAATCTGGATATAGTGAAAAAAGAGCTGGGTTTCCGTTAACACCTGATGGTAATTATAATTTTGAAGGAAAAGTAATTCAAAATGTTGGTGATCCGCTTTTGTCTTCTGATGCGGTTACGGTACAATATATGGATAAAAGAACCCCGATTGTACACGAAGACCATTGGGGATTTTCCGGTAAAAGGTTAAGCAATATAAAACATCCCATTTATGATGGTGAAGCAGTAAATTTAGCGACTTTAAAATTGTTAACGATTTACAAAAAGAATGAAACTGATACAAGCTATGATGTAAAAAAATTAAAATTGTCAAATGTAGGTGATTGTGAGCAGGATGGAGACGCTGTAAATAAGAAAATATTTGATATAGTACACAATAAATGGACTACAGAATATGAAAAACATATGGAAAGGTTTGGTGCAGCTTTATTTAATTATATCCATCGGGCTTCAGGAAGAGCTGTAGCTTCAGATGTTGACAGCCACAATTATTTAGACTGGAAAAAGATACACAATCCAGAAAAACCTAATCAATTAGATAAACCGTCTGAGCCTTCTAAGTCAAGACATTAGGAAAGGGGGATAAAGTGAATGTGATTAATGAACCAACAGAAAACGATGAAGATTATATAAGAGAAAAAAGAATTTAAATACCCATGATAAGGGATAAAGCATCAGTCATATTCGAGAGATAATACAGAGAGGATGATGGAATCCAATATTACTGCGTGGAGTTTAATATCTCAAGAGCCGTGATTTCCCCAAGGAGTGCTGACAGATGGTTTTGTTCAACGGTTTGATAGATATATGGATTGGGAACAACTTTCCATACACTACCTCTTCACAATTACTATGTTAAGAATTTATTTTCACAGAGTTAACTGGATTCATATTTTACAAAGACAACAGTTTTCAGAAGACTTCCTTGTAGAGATGACATCAAATTTTAATAACTGTTGGGAAGTAATAAGTAAATATCAAAATCTCTCTGAAAATTACATTGACAATTTTAAAGATAAACTAGACTGGAATGTGTTATTTAATTACCAACGATTAAGTGGCAAGTTTCTAAGGGAACATGACAACTATTTAGATTTTATTCATTTTACCGAAAACAACGATACCATCACCAGCGGAGAAACATTTAAAACATCTTCAATTACACCTTATTTCTATTTTTACTACTTTTATTTATTATGTCTACATTTAATTAATTAATCCATTTCTATATAATAAATGGATTTTAAACAGTATATATAATACAAGAAGCCAAGACTAATATTACATTCATTGTAAAACATTTATAGAGTGCACCTACTGATTGTAAGTTTGGCTATAAATAGTCATGCCGAGGGCTAAACGCATCAGTCATAATCGAGAGAGATTACAGAGAGGAAGGGGAATAGCATCAACAGCATTTTCTCTATTAAGTAAACCGGTTGGAGCTATAGTTAACAAGGCGATTGATTTATTACCTGTGGAATTACATTTACCTGGAGGATATCAATATTGTGGTCCTGGAACCAAATTAGAGAAACGGCTTGCTAGAGGAGATCCTGGAATAAATAAGCTTGATCAGGCCTGTAAACAGCACGATATAGCGTATTCCAAATTTGGTGATACAAAAAATAGATCAATAGCGGATAGAGCACTTTCTGAGAAAGCTTGGCAAAGAGTAAAATCTAGTGACGCGAGTATTGGTGAAAAAGCAGCGTCTTTAGCAGTAACAGCAGCAATGAAAGCAAAAACTACGTTTGGAGGAGGAAAGAGAAGAAGGTGTGGGAAAAGACCCGCTAAGAAACAAGGAGGTAATATCAGAAGAAAACGTCGATCTACTAGTGGTAAAGGTAAAAAGAAACCAACAATATGGTCAATGATAAAAAAGGGAGGAGGACTATACCTAAGACCGTATCGTGTGTATTAAATAAGAAAGAGCAATTAATAATTAAAAACAAAGAATTAACCAATGAAGAACTGATTACATATGCTTCTTGTTTGAAAATCCCATTTTTTAGAGGAGTATTTATGAAAGATGAATTACCGGTTAAAATGTGGAAAAATGAGACTGGTATAGTAAATTTGGATAATAGTGAAGGATTAGGCACTCATTGGGTGTGTTACAAGAAACTTGGTGAAACGATTTATTATTTCGACAGTTTTGGAAACCTTCCACCACCGAAAGAACTTCAACAATACTTTCGTGCGGCAGAAAATGTTTTTTACAATTATACAAGAAAACAACCTGATGATACATCCATTTGCGGTCATTTATGTTTAGACTTTTTAGCTAAAAGTGTTAGTCAACTTTAAGATGTCTTCGTATACAGTGTCATTAACCGGTAACTCATGTACTTTGCGCAGTATTCTGTTTCCAGCGCTACGTTTGCAAAAAGGAAGACTATGGGAAGCCGCATTATTGGATTTAACAACATATAACTCTATTCCAAACGTTAGTGAAGGAATTAATAACAAAATACATTATTACAAGACAAAAGATAATAAAGGAAAATATTCAGCTTTGGAAGAATTCAGTTTACCAACAGGAGCTTATGAAATTGATAATATAAATGAAGTTATACAAAAACATATGGGAAAAGAAAATATAACGATAAAAGGCAATAACAATACAATGAAAGCCGAAATTACTTCTAAGTATTATATTGATTTTGGCCAAGAACGTTCAATTGGTAGTTTATTGGGGTTTTCTAAGGAAACAAAGGTATTAGAACCTAATACAACTCATTCTGGGAATAGAACTGTGACGATCATCAAAGTAAACAGCATAGACATTACATGTAACATTATACAAGGATCCTACAGAGATGGAGAAAATCGGCATATATTACACACATTCTACCCATCAGTCGCACCGGGTTTCAAGATAGTAGAAAAGCCTCAAAACCTTGTGTACCTACCGTTAAACACCAGTTTCATTTCAGACATCGTGCTGAACATAGTGGATCAAGACGGAAACCTTATTGACTTTCGAGGAGAAGCTATTACTGTAAGAATACATATAAAATCATCCGCTTAGATAATGGGGTTATCATTTAAAAAGAGAGAGCCAACCAGCAAAGAGGTCAGTAGCTCATCAGCTGTAGAAGGATTAACAAGTGACAACATTCGTTTTCTAGAAGAAATTGGATTAAAGGTCATTAACAATGGATATACTGGATATAGCGCAGGGCCCAACATTCGACGAGACCTTATGGGAAAAGGAATATCACACGCACAACCCTTACGCTTCGTCCAAATTAAACAATAACGATGAAATTAGGATTCCTATACAACAACAAGACATTTATACTCTTCCATGCGAAAGTTATTTATATATTGAAGGAAAAGTAACAAAAGCTGACGGTACTGTTGGAACCACTGTTCCGTTCATAAATAATCCTATGGCATTTTTGTTTGACGAGATTAGATATGAAATTTCAGGAGTTACAGTCGATTCAACAAAAAAGGTTGGAATTTCCAGTACATTAAAAGGATTAGCGTCTTTAACACCAAATGAGAAGAATCTGTTAGCTGTTGCAGGATGGGTTGCACCAGACAAAAGTATAATTACTCCTGACGCTTCGGGAAACTTTGATTTTTACGTACCTTTAAGATTACTTTTAGGATTTGCTGAAGATTACAGAAGAATAATAATAAATGTAAAACAAGAACTAGTTTTATTAAGGTCATCAAACGATAATGATATTATTAAAGCATCTGCTGGAACAACTGAAGCCAATTTAGACTGGAAACTAACATTAGACAAGATTGTTTGGAGAGTACCACATGTGCGACTAAATGATGAACACAGGATTACGTTATTAAGAAAGTTAAAATCAGATCGAGACATTGTAATGCCATTCAGAAGCTGGGAGTTTCATGAATACCCCGTTTTACCTTCAACACAACGGCATACATGGACTGTAAAAACTTCTACTCATTTGGAAAAAGCGAGATATGTAATCTTTGGATTACAAACAAAGAAAAAAAGTATATTAACTGAAAATGCTGGTGAATTTGACCATTGTAAATTAACAAACTGTAAAGTGTTCCTGAATTCACAATTCTTTCCCTACGACAACTTTAATATCTCTTTTGATAAAAAAAGGTACAGTGTTTTATACGATATGTACGCTAGGTTCCAAAATTCATATTACGGCAAAACAAACACACCTCTACTATCTCCCGTACAGTTTGAATCGAAAGCTCCGATTGTTGTAATTGATTGCTCCAAACAAAACGAATCTGTAAAATCGTCTAGTGTTGATATAAAGATAGAAATGGAATTTCAAGAAAACGTACCTGCAAATACATCTGCGTATTGTTTAATTTTGCACGATAAAATTGTTACATACACACCGTTGACTGGTATCGTAAAGACGGTATTGTAAAACGTTGTACCACCACCGGCACCGCCACTGTCGCTAACCTATAAATAGCGGAGCAACAATGCAGGTCTTCAGTTGATCGTCTATCGTCGCATGGGCAACATCTTCTACAAAATGAGTTCTCCATTTGTTGTACAAGGTGATGCAGAAATAGCACCGTTATTGGAACGTGATAATACCAGCGAAGCAGAAATTATCAAGGAAATAACTGCATTTTTAAAGTTTGGTAAAAGAGATAGAGAGGAGGAAAGTAATGCAGACCCATCAAAGGTAGTACCAAAAAGGAAGAAGAAAGTTGAAGAAAATATTCCTCCTCACATTTTAACTGAAGTGTTTTAGCGAATCTTTTACCCCATCTCAGCATGCATCAGTAAAAGTGTATCAGTTGGATTGATAAAGTCATTGGATTATTCCCCTACAGTAATTCTACACCATGGAACAAAAAAGGTTTTATTTTCGCAAAATGCTTGGGAGTCATTTTTGAAACATGTACATTTAATAGAATGTTATTTAACTAACAGTTTGTGTGGAAGAAAAACACATATTCGACTTTTGGATTGTGACAATGAAATCGATATTGTTAAACATCGCGGACAACTACAAGTGCGAATTAGAGACTTGACTCAACATGAAAATAAGATTCTACTGTCACGTGAAGAATTCTACGTTTTAAACTACGCAACAGAACCTATTACAAGGTACATGAGACAGTTGGTATTTGCAAGCGCTATTATTAAAGAATATTTGGTCGATACTTTGGAAAAACAACCTGATAGCACCATCGTGTACGGACCTGTGGATACATCTATTTTTAATAGAATACCTCATGAAGTTTGCATGTGGAGAAAGTTAAAGGATTTTGAACCACTTGTAGAAATCGCTACAGAAGCTACAGAAGAAACAACAGAGGAAGAAGAAACGGAGAAAAAAGAAGATGAAGAAAACGAAACACGAGAAGAGGAAGTTAAAAAAGACTAAAGTTTAACTTAGTAAAGAAGAACACACGTGGGGTAGGCCTATTGGGGACGGTGCCCACGTTAAATATACACCAACGCGCCTGCAACTGTACGGCCTGGTATTTAACCTACCGTGGTGTGGAAAACAGTTTAGTTGATCGTTAGGTGTCATGATGAGCGGAGGGGATGAAGAAGTGAGTGTAAAGCCTTGTGTAATAGAATTTCAAGCATTTCGAAATAATGATGATAGGTTTATTATCAAGGAATTAGTAATTTTAGACTTGCTTACATTTGTAGTTTACCCATTCACGTTTGAAGCTCCTTTTTCTTTTAACAACCTTAACGCCAAAGCAAAAAGTACAAACAAATGGATAACAAACTACTTTCATCACATACATTGGTATGAAGGATTTAAAAGCTACAGTAATCTGCACAGTATTATGTTTAACTTTTGCAAACAATATTCACATATATACACAAGAGGATTAGAAAAAAGGAACTGGATACAAAAGTACACGCACGGTGATGTTTTCGATATAACTATCGGTAAGGACTTTAACATTAATCTCGGTAATATTTGTGTTGCTGCAAAAGATCCTAAACACGGACAATCAAACTGCGCATTGCACAACGCATATCGTTTGGCTGCTTACTTGGAACAAACGCAGAAATGTGGTGGGGGTAGCAAAGAACCGGAATGTGGTGGGGGTAGCGGGGCCTATAAATACGAGGATCCAACACCGCTCCGGCACGAGTATTATTCGAGACTCCGAAGAGGCAACATCACAGAAGACATCGCAAACACCACTGACGAAGATGGCATCACAACAGTTTCTACAAACACTGGTTGATCAATTCAACACTCATTCAAAATCCGACCTTCTGCTAACTAAAAAGTGTTCAGAATTAAAAGAACAAAAACACTACATTATTCATAACATCAAGAAAGTGGAAACCACACATGGAGAAGCAATTCTAGTTTCATTGAGCGAAGCACCTTTAACTTCAGGAGATGAGCCGAAGTTTCAAGTATTTCTTCCAAAACGATTTGTTCAACTGCTACAGAATGAAGATTTGCGAGATATTCAACCGGGGACGTTGTATTTGGTATCACACGGTGTAAGCGGCAACAACTCAACGGAACTCACTCTGCACATCATGCATCCTTGTACATAATGTCTCTGTTTGTATTTCTCTGTTTGTATTTTATTGTTTGTATTTCTAGTCATCAATGTTAAACTTAAGTTTATTGTATTGTAAAATGTTTGTTTAATAAAGAAAAGAAAAATAAAAAAAATAAAAAAAATATGAAAAAAATAAAGAAAACAGCAACACAGCAGTATATTATTTTATATACTGCTGTGTTGCTTTTTTTTTAAATTCGAATGGGTGACCTTGAACTTTCATTCAGGGTTAACTTATGAAGAGGTATAAAAGAGAGGGAGCAGTGAAGTTAGTCTCAGTCTTGTCTAACACACGCTGCAGCTAACATGTCGGTGCCACCTATGAACAATTTATTTTTCGATAACAATTTGAAGACATATTGTTGCGAGTTACAATGTTTTAAAATACCAGGCGATCAAGTTGACGGGAAAGCTTGTCGTAAGTGCAAGTGTTTTAGCTATTGCATATGTAGATGTACAACGTATCAAATGAACCGACAAGATAAAATACAAGAATTACGCCGAAGGATTGCATTACTGTGGCGGCGAATGTAGTAGCAACCATCCGCCTCGCACCAGCTGCCACCTGCCGCCTGCCATCTGCCGCCCGCCATCTGCTCCGCCCCACCACACTTTTACCCCCACCATTTTGTTTGATACCAAAACGCTAGCTAGCGAATAGTCAGTACACCTCCGGCTCTCGACTGGTGAACATCGAGTGCTCTTCACAAACGTAAAACATTATATTAAAATGTCCATTAAAATTAGGTGTATTCATTATGACTCTATTCATCTTGCGACTTACCAAGACCTCGAGGTGTTTAGTGAAGAGTTAAGACTTCTTATTGCGTCCGGTTACGATTTATCTTTGGAACTTTACGCATCAAAAAACAACATGGACTCTGCGCAGGGATCGAAGTATCTACCGTCTTTCTTCAGAAAGCGAAGTGATGGCCGCAACTCGTCCGGATCAACAACATCGATGACAACGAACAACGGGGAACTATTGTAAACATGAATTATTGTAAATAAAGTAATATTTGTAATAGTACTACCTCGCACTCGTATCATTCGATTGTTTCATTCGATATTTATTCGATATTTATTATCGATTAACTATCGAATCACAATCGGATTTTACGCGTGCGAGGTAGTACTTTTTTAAAATTACCTACCCGTGACCTTGAACTTTAACCTTTCACTCATTACGTCACAAAACCGCCTACGTCACTGGCTCAGCCTCAGATGACGTATTTAATGACGCAGCGCTTCCGGAAGCAATTAATCAAGTGAGCCAGCACCGGCAAACCCCCACTACTTACCTTCCCATAGATGGTTACTATGACCGAGCAAAATTTCGTGATGATCACTCCAGCCGTTCAGGAGGAGTACGTGTAAATAAAAAGCCAGAGTGTAGTATAGGAGCTCCGCTCAATTAACTGTATTGCAGGGAGGAAATAATCTCTGCTAACATAAATTACTAAACTTGCCCAGGGTTCTTAAACAACATATTTAAATGCTCGATCGTAAGCATGATCAAAGTACAACTGTTGTATTGTACAGCTATCAATATTATCTACATATAAAGTGAATCCGTACTTGGAACTTTTGAAACAACCATGATTGTGGCACACATGAACCACATTACTGAATGAAAGGTCTCGATGAGAAAATCGGAGAAATTATATGAGTAATTCGAAAAAACAGCTTTTTAACTGATTATTATTAGTGAATTTCCTATGATAAAAGTTAACTATTAGCATGACCCGCACGGTGAGACTTAAGCTCGGGACCACCATAGAAGTTCCTAACATGACCCCTTGAACACGTTTTGAGGGTCTCTAAAAACGTTATATATATTTTTTATATTTACATATTTGTTTGCACTCTAGCGGTCGCAATTTTTGTCCGATTTACTTCAAATTTGGTAGAGACATTAATTTTAATAATCATTTGGACAAGTTCGTTGGGCAAATCAATCGGAAAACTCTAACCCCTTTTTTGGGATTTTAAGTTTTCAAATTTTGACTTTTTGGCCCCAAAAAGGGTCAGAAAAGCCCCGCACGTACACACACACACACACACACACACACACACACACACACACACACACACAGACACAAACAAACACACACACATATACACATTAATTAAATTATTGCACATTAAATTATTTTACGTAAATTGAAAAAGATTTTAAGCCCTCCCTCATCATTCTAGCACAGGTACTTACCGATTTATTAAAGAAAATTATAATTGTCAAAATACAGTACGTTGTTTTATAGGGATTTTACACTGGAAAAGCCAGTTTCTCATACCTTAATATCGTTTTATAACCCCCAATACCTCTATACCAACTTGTTATCCCGACTATACCTCCTTCTAACTTTATAATGTACAATATTGGCATCCTATTTGTGAATATAATATGACCAGGAGTATCAGAACAGCTAAAAAATTTTCAATTTTAAAAAATGTAACCAGTGTTGGTTTAAACCCTTTATTTGATCTTTTTAAGGTTCGAATGCGGAAATTCACTTGCCCCACGTAAGCGTGCTGCGTGCGATCACGTTTTTAGATCCTTAGTTTTAACTTGTTAACACACTGAAAACACTTAAATTCGTTTGAGTTATTTAGACATAAAAGTATGCAATTATCTTTAGTGCAGATTGTCATTCATGTGGCAAGTCAGACCCGGAATTAATTTGAATTACCCTTAAGAAATCACTAGCTATATTTATTTTTATTTAAAGAGCCTGCACTGAAATTATGATCCATTCTAACTCATCAAGGACATTTACATTCCAAACTCGACAATTCCCCTCCGATAAGCCACGTGAAGATCTTCTTGCCAAATCGTCTTTGCATTAACATATTTCACTTTCGCGAGACAGGTTATAGACGCAATCAACCCTTATAAAGAGAAGAAGAGAAAGGAAGTTGTGGAATATAATCTTATTACATAGTTTCATAAATAAGTCTTTGAATAAATCGAGAAAGATTTGCAAACGAAGTATTCCCGTGGCATCCTCCGTCTCGGCATGACAGTCTTATAAATATGCAGGGACCATTACGCATTTTTATTTTCACTCGCCTTTTCACTAAAGCCATAATCGGGATGTTTATATCGACTGCGTGTCATTACGATTTATGTGCAAATGCAAAGCCGCGCAACAAGGATGCCATCGTTTGGATTTGCATCCACGTGAAAGTAGTACTTCATATTATTTAATGTGGTTTTTTACATGTCAATTCCTTATCTACTTCTCAAGACATGTTTGAATGGCATCCTGTTACTTAATTGGTTTTAGAAATATGTGAATGAAGTCAGAACTAGGATTAGCTAAGTAGCCTTCGATAGGCTATTGTTTTAGAACCTACGTTCGAAATACAATTCATAGAAATTTTTGATTCACAAAATACTAATCAAATCATTAATTTTAGATAAAACCTCACATACAAAATCACTAAACAATTTATACAAATCGTATTTTAAAATAATTAGCTCGTAATGAGTAATAATTTCAGTCTGTGAAAATTTTGTTCACTTCTTTTGTAATGCTCATTTTATAGACATAAATCTAATAAGTTCCTGAACTAAATGAAGACTGTTTTAGTGTCCTGTAAATTAATTTAGGTAAGAGATATTATTGGAACTGTTGCTCGTTAAATATATGGCTGATACATATTATGTTGTTTATTGCATTATTACATATTAGTTTGTGTATTTATATTCACGATAATGCTGCAAAATTATGTTCCATAGAATAAATAGTTGTTTTATACTGTTAATAGATTTAAATTTATCTTTATGTAATGCTTATGGGAGAAAACGTCCTTCGAGGATCTGGTGCACTTCAAAATAGAAGAATCGACGCGACGATTGAAACTCATTTTGCACTACTTCTTTTTTGAATTTAAGGCAATTTTTTTGATACCTTAATCGTCAAAAATCTGCTCAAAAAACAGATTAGTTCTGTTTACTAAATCGCTTTATAGCATTCTAAATATGGATAATGACAAACCTTAAATTTAAATACCACTAGAATTGCCTTGCGCAGTTTGCGCATTGAAATACCCAGTTTGCGGTAGTTGAACTTGTCGCTGTGAGATGGTGACATCAGTGTGTTGACAAATAAATAAGTGAGAACCACCCACTAAATTACAATTGTTTATTGTTTTCACATGGTTATTTTGGCTGTAAAGGCAATCTTCAAAATGATGGCTCAATTATTGGGTTTGATTAAGTATTAAGGGAGATATGGCTTACCGACAAAAAACAACCTTGAGAAATAAAGAGGTCTAAAGATTCCCTATTTGACAAAAAAAAAACGAATTTTGGATCTAGGTAAAAAACAACAAGGGCTTACTTACATAAAACAAGAAATGCGAAGGTATTAAATAATGTAGAGCAGGGTCTGTGTAAATGCAGAGATTCGCGCATTATATGACGTCATGCGCTGCGGGCAGGAGGCGCGACCAGGTGTAGCCTACATGCTAATTTATGACGTAACGATCGTCATATAACGGGCTAATTATAGCAAATTATCGCATCCTGATGTGATTCCCTATAACAGTTATTTGAATTGTAAACAGGCCGATGTGATATTTACGCTAGAAAATTGTCACTATGATTTTTGTACTTAGTAAAAGTTTAATATCAAGAGCAATTCGAATTCTAGGCAATATTTTTCTTTTAAAATACTCATATCGTATTGGTTTATGGTACCGGGGAGACAGAGCCCAACTCGGTAATATTTTATTAGTTTTGTGGGTGGAAAAATTTGTCCACTCTATATGCAATCTTTATTCAATGGTTCTAGTTACTGTTTTCAAGAATTCATTTGTTAATACTTTTCCTTGTGTAAGTGCTACCTTAACAGTTTTATGGTTAATTAATTCACTGCTGTAAGTATTCATTTGTTTTGGTTTTAAAAAATTCCATAAGCTTAACGTTAATTTTCTAATCAATTTTTTTACAAAACATGAATTTTCTTGGGGTTGAGGTTTTACTATAATTGATTTTTCAGGTCCAAAATCCCCTAATTCCCAAGTAACAACAAAATTGTTCCACTGAATTCCAAGATACATTTTTCAAGCAAACAGACAAACAGATAGACATTGCATGTATTTGTATATAGAATTGTGATTTAATTCCATAGTTTAGCTTATGTAGCTGACCTTGTCTCGTACTGTGTTTTGTTTCTATAAACAGCTGTTAAATTAATGTAAATTATAAATGGATTAAAATTCTTCCATAAAATTAAAATTACAACTTTAAAAGCCTTGGGGAGAGATTCCTGAAGGTTGATGTTTTCAAAACTCCCAACAATCACAACCAAGCATTAGAGGTAGGGTGGTCATTCGTCCCGGTTTGGCCGGGACAGTCCCGGTTTAGATCGCTTTGGAGGGCGTACTGTCGGTTTCTGAAAATTCCCTACAATGTCCCGGTTTCGTGCAAAAATTAAAAAAAATATTTGTACTAACAAACTTAATAATTTATCAATAGTTTCATTGCAATTTATAAAACCCTGAAAAAACTGTAGTACAGTTTTAAAAAGTGCACAAAAATTCAGGTTAATTAGGTTATAGGCAATACGTTTTTTGATACGTGGGAGTAATAAATATAAAAGATTTCTGTTCTTCAGCCAAGCCATTGTTTGTTAGTAGGTAATAAGGAACACGAAGTTTTACGATTTAGATCTTTAAGATCTTAGTTTTGATTTTACAAACCTATTTCCATGGAGTAAGGCTAAAAGTTTTCGGACGTCACTGGGGGACCCCCCCACGGGTACTTGCCCCGTTCTGGGCCAAAACATTTATGGCCACGGCCACCCTAATTAGAGGCTTTCCATTAACTCATAACCGTGACGTAAGACTTAATTTCGCCAGTAACTTGATTTCAATAATCGGCCAATTTTTTAATCATTAGATAAGCCTGATACTGAAATATCATCGCAATAACCTTGCAATTCCTAAAATTATATTAAGTCTAATTAAATTCCTAATGATTTCTTGTTGTTGGATAATCAAGGGAGAAACATCTCAAGCGTCTTGTTTCATTTCTGCTAATATTTGTTAGTTACTGATTGGTAAAGAAGAAACTGATCTTGACTGTGTTAATAAGCCAAGTAACTTCTTTGATTTTCATGGATCTCTTCCTATTTCATTACAGAAGTGGTTTAACGTTTTTCTACCATTATTAATGGAGTGCCGACCTCAACACACGTGTTCGAAGTGGTTTCATGATTTGATATAATTACTTTTTGCTCATCTTTGCAATTTCACAGTATACGGAACCCGTTCCAATCAGTTTAAAGTTCAAGCTCTCAACGTGTTTTTCTTTGGATTGTAATCGTTGAGCCTGGTTAAAAAATTATACTCTCATCTTAACTTCTTGGTGTTCAGTGTTTCGTTCGAATTAATTGTGGAAAATTACAGGATACTTCCACTATTTAAAGTTAAACATTTTACTCTTTATCGATCAGCTTCTAACAGGCTAATAACAAAAACTCTTCATTATATTTTTATGATAAAGATAAATACCCCCGTCGCAGCAAACCTGCGTACTCAGCGAATTTCCAATGCATAATATATGTCTTAATACCACATAAAGCCGCAAACCAAGTTTCATAAAAATATATTCACATATAAGCGATTTTAATTATTCTCTATAAGAATAACATTGGTAATGAGTACGTAGGTCTGCTGAAACAAGGAACAGAAACAATTGGTTTTTATGCAAATATAAATAAAATTTAACTAGGCGAAACCACATACTAAGTTTCATCAATATTCAATCATAAATAAGTGCTATATAACATTCTAGTTATTAGGCTCTTATAGGAATAACATGGGGGCTGAGAAAGCAGGTTTGCTGCAACAAGGAACAGAAAAATAGGTTTTTATATAATTATCAAATATAACTCAACCAAGTGAAGCTACATACTAAGTTTTATTAATTTATGTTCATAATTAAGGGAGTCATTACATTTTACTTATTCTCCATAAGAATAACATGGGGGCTGAGTACGCAGGTTTGCTGCTACGGGAATAATCAACAAAAAATAAAATTTTTGTGCAAATATCAATATACCAGTACTATGTGAAGCCACATACCAAGTTTCATCAACATACATTCATAAATAATCGAGATATCAAATTTAATTTATTCTCCATAAGGATAGCATTGGACAACGTACTGTGTTTAGCACTTTGAATATCTCTGCAACGGTTGGGCGTAGAATCACAATTTAAACACCAAATTGATTGTTTTGTGGAACTGAACAGATTGGTAAAAGCAAATGGGAAGTTTACATTAAAATAAACTGAGGAAAAGCCAAAAACCTTTTTCCCATAAGATTAACATGGGAGATTTTATGAGCAGGTTTTTTTTATTTTCTCCGCAACCACTTAACCTAGGTTAATAATTCAAGATACAAAATTATTTGTTTTTTTAAGCTCTATAACATGGTCAAAACCAAAATTAAGTTTTTTAAAAATTGTAGGGTGAAAAATGCAAAAAACTGATTTTTGGAAAATTTAAAACCCCCATAAACCCCCCTTCCCATGGTCCGATTTTTCTGGTTTTCGAACTTAAAGTCATGAATGTCATTTTACACATTTGAGCCAAATTTCATCAAAATCGGACGTTTTTTACTCAAGTTATCGTGTTAACGGACACACATATATATATATATACATATATATAAATTTGAACGAATAGTGTTTTTGGCATCTGGGGACCTCAAAACAAAAAGTTATCATGGTCTTGGGCTTAAGTCTTACCATGAGACCTGCGGTAATAGCTTCTTCCCTATAGGGGAAATTCGCTAAAACATATATTACAAAATAAATACTGCTTAAATAACGGTCTAGTGACTTTGCTCCTGTTTTACCTAACTTATTTTTATTTTATTTTTAAATTTTTAATGAGCCAACCAACCCTTGCAACCATTATTGCGGACAAAACTGGTGAACCCCATTGTGAGCCTTAGTGTTTTTCCATTAGATGTTATTGGCACAGAATTATTAGTGCAGTTGGTTATTGTTTTAATATTTTATTAGTGAATTTCCTACGGGCACGGTGAAACTTAAGACTGGGACCACCATAGTAGTTCCTAACGTAACCCCCTGAACACGTTTGAGGGGGTCACTAACAACTTTATAAATATATATATCTATATATATGCCTATATATTTACCTACATGTATATGTAAACCCTTTATTAGATATTTTTAAAGGTTTTAACTTGGAAATTCACTTCCCTCACGTCAGCGTGCTGCGTGCGAACTCGTTTGCGGTCGTAATGGTAGGTCGGCTTGTCTTTTCCTTTCGTTTAATTTTAATTTGGTTTAATTATCTTATGATAACCCAAACAAGCATTGCCTATGCGAAAATTATTATTCACCAATGTATGCAATCAAGTTGAATTATATCAAGGTACATACACATACTAGTTAGATTGTTATTGTTTACGTTTAATGTTTGGCGAATAAAGTTAACTTAGTATTATTATTAACTTTCTAAAATTAACCATAACGTGTATTTAATTTAGTGCAGTCTATCAAATCAGTCCACAGAACTAATACCAGGTAAACAATAAAACAAATTAATAAAATAATTTTTACTCAATAAAGCAATCGATCATTATTGTGCCCCTCGATGGGTAAAAGCTTGCACTCCAGTACAAGTGGTAAACAGGTGTCCCTCGAAGGGTAAAAGCGTTTTACCAGCTTGCACTCCAGTACAAGCGGAAAACAGTTGCCCCTCGAAGGGTAAAAGCTTGCAGTTCAGTACAAGTGGTAACAGGTGTCCCTCGAAGGGTAAAAGCTTGCACTAACGTACAAGTGGTAAACAGGTTCCCCTCGAAGGGTAAAAGCTTGCAGCTCAGTACAAGTGGTAAACAGGTGTCCCTCGAAGGGTAAAAGCTTGCACTAAAGTACAAGCGATAAACAGGTGTTCCTCGAAGGGTAAAAGCTTGCCATCCAGTACAAGTGGTAAACAGGTGCCCCTCGAAGGGTAAAAGCTTGCACTAAAGTACAAGTGGTAAACAGGTTACCCTCGAAGGGTAAAAGCTTGCAGTTCAGTACAAGTGGTAAACAGGTGTCCCTCGAAGGGTAAAAGCTTGCACTAAAGTACAAGTGGTAAACAGGTGCCCCTCGAAGGGTAAAAGCTTGCAGTTCAGTACAAGTGGTAAACAGGTTCCCCTCGAAGGGTAAAAGCGTTTTACCAGCTTGCACTAAAGTACAAACGATGAACAGGTGTTCCTCGAAGGGTAAAAGCTTGCCGTCCAGTACAAGTGGTAAACAGGTGCCCCTCGAAGGGTAAAAGCTTGCACTCCAGTACAAGCGGTAAACAGGTGCCCCTGGAAGAGGAAAACCTTGCAGTACAGTACAATTGGTAAACAGGTGCCCCTCGAAGGGTAAAAGCTTACACTTCAGTACAAGTGGTAAACAGGTGTTCTTCAAAGGGTAAAAGCTTGCACTCCAGTACAAGTGGTAAACAGGTGCCTCTTGAAGGGTAAAAGCTTGCACTCCAGTACAATTGGTAAACAGGTGCCCTTCGAAGGGTAAAAGCTTGCACTTCAGTACAAGTGGTAAACAGGTGTTCCTCGAAGGGTAAAAGCTTGCACTCCAGTGCAAGTGGTAAACAGGTGCACCTCGAAGGGTAAAAATCGTCACCCGCTCTGCCTTTTTCATCTTTGCCGCCCGTTTTAATATTCTATTGGCGAAAATTGTGATCTTTGGAACTCCCAAACCGTAAAAAGTATCTTTGTGTAATGATCCAGATGTATTAATTTCTGAGATTCTATCATATACGGTACTATATTAAATGCTTCACATATATAAAAACATGTATATTTACTCAATATAGTGTTTTACCACTAATTTGAGCGAATTTCCCCTATAAGGAAGAAGCTATTACTGTAGGTCTCATGGTAAGACTTAAGCCCGAGACTATGATAACTTTTTGTTTTGAGGTCCCTAGATGCCAAAAATACCATTCTTTCAAATTTGTGTATATTATACATATATATATATATATATATGTGTGTGTGTGTGTGTGTGTGTGTGTGTGTCCGTAAGCACGATAACTCTCGTAAAAAACGTCCGATCTTGATAAAATTTGGTACAAATGTGTAAATTTATTTGAACGAGTTCGAAAAGCAGACGAATTGCACCATCTGAAAGGGGGTTTTGTGGTGGTTTTGTATCCCAAAAATGTGGTTTTTTGGGGTTTTCACATGTAATTTTTATTTAAATCAAATTTTAATTCATACCACTGAATTCAGCATAAAAAACAAACAATTTGGTATTTTGATCATTGCTCTACGTCAATTGGTTACCGAGACATTGAAGTGCTAAACACAGTACGTTGTCTAATGCTGTTCTTATGGAGAAGAAGAAAATGTTATATCTTGCTTATTTATGAACATAAACCGACAAAACTTGGTATATGGCTTCATCTGTTTGTTGTTTGCACAAACAAATTTTTCGCATATGGTAAGGGAACCATATGCAATGGTTTTTGCAATGGTTTAACAGCAAACTTAGGTACTCGGTCCTCATGTTAATCTTATGGATAGTAATTAAAAAGTTATATATCGCTTATTTATGAATGTATATGGATGAAACTTGGTATGTGACTTCACGTAGATGAGTTCTATTGATAATTGTATAAAAACCCATTATGTTGTGTCCCTTGTTGCAGCAAACCTGCATACACATCTCCAATTTTATTCTTATGGAGATGAATAATTAACAATTTGAACATCACTTATTTGTGAATATATTTATAATGAATCCTGATGGTAAGTGGCTTAATGTGTTACTAAGCCTTAATTATTCATTTGAAATTCGCTGAGTACGGAGGTTTGCTGCAACGGGGGTATTATTATACCCGATAACTCATTTATACTTACTGCGTTAAGATTATGGAATTCATAACCAAAAGATTTTCGCAACAAAAATTCTCATGCTCGTTTTGATGCACCGTTGAAGTGTTTTTTTTTTTTTTCAATTGACTCATAGAGGCTTAAAGACAAGGAAAATGAAAACCAAGATATCTCAATACTGTATAGGGAACTTAATTTTCAAAATTAATCTTAATTCAAATTCATTGTATTTTTTACAAAACTTCTTGTACTTTTAATTTTATAACCTATTTTTATACTTTGTTACGCAATTTTAGCTTATTTGTGTATTGATCGACTAAGAAGTGTTAGAAAGGATTTAAAAGTGCTAAATTTTCCTAAAAAAGCTTTTTGTTCGTTTAGTAAAGTACAGCAATCACTCTCTATCTCATGATCGCTATCTGGCCAAGCAACTGTTGTGCAGCAACGCCACCCGTAGCCGTGAGTGGCCAAATGTGCCAAGACTAAAGACTGGCGCGATCCATCTGGCTAACGAGAAGAGCTAGACGGTTGATGAGGATCTTAAAACCTTGTTAGAGTGTGAAGATCGTGCCGCCGCTAATGCTGGCTCATCACCGACCCGGCCAACACCTCGGAGTCTCCAGCCTGCTTTGTTTGTGGTTCGCGGCTAATGTTACCAGGTGAAGTGCACTACACTGCGATTGCATTCGGCGAATGACGAGAACGCTTAGCTTATGTACTCTAGAACTCTGGTGTGGTAGGTGTGTGCCATCGAGATACTAGCGCCATCGTACCCAGTTTCACCCGGGATAAAACCTTTGGTTGTGTTTCATTCTGTGGTTTAACCTTGAAACTACTACCAATCATGCTGTTTGAATTTTCATCAGCTCGACCAAAGTGAACGTCCATAAGGACACTGGATCGGAACTTTGACCCGAGGGGTGGGGGCCTTTGGGAATTTCTTAAAATCCTTTCTAAGTGGTTACCTATGTTATGGAAAGAGTGCGCGCCAAATTTCGTGGTTATAGGTGTATAGGTTTAGCCTGGAGGATGTTCAGGTTTTCGTATATAGTTATAGAAGATCAGTTACTGGAGGTGTAACGATCAGGTGAGGAGTAACGGAGGTACAAAGTTAACATTGGCCTTATGGAACAAAACATCAAGATGGCGTCTGGCAACTTCCGGTGATGAAGACTCTAAAGTTGATTTCCCTGTTTTACCCGGGAATGCCATTATATTTCTCCATTATTTACCAATTGAAAGTATTTCATTAGTTAATGTAATGAATAAACCCTGACTGTTTATCCTTTACCGAAAATCCGCCCAAGTAATCATTTAATGTAATTTATATTTCTGAAGTTAATACTAGAACTTCAATTGAAACTTAATATGCTGACGTAAAATCCCTCTTTTGGATCATCTAAATACCACCAACAAATTAAATTTAAAAAAACAGTGGTCCGTGAATATCAATAGAGTCTCCATATTTTACTTTCCAAATGAATGTTGCTGTATGTAACATCACTTTATCAACACGAAATACTGTATCATTGTATCAACACTAACAACCTAGCAACTACGAATGCCACTGTCTTGAGATTTTCTCTAAACTACCCCAAAGAAATAAATTAATCGTCATTAGCGACGAGGAAAGCTGCGTCTAGCGAGCACTGGCGAGTCAGCCGTAGTCTCGCTCGAGTGGGCGGTACACTCCTAGCTACAAGACAGCTGACAGACAATGAGCAATCAGCTGTTGACAATTCATCGAGACCTCTCGCAATCACCTGATTGTTTCGTTTCAACCGTACAATATTGTTTGCCATAACTAGCAAGCACTTGCATGATCAACTTATACATTGCAATATTTTTGTTCGCCCCATTTTACATTAGATTTTCTTTGTTTTCACTGAAAAGCATATTCTGTGTAATAATCCTCGAACTTAATATATCTAATTCTCTAGGATAAATGTTAAAGAGAGTTTGTAGTCGTTTGGTAAATTGTAGGATGATGGGAGATGGCTAAAATTGAAAATATTGATTCAAAGGACACGGAAAAATAATATTTTTTATTGCACGTCAGAAATAAGGACATATTCACACTATGAGAACAACACGAGGGCTGTAAATCGCGATTTAATTTCTACATGGGTTTTAAGCGTTTATTTTTTGGGGGATCATAAGTAGGTATTGATTAAGGCTATTGGCTATTCCCTCTACAAGCCAATAGTAAATGATAACTCTGTGCTTTGATCAGTTTCACAAAATAAATATACATGAAGCAGCAGTTAGAGGAATTAATCAGTGTTATAATTCCTTTTAGATATAACAACTACCAAATAATTTCTCTAGAATGGTTTAAATTATTATAAAACTAGATAGAAAATCTTAATCAGTAAAATAGGAGCCTTAATTGGAACCTCCAACAGATCGCTCAGTTTCCAACATACAAGAAGAAAGGTCTGAAAGGTTGAGATTCCTCGAGCATTTATTTTAATTGGTGTCCAACAAGTGTCTCGCATAGCTCCGTTCTTATTACGCCCGTGTCAATTAACCGTATGAAGACGCGTACACAATCGGTACTGAAGGCGCAGTAATTCCCTGATCCAAATACCGCGAATTGTGTAAAAACTCTTATTAATGTTGACCCAGATGCTCGGCTGGCTGTTCCCGGTCGGCGAGCGTTTTCGAAGCGAGTGTCGAGTGTCAGTGTCACCGCGTGTTCATTAGTCGCGTGCTGGCCGGCACGTTGCGACAGGTACGGACATGTCCTGTCCCGCCGTTGCCTCACCGCGATCCGTAATTGAGCCGTTTGGTAACGATTACCTCCTCCTCTCCGTAAAACAGAAACCCTAATCACTCCTATCGAGTGACCCGGTTCCTCAAGGTTGCTCTCCGATCGCAGTGCATCTTATCTCTTTTCATTACGGGATATTATTCCCACGACGACGTTTATCGCGATCCGCGTGAACAATGGCGTGCGCATTGCGACATAGAGCACACACCCTCTGTGATGGGAACCGGCGCCGGCGCACCGCTACTCGGCCTCGGTATTCTCGTCAATTACCACCGCTATCGAAGGATCACCACGAACCCGCCGATAAGGCAAATGAAGTCGCAACAATGGATAATTTGCTAGGCGATCTATCATTCGTAGGAATTAATCATAGTTACTTCCAAACTGGAATTTATGGACAAGTTGAATTATTTTTATTTATCTTCGGATCGTCTTTCTCACTCCACTATTGCAGTTTACATCGTAACAAAGCTAAGGGACTCTTTGGAACTTCGTTCAGGACATGACCTTTTACGGCCTTTATGGCCTTTTATGGCATGATATCTATGACCTTTAATGGCCCCTGACCACGACTCCGTCTTGAGTTTGCTGGATATACTGCAGAGACATAGCTGCATACTATCCACCACCAAATACATTTAATCTACTCGTGGTCATTTACGTTATTTTTGATTATATCATTGACTATAATATACTGAAGGAGACATCCCATCTATATGGCCCAGCTGTCCCACTTTTAGTGTATGCTAGAATTTGAAGTGGACGTAGTTTGACTAGCTTACCGACAGATTGTGCTGCTGTCAACTATTTATTTTAGTTGTTTAAGTCACCTTGTAAAATATCTTCACCCCAGGAAGGAAGTGATAATCAACTTATGGTTGTTTTCTGACACACCAAGTGGTGTATTATCCCCTCCGTGAGAGGATAAGTAATAGTTGACAGCAATGTACTCTGTTGGTGATTAGTGAGAACTATGTCCTCTTTGAATCATGGCACACACAAAACTAGGGACAGATTTAACAATGGAAATGAGAAGTCTGCTTCAGTATTTATAGTCAATGATTATATTAAATGTGTTATTAGTACGGTACGTGGCGTTAGAGTTAAACGCTTACATTAAACTACGTCTCACTTCTCTAAAATACTTATTTACGTATTAAGACCGCAAAGTTAGTCTCTATCCCTGAGAGAAAACCGTTACGAAAATCCTCCAAAACCGATAAAGACACTTTACAAATAACCGAATTACTAACAACAATTTTCATACAACTGCAATTTTGGATACCACACAACATACAACAATATGCTTTCAGCCATTCTGACTGGATTCACGAGACTGAGTCTGTTAGCGTGATCTAAAGCAAAAATCAATCAGCTATTTACTTCAGTGAGCGGCAAAGTAAGGACAAGCGAGTGGAAAATACTTTTTCGCTCGCTGAACAGAAAGCAGTTGTTTTATGACGTCGTTTTACATCTTAGAGAAGTGTTTTAGGCGCGGTTTTAGGGGAAAAAATATATTTACACTTATAACATACGAGCTCGTCGAGTGTTCAACATCACACTCTCATCTCTACACCAGATATGTTGTGTTTTACCTCCCCCGACCGTCATACTCTTACGGAACAAGGGTTTTGCGTGGCTGAGTGCTTTACGGTCTGGCAATTTATTTTATGTAACGCTCGGCTCCCCGACTCGGCGGCGTAATTCATCAATCGAGATACCGATCTCTGTCCAGCACGTTGTGGTGTGCATCTCCGGCAAATTGGCCAACCCTTATATAAAACGGCGGCTTTCACACGTTCGCGGGCTGGCCCGTGGACCACGGTAGAGCGGCTGCGGGCGTCAGAGCGTGACGACGAGGGCGGGAGGGCTGGGGCTGGGGTTCTGGCGGGAAGAGCCGCGAGCTTCCACGTGTGACGAAACATCACGTCAGACGGCTGTCCGTCCAGGAGATGGTGGTCATGGCAACCGAAGAAGGTGTGAAAAAAGTGTATTGTAAAGTTTAAATATATATAACAAACAGACAATTCTTAGAATAATTGGAACAATCCCTCACCTAATAACTGAATAATTAGATGTTTTAAGAAGAAAACCGTGCTAATTGGGTGTAAATTACAAAAAAATTAGCATGATTTAATTAAAAAATAAAAGCAATTACTCAACATTGGAATGGATAACCCTTCATGGAATTGGAATTAAACGAAACCAATTTTTAAACTAAATCAGTTTTGTTAAATTGTCATTTTATTATTAAAATATTAAGCTGAAAATTGGGATTTTCTGTTGTAAGAGCAGAAAGCAATAAATTATTAGCGTTTTAATTTCCTTGTAACAGAGGATTTACATTAAATGAATAACTGCTATTTATCTTCCAAGTTATTATTTTTTTACAGAAAATACCGTTGAGGATACTCCATGCTTTGTATGATTAAATATAGAAAATCTCAACTAAGATACAAATTAACTATTGATTTCTCAATAGATAAAAAAGGTACCAAAACTAAGGTGAGGATATTTTCTTAATTTAGAGGTCGGCAGCCTTTTTTGCCTCTTTGGACATAGACGGTTTGCCCGTTCACATTGACTACAGATCCAAGTTTAGATCTTTTCCTTCAAGCAAGGGGCGAGCTGTTTCCATACAAGTTGCACACCATTGATAAAATGTTCTTGTCAGGTCTGGGATTTAAATCCATGCCAGACCCTGCATGATTTCAAAATCCCTCACTTGACCACTACACAAACGACTCGCAAGAAGATTTTTCTTTAAATTCGCTATGACGTATAAAAAAGCAAGATTGCTTTCAAGCTTTGAATTTACTTTTATGTTCTACGTTCCAAATTTATCTTTCCTGTGATTTGTTTAGCATCAAACAGGAGAGAGATAAGTTTATATGTTCAAATTAAATTACATAGCGTTTCCAACCACCATCTATTGTGAGTGTAAATGTACAAGGCAATATTTATGATTCTATTGTAAACAGTAGACACGCTACAGAGTACCTCTCGAAAACAAATTTGGATAGTTCGAATTGACAATACATTTTTAATAGGAAGCACAAAAACTAGTCTTTACAAAAAACTTGAATCTTGAAAGCACAGTCCTGCAACATAGTTGTATGTTGATGAGCCCCAACCTTCGCATTCCTAGTCGAGATGTGAACGTCCCACATATGAATTGCTAATCTGCGTCCAACTGTCCCTTCTCTACGCAAAACATCGCTTGTTATTTCCAAAATCGGATTCGTCCTTTGTAAACAGGTTCGTGGAAGATTTTCTTCGACATCACATCTATCTGGGAATTTGATCTCAAGCTGATAATGATCTTCACTGATAATCAAGGGTAAATTGTAAAAATAAAAGCATAAGTTGAATATTTATAATATTAAATTTAAAGGAGAATAAACCACCCATGGCACCTTCTAATTTAATTAAAAGTAGTCTCCGGGTAAAATTATGGTCATCAGAATAAATAAAGTCATCATAAACAACTTTTAATTTTCGTCTTATTATCGTAAAATTTCGCGCGAACGTTTCCACTTTATAACAATGTCAATAAGCTGAAGTATTATAAGCCTGGCAATCTACCATCAACGCTTTTGGTTTCTCAATTTTTTGCTGGTGAAGAAATTTAACTCTGTTCAGTTTTAAAGTTTCCGGATGTCCAAATTGGCGTAAATTTACAGTTCAACTCTCACACTGATTAATTTTTAATAAAAATCTCTAAGTGTTTTTAATTTAAAACTATCACAACAGTTACAGACGTAAAGTTTTATTAATATAGGTTATTTTTATTTTCCTATGTTATGCAATTTTCATCTGGAGTAATAACAACTGTTTTCAAAAATCACAGTTTTCTTGTAAAACCCTGTTCAAAAATAATAATACCCCCGTCGCAGCAAACCTGCATACTCCGTGAATTTCCAATGAATATATAACATAACACATTAAAACACTTAACAGGATTCATAAGAAATGTATTCACAAACAAGCGATATTTAAAATATTAATTATTCTCCATAAGAATTACATTGGGGATGAGTACGTAGGTTTGCTGCAACAAGGCACACAAAATAATTGGTTTTTATGAAAATATCAATAGAACTCATCTTAGTGAAGTCACATACCAAGTTTCACCCATATACATTTATAAATAAGCGATATATAACATTTTAAGTATTTTCCATAAGAATAACATGGGGACCAAGTACCTAGGTTTTCTGCTACAGGAACCATAGGCGAAAAATTGTTTTTTTGTGCAAACAACAATAAACCACAACCAGATCAAGCCATATACCAAATTTTGCCAGTTTATGTTCATAAATAAGCGAGATATACAATTTTTCTTTTTCTCCATAAGAATAACATTAGACAACGTACTGTGTTTAGCACTTTCAATATCTCGGTAACCAATTGACGTAGAGCAATGATCAAAATACCAAATTGTTTTTTATTTTAAGCTGAATTCAATGGTATAAATTAAAATTTGATTTAAATTAAAACTACATGTGAAAACCCCAAAAACACAATTTTGGGGTACAAAACCCCCCCAAAATCCCCCCTTCGGATGGTGCGATTCATCTGGTTTTCGAACTCGTTCAAATAAATGGTACTTTACACATTTGTACCAAATTTCATTAAGATCGGACCTTTTTTACGTGAGTTATCGTGCTTACGGACACACACACACACACACACACACACACACATATATATATATATATATATATATATATATATATATATATATATATATATATATATATATATATATATATATATATATATATATATATATATATATACATATATAAAAATTTGAACGAATGGTGTTTTTGGCATCTGGGGACCTCAAAATGAAAAGTTATTATGGTCTCGGGCTTGAGTCTTACCATGAGACCTACGGTAATAGCTTCTTCCCTATAGGGGAAATTCGCTAAAAACTTAAAATGTTCTCGACATACATCCTAAAACGACCATGAGAGCAACGCTCGTTACAATCTTAGAGTTAAAACTCAATTTGAACATTCCTTGCTATAAGACGTCCTTTTTTAAATCATACTCTATACAAAGGTACACAACTTTTCAATGCTCTCCCTGACGTTAATGACAGTAATAGCTTGGGTCATACCTAAATAATTGAGAAATGTGGTTATAGAGTTAGGGATTTTGTTGATAGTTTAGAAGATGATTTAGCTTGAGAAGTTCCACTCATGTTAATTTATTACACTATTCACAAACTGTGACAGTAAAGATGATTGATTCTGACTCTGATTTTCTTCGCTCACCTACATTTGGTGGATTGGGGGCCATACACATATTACGTAACGCACTAAGGTGGGGGAGGGGGTATGACGTAGCGTTATGCTGCGTTATGTGGGGGAAGGGGTTGGATCAATTATTAACTCACAAAAATTAACACTTAGAGCTGGCGCACTCCCTTATCTATTGATACTGTTATAAATATTCAAAATTTAAAAGAAAATCAATTTGATATCTAAATCAAGGTTACAGTCAGTTATATAAAAAAAATACTTCCGTCATACTATTTTAGTAATAGTTAAACTAAAAATACATAACGTGTTTTGAGTAAGTTCTGTATTGCTTCAAACCCAAATAAAATAGGTTTTGTGTTGTTTTAGAGTGTAAAATTATGACTTTATACAGCATTGCGCAATTTCACCCAAATCTTTAGTTTTTTAAGTTGTTTTGTATTTGAATTAGTTATAAATTAAATTTGTTAGGCTTTCGTTTTAGATGAGATAGTTTATCTTGTTGTTTATATTATTAGTAAAAGACTTGTTTGTTTGTACACCATTTGCTTTGAAAAAACTTACTAAACACGTTGTTAAAAGAAATTCATTTAAAGTTTAATGATTCATTGGGTCCAAATTTCAAATTCCTAATAAAACTATGTTTAAAAGGTTTAAGCGGTTTAAAGCCTATTACGATTGAGTTACGTACCTCACTAGAGGGGATGAGGGGTATGGTCAAGCGTTATGGTGCGTTACATGGGGGAGGGGTGGTCTGAAATTACGAAAAATGCGTTACGTAATATGTGTATGCCCTCTTAACACAAAATTCCTCCAGAAGAATCTACAAACTCCACAATGTCCACAACCTTTACAGCACTAATAAGAGAAATCCAAGTCCTGTTGACCAGTTACGCAATGCAGCTGTTGATTGGTGTTTACAAGAATTCGAGAGTACGGCGGAGGAGGTGCACAGTACGTCAGGCCAGTTTATGGTCAGGGTCCCGCCAATGGGGAGTCCGGCGGAGGAGGTGCACAGTACGTCAGGCCAGTTTATGGTCAGGGTCCCGCCAATGGGGAGTCCGGCGGAGGAGGTGCACAGTACGTCAGGCCAGTTTATGGTCAGGGTCCCGCCAATGGGGAGTCCGGCGGAGGAGGTGCACAGTACGTCAGGCCAGTTTATGGTCAGGGTCCCGCCAATGGGGAGTCCGGCGGAGGAGGTGCACAGTACGTCAGGCCAGTTTATGGTCAGGGTCCCGCCAATGGGGAGTCCGGCGGAGGAGGTGCACAGTACGTCAGGCCAGTTTATGGTCAGGGTCCCGCCAATGGGGAGTCCGGCGGAGGAGGTGCACAGTACGTCAGGCCAGTTTATGGTCAGGGTCCTGCCAATGGGGAGTCCGGCGGAGGAGGTGCACAGTACGTCAGGCCAGTTTATGGTCAGGGTCCCGCCAATGGGGAGTCCGGCGGAGGAGGTGCACAGTACGTCAGGCCAGTTTATGGTCAGGGTCCCGCCAATGGGGAGTCCGGCGGAGGAGGTGCACAGTACGTCAGGCCAGTTTATGGTCAGGGTCCTGCCAATGGGGAGTCCGGCGGAGGAGGTGCACAGTACGTCAGGCCAGTTTATGGTCAGGGTCCCGCCAATGGGGAGTCCGGCGGAGGAGGTGCACAGTACGTCAGGCCAGTTTATGGTCAGGGTCCCGCCAATGGGGAGTCCGGCGGAGGAGGTGCACAGTACGTCAGGCCAGTTTATGGTCAGGGTCCCGCCAATGGGGAGTCCGGCGGAGGAGGTGCACAGTACGTCAGGCCAGTTTATGGTCAGGGTCCCGCCAATGGGGAGTCCGGCGGAGGAGGTGCACAGTACGTCAGGCCAGTTTATGGTCAGGGTCCTGCCAATGGGGAGTCCGGCGGAGGAGGTGCACAGTACGTCAGGCCAGTTTATGGTCAGGGTCCCGCCAATGGGGAGTCCGGCGGAGGAGGTGCACAGTACGTCAGGCCAGTTTATGGTCAGGGTCCCGCCAATGGGGAGTCCGGCGGAGGAGGTGCACAGTACGTCAGGCCAGTTTATGGTCAGGGTCCCGCCAATGGGGAGTCCGGCGGAGGAGGTGCACAGTACGTCAGGCCAGTTTATGGTCAGGGTCCCGCCAATGGGGAGTCCGGCGGAGGAGGTGCACAGTACGTCAGGCCAGTTTATGGTCAGGGTCCCGCCAATGGGGAGTCCGGCGGAGGAGGTGCACAGTACGTCAGGCCAGTTTATGGTCAGGGTCCCGCCAATGGGGAGTCCGGCGGAGGAGGTGCACAGTACGTCAGGCCAGTTTATGGTCAGGGTCCCGCCAATGGGGAGTCCGGCGGAGGAGGTGCACAGTACGTCAGGCCAGTTTATGGTCAGTGTCCCGCCAATGGGGAGTCCGGCGGAGGAGGTGCACAGTACGTCAGGCCAGTTTATGGTCAGGGTCCCGCCAATGGGGAGTCCGGCGGAGGAGGTGCACAGTACGTCAGGCCAGTTTATGGTCAGGGTCCCGCCAATGGGGAGTCCGGCGGAGGAGGTGCACAGTACGTCAGGCCAGTTTATGGTCAGGGTCCCGCCAATGGGGAGTCCGGCGGAGGAGGTGCACAGTACGTCAGGCCAGTTTATGGTCAGGGTCCCGCCAATGGGGAGTCCGGCGGAGGAGGTGCACAGTACGTCAGGCCAGTTTATGGTCAGGGTCCCGCCAATGGGGAGTCCGGCGGAGGAGGTGCACAGTACGTCAGGCCAGTTTATGGTCAGGGTCCCGCCAATGGGGAGTCCGGCGGAGGGGGTGTACAGTACGTCAGGCCAGTTTATGGTCAGGGTCCCGCCAATGGGGAGTCCGGCGGAGGGGGTGCACAGTACGTCAGGCCAGTTTATGGTCAGGGTCCCGCCAATGGGGAGTCCGGCGGAGGGGGTGCACAGTACGTCAGGCCAGTTTATGGTCAGGGTCCCGCCAATGGGGAGTCCGGCGGAGGGGGTGCACAGTACGTCAGGCCAGTTTATGGTCAGGGTCCCGCCAATGGGGAGTCCGGCGGAGGGGGTGCACAGTACGTCAGGCCAGTTTATGGTCAGGGTCCCGCCAATGGGGAGTCCGGCGGAGGGGGTGCACAGTACGTCAGGCCAGTTTATGGTCAGGGTCCCGCCAATGGGGAGTCCGGCGGAGGAGGTGCACAGTACGTCAGGCCAGTTTATGGTCAGGGTCCCGCCAATGGGGAGTCCGGCGGAGGAGGTGCACAGTACGTCAGGCCAGTTTATGGTCAGGGTCCCGCCAATGGGGAGTCCGGCGGAGGAGGTGCACAGTACGTCAGGCCAGTTTATGGTCAGGGTCCCGCCAATGGGGAGTCCGGCGGAGGAGGTGCACAGTACGTCAGGCCAGTTTATGGTCAGGGTCCCGCCAATGGGGAGTCCGGCGGAGGAGGTGCACAGTACGTCAGGCCAGTTTATGGTCAGGGTCCCGCCAATGGGGAGTCCGGCGGAGGGGGTGCACAGTACGTCAGGCCAGTTTATGGTCAGGGTCCCGCCAATGGGGAGTCCGGCGGAGGGGGTGCACAGTACGTCAGGCCAGTTTATGGTCAGGGTCCCGCCAATGGGGAGTCCGGCGGAGGGGGTGCACAGTACGTCAGGCCAGTTTATGGTCAGGGTCCCGCCAATGGGGAGTCCGGCGGAGGGGGTGCACAGTACGTCAGGCCAGTTTATGGTCAGGGTCCCGCCAATGGGGAGTCCGGCGGAGGGGGTGCACAGTACGTCAGGCCAGTTTATGGTCAGGGTCCCGCCAATGGGGAGTCCGGCGGAGGGGGTGCACAGTACGTCAGGCCAGTTTATGGTCAGGGTCCCGCCAATGGGGAGTCCGGCGGAGGGGGTGCACAGTACGTCAGGCCAGTTTATGGTCAGGGTCCCGCCAATGGGGAGTCCGGCGGAGGGGGTGCACAGTACGTCAGGCCAGTTTATGGTCAGGGTCCCGCCAATGGGGAGTCCGGCGGAGGGGGTGCACAGTACGTCAGGCCAGTTTATGGTCAGGGTCCCGCCAATGGGGAGTCCGGCGGGTAATTGAATCGTCATAGTGTCGATCGCCGTTGCGTCACCGCCTCGATTTATCCCCATTCTTTGTCATAAAGTGCCTAACTCATGTGCCGACACGGTTGTACATCTGCATATCCCGGGGTCCCACTTTTTGCATTAATTTTGTAAGTCCAAGGTGATTTATTGCTCTGGCAGTTGAGGATGGGCACTGCGGGTATCAAGGCTGCTCGAAGGCGGTTGAATGGTGAAGAGGTTGTACCATTCACTCCTGTTCCCGCTATCCTACCCATTCCCATCCCCTCCTAACCCTTCCAACAATAACAATAACCTGCTTCCCATTCCCTTCCAAAGAATTTCACAACTAAGGAAGCTACTATTGCCTTCTGAAATTCTAGAATTTATCATCCGTTTAAAGGGTGTTTCAAACATTTTATGACATGCAACTTTACATCTTTATTACCACTTCTAAATATGAATGAAAAAACGTTGAATCACTTAATTTAAAGTTAATACTAGTTGAAGCCCCTTTTTCCGCACAGGGATCTGGGAGGCATAAAGCCAGACGTTTTAAAAGTTGAATTACTTTATATTAATCAGCAGACTAACAAAATAAATTACAGCGCCATAAGATCAACATTTAAATTGTGAAAGCATATGGGGCGAATCTCTAAAGATTTTTAAAAATTCCAAAACGCACAACTATAGAGTAAGAGTTTTTCATTGATTCAAACATGTATACAAAATGTTACTTGTAAAGGTCGAAAATCCCCGAACAAAAATCAAGAAATTATTTTAAATGTATAGACCAGCGAAAACTATTGTTTGAGTTCGAGCAAATGTTCTTTTCCCTTCTGGCATTACCCGGCTCACATTCAGTCATATTTGTCTATACTGTGATACCATTCCAAAATTTAACATGAACAGCTGTTCTTGCTTCTGTACTGTGTTTTGTTAGTATCAACACGTGCATTTAAATTGCATTAATTTCCATTCTCCCATAAGATTAACATTGGAACTTTGAAAGCCCAAGTATAGACCTTGGGTAGAGCTCTGAAGGTGGATATTTTCCAACCCCCAAAAGGCATATCTAGACGTCAAGTGCTTTAAAATAACACACGAACCACGATTAAAGACCTCTTAATTTCGCCGGTAGCCTGCTCACAAAAATCTCCTTTCCTAGAAAGATGGTGATGGTAATGATACATACACATCAAACTGACGGTAGTAGTAAATGTTATCACTTGGCGTGTTAGCATTTTACATGTGAATAATAAAACGTAATTATGAGTTTCTTAATTTTACCGTTGATTTTCTTTTTCTCTCACCGAATCATTAACATAACAACTGTTTCTGGCGCTCTTTTTTCATCGTTTGTACTACCTCTCTCTCGTTTCTCGAAGTTTCCTCAAGTCTGAAGGGGGCATACACGTCGCGTCGTGATAGAGACGTCCAGCCCCACTACACGCCGCATTAGCGGCCCAACTGGCTTTTAATTGAGCCGCATTAGCACTTGGCTCTCTATAATTAACTGTCTCACGCTGCTTCACAGCGGAGCGGCTCAAAGTCTTATTTTTCTCAAAATTAAATGCTTCCCAGCCACTGCGTGCCCCTTCCACGCACGACCCGGTGCTCGGGGTTCTTACGCTTTTGACACTTCTCGCTTACTGAGTATGTTTTTCTTCAAAAAAGACAGAGCAAAACATGTTAATTACACAGGTGGAACCTGAAGAGGAAGTGTAGATAACCTGCTGGAGTAATTTTGTAATCATGTATTACGTACGCACATGGAGGATATTATATTCAATTCCGATCCCTGAATATAATGTTTACAGCATGTTACGGTAAATGTTTAGGCTAGCTTTTCATTATTGCTTAGATCAGTTCCTAAAATTGTGCATGATCGAACTCATTGTATTTCTAAGTTAAGACTAGGCCATATTGTTATTTATCTAGCCAGAGAAATTTTGTAACACGAAATTCTGTTTACTGCATGTTATGTTAAAGATTAATTCATTACGTATAGCATAACTTTTCAATATTTCTCAAATAAGTACCTTAATGTTAGAATGTAGAAACTTAGTGTACATTCCATTTTTAGCGAATTTCCCCTATAAGGAAGAAACTATTGCCGTAGGTCTCATGGTTAAGCCCGAGACCATGATAATTTTTTGTTTTGAGGTCCCCAGATGCAAAAAACACCATTCGTTCAAATTTATATATATATATATATATATATGTGTGTGTGTGTGTGTGTGTCCGTAAGCACGATAACTCTCGTAAAAAAGGTCCGATCTTAATGAAATTTGGTACAAATGTGTAAAGTAACATTAATTTGAACGAGTTCGAAAACCAGACAAATCTCACCATCCGAAGGGGGGTTTGGGGGGGTTTTGTACCCCAAAAATAGGTTTTTTGGGGTTTCCACATGTAATTTTTATTAAAATCCAATTTTAATTTTCACCATTGAATTCAGAATAAAAAAAACAAACAATATGGTATCTTGATCATTGCTCTACATCAATTGGTTACTGAGATATTGAAAGTGCTAAACACAGTACGTTGTCTAATGTTATTCTTATGGAGGAAAGGAAAAATTGTATATCTCGCTTATTTATGAACATAAACTGACGAAATTTGGTATATGGCTTCATCTGGTTGTGGTTTATTGTTTGCACAAAAACATTTTTCGCCTATGGGTCCCGTAGCAGCAAACCTAGGTACTCGGTCCCCATGTTATTCTTATGGAAAATAATTAAAATGTTATATATCGCTTATTTATGAATGTATATGGATGGAACTTGGTATGTGACTTCACTTAGCTGAGTTCTATTGATATTTGCATAAAAACCCATTATTTTGTGTTCCTTGTTGCAGCAAACCTGCGTACTCATCCCCAATGTTATTCTTATGGAGAATAATTAATATTTTTAATATCGCTTGTTTGTGAATATATTTCTTATGAATCCCTGTTAAGTGGCTTAATGTGTTATGTTATAATTCATTGGAAATTCGCTGAGTATGCAGGTTTGCTGCGACGGGGGTATTTATATTTAGACTACGCCATCTTGCCATTTATTTAGCCAGAGAAATCCTGTACCACGAAATTCGGTGTACTCCATGTTATATTAAAGATTAATTTATTATATCCGATAGCTTTTCATTATTGCTAAAATTAGTAACTAGAGGTTAGCATATTATAGAATCTTATCGTACATTGTGTTTTTATATTGTTTATGTTTATACTAGGCCATTTTGTATTTGTTAAAGCCATTCTCTGTATTAAATAATGTAAAACATATTCGAAATATTTCCATTTTATCAGCTGCTTGTTTTGATAAATCTAAAACCAGATGAACAAGTGAAGCTGTTGGGGAAAGCTAGTTGTAAACACTTGGACTTTGAAGCGGATTTTATTTTTGAAATTTCTATTATTTCATGAAAGTTTGTAAGAAGTCATACTGTTATGTTTCTAAACAGAATTTTGTCACAATATCTCCTTTAAGATATCACCGATTCAATGTGGACCTACATTACATTTAAATAAAAATAATCCTGTACATTACACATTACTTTGGATACCCGCACCGTGCGGGCTAGACTAACACTGCGCAGGCAACAATCTCAGCACAGCGCAGTTCCCGGAGGCGCGCATGCGTGGAGATAGCTAATGCGCTTCTCTCATTACAAGTATGCTAATTGTGGCTGTATCTGTAGTGAGCACTTCACCAGTGTCTTAACTGTGATGTTCTCTGCCGTTGTATGAACGGTATAACGGACACAGACACAGATAGACTCACGTGCATACATTCACTCTTTCACTTACCTACGTCTCCTCCTCCCCTCTTCCCTTGAGAAGTAATTATTGAGTAGTTTGAGAAGCTTCGAGTTTACTGTGATTTTCTTATTTACCAGGGCTTTTATCATGCGTTGTAAAACTAATAACTATATCCCATCTGAATATCGTCTTGTAGACTTGTATATTTGTATGTTGGAGAATGTTTTTGTATGTTTTGTATGTTTTAATTACGGAGAGTTTGTGTCGAGGGAAAAATTACTTAAAGTTATCGACATGGGTTTAAGGTTACACTTTACATCTGAAAAAATGCTCTGATTTAATTCGAGTTTCAAATTAAATGTCTTAAAGATTTACAGTTCCTCCAGCCTGTATATTAAAATTACCATGTAACATTTATCAATGACATTTATTTCAAGAATATTGTTAGGAACCAACAAAACCAACAACAACCAACCAACTTCAACAATTGCTATAAACAAAAAAATTTCAAAAACAATTACTTAACTATTTTTTATCAGTTGTCCTATTGTATCTAGTTATATATTTATTTTTTTGGTTAAATTGTATAAAATATTTTTAGAATATATCTTTTAGTTCAAGTCTGTGGCTCTAATGGTCTTTTGCTTCCTCAGTAATTGGGCTTAGTGCCTTCTGGGGCGGTATTTGAATAAATGTTTATAGAATATAGAATAACTGGTTAGGGGCAGCGTAGTGGTTATCGTGCTCGCCTCATAATCCGAATTTCGCCAGATTGATCCTGATCAAAATAGCAAAATTCTTAGAAGGTTTGAAACTAGACCTAGCTGCCATTTGTCATTGGGTTATTAATTAATTATGCTTTCTAAGAACAGGTTGACCTTAGACAGTACCAAGACCAGGGTTTGGACCGTTCCCTATCAAAACGTTAAACGTTCAGGCGTGTATCTGACACACAAAAATGTATAATAGTAAATGAACTCTTTCAAACAGACAATATTTTTTTATGTAATTTTAAATTATTTTTTTATATATTTTTTTTTATCTGAAGATAAAAAGAACACACTACGTATTTATGGTTTCAATGTAATTTTTCTACAATATCGACTTTATTTATTTAAAATACCGATTAATTCCCTCAACAACTCCATATTCATTACGTAATTCACTAAGGCCTTACCGCTAATGGTATTTTATAACCATAGAAAGTGTGTATCAGGAAACAATTGAAGCGGGATAATTGGAGTGTGGCGGGAGTGCCAATGGGCAGCGATTACTGCATTTACAAGACTCTCGGACAGAAAGTTATGGGAGACGTGGCCGAGGAATTAACCCCTGAACTCCCCACACTTGCCGACTTATAGGCCCTAATTGCAATGGAACCTTCGGAATTGGCGATCCAGATCGCAGAATTGCTTCGTGCTATCCATTGTTTGAGGAATGAGTCAGGGCACTTTCGTTAGTCCTTGTTTTTATTAGACTTTATAAAGACATCGTGGGGACCGTCTTGAAAGTAGGGTCTGATAGTTGTGTTATATTTCTCAAGAGGTTCTTAAAATTAATTCTACTTCTATTTTTTGTGTTGTATCTTGCTGTAAGAAAACAAGAGGTTTCTTTTAATTTTTAATTTAAATTGTTTAAATTTAGGGAGAGGATTTGTTCCTGGCCACAATCTAATTGCAGGTTTTACAATGTATATATCTACAACTCCTCCAGAGTTAAAACATATCACGTATCAACTAGTTGGGCCCTAAAGGCTCCATTCGTTCACTTATTTCGTGGAAAACATATTTTAATGTTCAAAATTGTTTCAATGGGTTTATAAGCTCAATGGTTTATGGAGTAACCGTGACAAAATAATTATAACAGCTCATAAAAATCAGTAGTTCAGCATCCGCCAGGATACCAGCATACTGTTTTTTTTCTACACCTTTGGTTAAAAATAATACATGATTGATGGATGTCGGTCTTCACCTCCTTGCCGACTTGCGCTTTTCGTACTGTACAAAAACCCAGGATTAAATCAATTTGTTTAATTTATTTTGTTATAATTACCAGTTGATACATTTTCTTTACGACCGGTGCAAGGTAAAATACGACACTGAACTTTGAATTTAAGGATATTAGAGCGCCATAAAGTAAAATGTAAGTTACTTAGGGACTAAATCTGACTGTGTTTGAACGATTAAATATTCTGAGGAATTAAATATTGTATCAGCTATTACCATAAAACTCTATGCAGGGTAAATATATCTCTAAGTAAAAACATTACAGAGCGGTTAACGTTCTTTGCTTCCTTTTCACGGAGAGTTTTCCCACTCGTAAAACGACGCTGTTCAACATACTTTACTGCAAATTACCAACAAGTCTTACATCAAAAGCTCTACGCCGAACACCTTGAGTAAACAACCGTCTAAATAGGCGGCACGACTCGAGTGTTAGGACGGCTCCGGTTGTATGAAAAGCCGTAACTGATGGCGAGATTTGCTGGACTTGTGTGCTTGTAATTGCTAGAAGGTTCAACCTTCGGAACTCTTCCTCACTGCAGTATGATCTCCGTGATCGGGAGCCAATTAATTGGCGCCGATCGGCAGTCATTGGCTGTTATTGGCGGAGAGAGGATTGGATTGTAATTGGTTATTACAGGTACCTAGCTCTTTGGTACTAGTGTTTAGCCTTGCAGAGAAAGCTGTTGAGGAAGTTATGTCTATCCTTTTCAGTTTCAAACGTAAATGAACAATATGAAATAAACGTGATAAAATTTCTTGGTGAAATAATGATTATTAATATTAATTTTCTTTCGGGTTAGAAGAGGGAGTGTTTAAGCAATGAATCTTCACAATCGTGAGATGATTGTTTATTAATTAATATGAACTCGTCATTACTTGATTACTTATTAAAAACAAACCTTAATACAAATTATCGAATTGGTTGTACAAATAATATTTGTAAATTTCCACAACCAACACTAAAGATACATTTTTACGATTGCCGAACTGCAAGATGATGGTGAGAGGATTCAAGTGAAAGGTCTTGACTCAAATGAATCGAGAAAAATAATATTTATAATGGAGATAAAGTTATAATAGATTCATAACCATGCATTTGTAAAGTAACATTAGATAATAAAGTAAATACAAACTGAATGTGATTGTAAAATAATATAAACTGGAAAACGCAGTTAACTTTGTAATCGTTTTGTTAACATTGGTATAGTACATTGATTGGAGGCGAAGAGTATAATTGAAACGAGTCATTATTTTTTTTAATCCGTTTGAGACACATTGAACGAGTTGTATATTCTTAATGTCAAGGCGAATGCAAACGCCGTAATACAAAAATGACTTAAAGTTCCTCTTGATAAATTTCTCTCATATTTTTGGGGGTATCTATCAATTTCCTTCACGGGTAGTTGAGCCGCGATTTTCGGTTTTCAGAACGTCCTTGACATCCTCTCACCCAAAATTCCCCAATACATTCATCTTATCAACAATCCACAGCTACGGCCTTGCCGTTCTTTATCTTACCATCAATCCACCAGTAATTGGATTTATTTCCTCCACGCTTTGAATAAGAATTCCATCCGTGGCTTTAAATTGTGAGGGTATTGTTAGACATATATAATTAAAATGTCACCTGTAAATGTGACCTTGCGTTTTACCCAAGGTTGGTTGTGTTATGTTTTTAGAATGCAAGAATCTAAGGTATTTTCATGTTTATCTTGCCTGAGTATCCCAAATTTTGTCTACGATCAAAAGCAAGACTATACGAAAAATTTGTACATGGTCGATGAAAACAGATGTGACGAGGCTCATTGAAGGAACATTGAAGCCATTTTTCAAACAATATATGTTTTTTTATGTTATTGCGGCATTTTTAGGCTTGGAAGATAATTAAATAAAGCGTATACACAAATAGTCGAGTTAAATATGTTCGATATTTTTGAACCATGAATTTAAAACATAATATTACTATAAAAATACATTTTTAACTGACTAAGCCTTTCAGTATCAAAGATACCATCGGTCTTATCTTTGATACTGCACGTTTTGGTGAATGAAACAGTTTTTTTTATTGGAATCTTAATGTTTAATGTGTAATGTTAATTTTAATCTTGATGTTTTAATGTCATGGTTAAATTTTAAATTATTTCCAATAGACCTATTTAAACAGTATTTATATTTGAAATTTTGATGAAACCATAGAGAAGTTTGGAACAAAGGCATCTTTACATTTCCAAATTTGAAGTCAATAGTAATATTTTTTTCCAAATGAGGTGTTTCTTATGCACAGTGAAAAATATCCCAAAAATCGTTGCATGTGGTAACGCACTGCTCACAGTGTCATATACGATGAAGTATTAACTGTTAAATATTATTTATCAGTATAATGTGTCTAAACGTAGTGAATATTTTAAATCACTGAATCACTGTAAGACGCTGACGCAACTAGCCGAACTTAATGAATGGTGAGGTGTCTTGTGTGGACTTTTCGCTGACTAAGACCAGCTGATTCTTTAGCCAGGATCATTAAACAATAACCCTTAGACAAATGACAGCTGGATCTAGTATCGATGAAGAAGTGACACAGCCATTTGAAACAACGCCTCAAGTAACTCTTCATTATCCCGTGTCGCTCTCGACACCACAAAGCCTCAACAACAACAATCACAGAGGGAATTTCGCGATCCGGAGGGTAGATAAGACAATGTAATACCCGCCTAGGAGTACGAGTACTGTTGACATTTACGGGGCTGTCTCGCTCCGCTAGCAGTGAGCCTCTGGGGATATTGTGGCCAATGAAGACATAGACACGGTCGGGCGACTCACGGGCCTCTTCTGGAGTGTGGGGAAAACACTATCAAAGGGGCATCAGGGGTCACCTCTGCTGGTGGAGAGAAGAGGTGTTGTTTTTCAATTCTACATGAGAAAGATCGAACTCTTGACAGTTCTTAAGAATAAGAAGAGTTATTTTTGTTAATTATATTTCTAAAATATCACTCTATTAGACCTACTGCTTGCAAAGATGATGAAATAATAAATTAAGAGCTTACAAGCGAACCAAGTTGCCCAAATTCGACCAAATACGTTTTTCCTTTTTCGATTCGTTAGCTCTAGTTACGGTAGATGGTATTAGTTTAAATTCTCATGCCTTTCCAAAAGTGAGTTTGAATCAGCTGTTCTTGCTTATGTACTGAGTTTTGTTAGTATTAGCATTTACTACATATACTGAAGGAGACATCCCATCTATATGTCCCAGCTTACTCAATGGTATTAAACTCAATGTTATTAGTGTTAGTTTTGTTAGCTGCGGTTAACTGACCAATTAAATTGATTTATATTCTTCCTTAAGATTGACACCAAACTTTGAAAGCCAAGGGAGTGGAGCCCTAATACTACCATTATTTCATTAGGTTAACATTGGAACGTTGAAATCCCCAGGGGGCAGAGCGCTGAAGTTTGATGTTTCGTTGTTATCCTGCTCACAAAAATCAGCTTATTTCTTCAATATATCCATGAATACGGAATATGAGATTAGAGTGTTAGTCAGTGAATAAGAACAATTTTATTTTACGATCTATACTCAAGAAACAATTGTTTACAGCCGTTATTGACAATAAATGTAATAAATATCCCGCATTAAAATACGTTTATTACATTATCAATATGTATTACGTAATTTAGTAAACAAGTTTTATCCTCATAAAAATCACTATAAAGTCCAAATTATTTATTTTATAAATTATGTATCTTCCATATACGTCAGTAAGCCCACATCCATTAAATTACCTTTGCCCTCTCATCACAAGAGGATGCGGCTGCTCCGACGTAGCTGGCGTCTCCGCTGTGATTCACTCCTTAATCCTAGACCTAGCGGACAGGTGTTGGCGAATAACTAGGAATTAATCTGTTGAGTCTTTCAGCATAAATCGCTACCAGTATCGGCTAGTATCGGCCTGGAGTTATCGCGTCCCGGATAATAAATGTGCCTAAACACAGGTGCAACTGATGCCCTCTTTACTTGTCGGTGTATTTCAGATTTCGGATTAGCATATCTCGACAGGGCGTACAGAGGAATGCAGCCCCGGACCTAATGCGGGCTACGGGTGCGTTCGGATTATTTATTCGCACGTTTCGTTTTGTCGCAATAGTTTAACTGGGGAAGGGACTTGTCATGGTTTGTATATCAACATTTGAAAACTTACTAGCCTTGAATTCGTATTTTGCTGAGCTAAATTTTTTAGAGGTTGGCAGCCTCTTTTTGCCTTATTATGTCCACACTATATTTGCGTAGAACGTATCCAGCAAAGCAAAGGGTGCTCCGTTAGAGTACAAGTTATACAGTATTGATAAAATTCAAGGACCGGGATTCAAACGCACGACAGCGGCCCTGTCTTGTCAGTGGAGTCCGTCACCTAGACCACTACAGTAACGACTCGCCACACTGACAACAAATTAAAACTAGTAAAAATAATAACAAACTTCAATAACACAGTATCCCTTGCTTGAAATAAATACATTTATTCTTAATTATTTAATTTTTTTATCCTCAAGGTAAATAATATTTGAAGAATCCAGTTAAGTCTTGCACAAAATTTTAGAAGGAATTATTGAACGATTAAACACATTATAAATAGTTAGAGATGAGACGCTGTATTATTTCATTTAAAAATTTGAAATCTTTTGTTATGTAAATTTTGAAAGTAAAATCAGTGCAAAAACTCGGACTTCTTTGGGCTGTTCCTAATATAATTTTCAATTAATGTTCCTAGTTTCAGCCTTCTAGGTCATAGCAAATCTTCAGAAACCTACAAAAAGACACACATTTAACCATTTTCTTTATTTTTTCTTGAGCAATTGTTCATTAGTATACCCTACTACTGTATTTAATCATTATAAAGTGGATTATAGTAACCAAATGTCTCCTCATAAGCGTAGGTAAATCGCTAACAAAAAAGGTATTACGTATTTAATACTGTGTACCTGTTGTTTTTAGTATCGTCAACCTAAGAACGTTATTTTCCACGATAACCTCACGTTTTCAATAACCGTTTGTTCAATAAGGGTTTCTATGTTTCAGTCTGTATCATAAACGAAGCAAAACATTTTTATTACAGTACATTTCCTTCTTGCTTCCTAGATTATATTTAGCCTACCATATACAGAGCTCCCTTTTCGCTCCTCCTTACTATAAAGCTATTTAACTTTAAACAGTCCTGACCTATGCCATCCTGCGATGGAGAAGCACCGCAAACGAGCGCCCAGTATAGCTCGTCCCGACCACCTGGGCCATTGTATGGAGATGTGGGAAAGTAAAATTAAGAACTTGTCTGTTTACTGCTTTATATTCTCACCCGTGTTCCTATTTCACACCTCGTGAGGGCATTACCATAGTAGCCAGATGTTACGTTCTACATCACGATCTGATCCAAAGCCACTTACAGTGGTGACTGTTGCTGTGATTGCCAAGTGAATCAGTCTTCATATCATAAGAAAAATATAAATTCAAGTTTTAATAAGACGATTAAATGGGGTTTAGTTTTATTCATCTTCACGGTATAAAACATAATTTTTTATACCTCAATTTACTATCCTACTAATATTATAAATGTGAAAGTTTAGATTTTTGGATGGATGGATGAATAGACTTCTAACACGTACAAACTATTGGACCTATTAAGCTTAAATTTTGAGTGAACATAGCTTAGGTAACACATTAACATATAGACCTGAAAATGACTCCAACCAACCTTAATTTGGGCCCTGTAAGTTACAGTAAAAATATTATAGAATATATTGTTTAGAAAATTAACAGCTGTAGTTGTTTTTCAATCAGGGCAATATTTGATATAGTGCTGATCAGGTTAATATTAAAGTTCAAACAAACTACGTGGGATTTTAATAAATTTTTTGGACAATTATCCGGGTTTAATCTGTCTAAAGTTGTGAGCTAACCCGTCAACTAATTTTATAACTTTTACACCAGCAATTTAGTTAATCCAAATGTTAAAATTGTGGACAAAGACTAACTACATTAAACAAATGTTAAACTAAAACTTTTCCTCGACTTAAATTTTTACCAAATTCTTATATATTTTCAGCCGTAATATTTCAACATCCAAGAAGATTATTCAGTATGTATTTTAAGGAGTTTTTTAGGAGTTTTTTTTTAACACAACATTGACGAATAGCGTGCTACGAAACTAAACCAACAATTGTCTGTGTGCGCATGAGTGCTAGTGAGAGAATGGTGCGTGTGTGTGGGTGTGTGGAGGGTGGCCACCCACATGCGCGGAGAGAGTGGTCCGTGTGGGTGTGGGAATCGCCACCGGATAAGTCAAAATATCGCAACGACCCCCCCCCCCCCACCAAAAATTTGAATAAACATAGTCTGAGTTAAAAACGCGTCAAAGTCTCTAATACCGTTAGATTTTATAAAATGTAAACTTCAGTTCCAACTAAAATTAGTAAATGCAATATTCGTAACGAAATGGGTGAAATGTGACAATAATAATTGTTGATTGTAACATTTATGGTCATAAATAAGTAGCCTACATGAAATTCTATCTAGGTTAAAAAAATCCCCACACACCTCTCAACATACCTTTTAATAATATTATATACTAACATAGAGCTTTATTTACTTAATATCACAAATGTCTGTTTGACTGGCAAATGTGGACGTGCCAAGTCGGCCGTCGATTTAATCATAAACTGCGCCAAAGATAAGACAGATCAGTCACAGAAAATAAATGGGAAAGATCCGAATCATTCATGAACAAAGAAACAATCCTGCCTACAAACATGAAAAAACAATACAAAAAATTAGAAACTGGTAACATGATAATGTTGAGGACTCTTTTTACTTTCCAAATGACCCAAATGACTTTCCCAAATGTTATATACTTTTTATAAAAAAATGCTCGGTCACAAGAGACCAAACAATATTTCCAGTACCACACTGGTATTTCCCAATCTACCATTAACAACGGCAAGAGGTTGCACACAAGACAATCAGTGGTGTTAAAAAATCCAAGACTAATGTTGTTTGTGATAAATTATTTTTGGTTATCTTCAACTCTAAAACAATACATATGAGAGCGCTTAAATTAAGCGTAGCTTTAAAAAAATTACTGAAATTACTGTTTTTATATATTTTTTTTAAGTGTTTGTAACATCTAAAAAAATGGGAATCGAAGAATATCCTGAGTTAAATAATTAAACGGATAATTTTCCACAAAATACCCAGGATAATGCTTTCTGTTCCCGCACTTATTACTTACTAGCTGATTATACCGGTTTCACCAGGTGTAAATTACTAATGTCAGCTGATTATTTTAATAACATTAAATAAATAGCAGAAAACTGTAACCGTATGTTCTCATTAGATTAACGTTGGAATTTTGGATGTCCCACGGGGAGTAGCCCTAGAGGATTTAGAGGAAACTGAGAGTCAGGTCCACAACAGCTGTAACATAAAGGAACCTACCCTGAAAATGTTATGCCTTAACTCCTTGTAGTTTAGCTGTACGGCGATCCATACACAGACAAAAACTCTGCTTTATTTATATAGATAACAGACACTCCTAAAATATTACCACAAGAATAAATTATTTTCCCTTTTACTCTCAAACCAAATCAAAAGTTGGAAATTTCTCCAATTATATTACAACAACCCCATAAACAAACCAATAATTCACAAAAAAACTTAGAGGCAAACACAGGTGGGGAAACCTAAAGAGCGTTGGCAGGACAAGTCGCTTACTTAACGGGCTCGATTGACAGTGACGGGGACGGAGACATACACGTCAATTTCGCCGCAAGTCTCTACCCGTCAAAGTCGGGTTAATAGACAGCCCCCAGCGCGGTTTCTCACTAAAGAACACGATTGTAGTTTCAGAACAGTACTGGAGGAAAACTAGTTTCAGCAAGAGCGGGTATTCTGAAATAATTTATCCTGACGTCAAGAGAAAGTATTGAGTTTAATGTTTTGCACGTCGAATTTGATAGGCCTAGAACTAGCCAAGTACTGTACGGAAACTCGATAGCTTGTAGCGATAGGAAAACTGTTTACCCAGGTAAGTAAGGCTTGAGTCTTACCCCCTCTTCAATCAAAAGTGTATCCTGCAGGTAAAACTACCAACAACGAATGAGACATATAAAGTGGACTCCAAAATTCAGTAAAAGTGTTACGATGGTTCCTTGTAAATTAGTTCTCTTTTAGCTGGAAACCTACTCTCCAGGGTTCTTGCAGTATGAAGCCAGATCTTTAACACGTTCACTGACACGAGTGTATTTTATAATATTAAAATAATTTCTTTATTTTTGTCCGGTAATTTTATATTTCTAAAAATAAGAATTTTCTTACATGTTTGGGATCTATCGAAAGCTCTTACCTTCAAGATATGCCTTTTGGGGATTTGAAAAACATCCACTTTCAGGGCTCCACCCCAGGGGGTTTTAAAGTTCCAGTGTTAGTTTTATGGAGTCATAATTTATTTAGTCAAACAGATCTTTATAATTTAAAAAACTTCAAAACGGCTGGCCGTATGCCCGCAAGATTCCCGTGTGGAGAACGTGACGTCAGCTATAATATAGTCATAAACTAAATCAATTTCCGAGAATAATATTGGAGATATGACCAACTATGGGGCAGATTGCGACGATTACAACTAGCCTACTTCATTATTAAAGCTACATAGAACAATGTGAAAAAGTTTTGATCAAATTCAATAAACCTAATCCATCTAAAGCGAATATAATCGATCTCTATAATTGCAACAAATGGACAGAAAATCTTTTAATACACGTTTCAATATCTCATTTATTTAAAACATAAAATGATCTCAAAAATTCATCTGAGCATAAAAAAAACTCAGATTGAGCTGTTTGCCTATGTACAGACAAAATTAAAATGTTATAAAGGTTTTTTAAACTTTTAGTCCCTCAGTCAAACAGACCTGCAGCCTCAGTGGTGTTCTTTTAACTAGAGCGTCTTAGTAAAGTCTGTCCCGCAGCATCTAGATTGAGACGCAGCGCAGAGCAAGCCCGCAGTAAACAGCCATACGGACAGTTATGGCCGGTAATGGGCCCACGGTCGCATCTAGCGGGCTAATTGACCACCGCTTCAGTCATTAGGCTGGTGCAATTAGCGCTTTCATGGGAATATTTTACCTCGGCTTCGATTTGCGATTGTGTGTTCTATTATGAACAAGGTGGTTATCATTTGTTTTTGTTGAATGCATTTTAAGGTATTGCAGGTGATCTTTTTGCAGGTGACTGAAAAATAATATTACTCCTATAATATTTTTGTTACATGATATGTTAAAGCGAGTTTATGTCAATTTTCATAAATATGAGTGGCAGTTTTTTTATTGTTTGCCGTATTGAGATAGGGGTAAGGGATGATTACAAATTTAAAAATAGGACGTCTAGTTGAGTGATACCTTACTCGAACTTCGTAATAAAAACTGCATAGACTACAGAAAAGATAAAATATGCTCCCCTAAAATAAAAAGGGGGATTTAAGTGTGTTGCATTAAAATAAATCTTGTTCCACCATAGTAATTAAAACTTCCATTTCATTAAAAAAATTGTAAACCGTGTCAATTATTAACATTCTAACAAATTGATTTGCTTCCATGATCATGGTCGTAGACAAGTGGATCACTTTGACTATCTTCTATAGAAACGCTTGTTAAAAGTCTCGGTTAAGTTTAGAAAGCAACTCTACTTTCGCTTGGGCAGTTTATCAATTTCAATATCATCCTCGTTTCTGTCACGTCAGCCGCACAACCTTGCAGCCTCCTTCAGTCCATATCGACTCCCCGCGGTGTTTCAGACGCGGCTTTGCTGCACCCACCACAACGCTGTAAATCACTTTTCGGCAATCTCTCTCCCACCCATCCTCATACTTTATGGACTTCTTCCTTAAATCAATTTGCAGACTGAAAGTCCGAATAAATCTGCCTGAGGATCCTGTTTGGAAAAGACAACCAAAGAATTGATCGTTTTAAAATCAAATTTACATGATACCGGCAAGATTAGTTTTATTACAGTGTCAAGTCATGTGTCTGAAGTAAATCTCGTTTTGTTAATTTATTTATTACAGATTCTAGAACTTTTGAATATGATTGCTGTTTTTCTTTTTCCTCGATCGGCGAATTTTCTTCCGTACTTAGTTGTGTAGGATTGATCTTTTACAAAGCTTCATTATAATTATACCTAGGCCGTTGCTAAGGACTGCCGTTCAGAATGTGAATTCGTAATAAATGTGCTTCTGGAGTTTGATAAACTATAATATATATTATTTTGTAGAAGAGTTGGGAAAGTGCACGTTAAAATTAATGCGAAGAAAACACTTAAGTGATAACATCATTAGTCAAAAATACTGATTTTATTATGTTCAACACCAAACCTAAATAAAAGAAATGTTGAAAATTTAAATTTTTATATACGAAAATAAATGTTAAAAAACACTAACTTATCAACTTAATTAATACATCGGTTGTTGTGAAAGTATCGAAGCGCAAACAACTACAAAACCACCGAAGGAACTTAAAATCACTGAATAAACTTATTCTGTTTAGTTATATTGCCCAGGACAGGGTAAATTACTAGGCTTCGGAAAAAATAGGGTCCAGATAAAAAAAAACACAGAAAAAAGTTTTAACATATAATTATTATAAGTAACCTTTATTAATACCATATTTTAAATGGTGTATCAACAAAATTTTGAACATTAGGTAATTTTGCTATTTTTTATTTTTTCCATTATTCCAAACTATGAAGGTAAATATCCTATTCAACAGCCTTGGCACCTAATAATATTCAATATTCACTTAGGAAGTCTTGAGGTGCCATGAACTGGTCCTGCAAGAATATTTTCCTTATCGCACCGAGACCTCCATAAAATTGAAATTTTAATTACAAGGTATTAGATAAATAAGGCCACGAACTTTATTTTAGACATTTAGATAAATCGTTCAACGACAATATGTTTACTGATATCCCAATTTAGTTATTTGTTTTTAAACAAAAATTGTGCGGTTAATTTGCTTGTATTAAGCAAAAACCACCCTTTGCCAAAGTCACTGCACAATTTGCTGAGAAAGCTAAAATGCTCTTATTTTTTAATACGGTTGTATTTTATTGGTTGGGCCTTATTTGTTTATTGTTTACTATAAATATCGGCTTTAGCTTAAGCACTGAATAATTGTTGTACAGTTATTTTTACATCTAACACAGAACACAGAAAAACCTCTATTTAACTCGAACATTCTCAGTTTAAAAAATACAATCTCAAATTAACAGTGTTCCAGACGATGACAGTCAATAGCCACTCTTTAGAATTTTACAACTTCATAAATTTACAACTTATTTAAATCCTTTATCGAACGACATGAATTTATATCATACACATAAAAGGCCCGACTATAAATTCAGAAAGATCGCCACTCCGAAACTCCATGTTTTTACGAGCTTCTGTATTATCTTCATCAGGAAGGAAAGCGCAGTGGTCGCGGTCCCATTGATCCTCCGACGGTAAATCATGGGACGAGCATTTTGCATAACCGAGGAGCCCGTGGGAATGCAGGGTGTGGACCGATCCAGCGGGCGGATGCCGAGGTGTTATGCAGGAAGAGGACGGCGGAGGCGAAAAGCTCAGCTTTCTTCTCAGAAATGTTTCTGCAGAAATAGTCGTATATCGGCGCACGCCCACCGGTCGCAGACGCAGATGTCCCAGAGTGGGCGGAGATGTGTTGGCTGTGGCATGGTGGTAGTGAGCTGGAGCGTCTTGTCTTGGCCCGGGGGAAGGTGGAAAACTGTGTCAAACCGAGGGTTTTTGATTGGAGACCTTTGGAGACTTTAACGGTGGGGTGTGAGTGATGTCGACTATCCTGACTTTCAGGTGCATTAGTGGTAACACGAAGCAACACTAAATTGCAACTGATAGAGTGTTAGAAGATTCGTTTTTGTATTATCTTCCTTGATTTTTTTTTATTTTCTTAAACGTTCAAGTTTTTTGTAAAAGGTAACAACTGTAGTTGCTTGTCACGGCCCTGCCAGCATAAACTAAAACATAGGATTTTTAACACGACGTGTTTTCTCTATATTCTTTTGTTTACAAACCATCCTCACTCTACAACTTATATTCCATAGATACAATTTTCGCAGCTGATGGTTTACGCTCACGTTACAGTTTTTAAGTTCACTGAAAAACAAACTTTAAATGTTCGCATCGGCTACTAGGCTTTTTCCAAATTCAAATCAAATTTGTATAAAATTAAAACTGTAAATAGAATTTATTGTTTTGACATTCCCACCTCCTAGAAATTGTCTTTCCTTAAAAAATGTTGTCTAAGCATAAAAATCTTTCTAGTTTTAAACTTTCAACAAACTTTTTAAATAGTATCTTTGGATAAAAGAACCCCAGTTTCTTTTAATATGTAGGACACTAAATTTACTGAAACAACGTCCAAGGACCTATCATACATTAAAAATATAACCTTAATTATAACTACGCCGATTATTATGTGTACAACAATTTGTATCGTGTTTTGTTACCTTCAGCAGCTGTCAAAAGTCCAATGCTTACTGATCTTCTATAACATAACTTGAAACTTTGATAGCTAGATTTTCACCCAATAGTAATATTCCCACTAGTTGATAATTTTAATTAATATATGAATATGTACAAACATTGATAATATAGATGGTCTGTGGTTTTAAAGACGGTTTATGAAAATAACGAATGGATTTCCGCAAGGTTTCACGTCAAGACAATCATTTAGTGTGTGTGTGTCTTCCAGTTTTCTGTTGTTCGTGTTCTAATTAACCGACGTACACTGACTTATAATTTTAGGTGGTACGTTAACATTTTCTCATTCTCTCCCTCCATTAGAATTACCGATGAGGACAAACTGGTCAAGGCATAACCCAAGCAAACGTGTAACAATATTTCAGTCATAAGTTTGACTAACTACACTGAAAAAAGGAAAATAGGACATCAACAAAAGCCTTTGACCTGTTGCCAACCTAACAAGCTGAAATATCCCGTCCTCTGTGTCAACAGGCTTCCCACGAAGCTGATAAGGAGGTTGGGCATTTCATTACCAAAATGTGGCCCAGATCGTTGCACAACCGAGATCGCAGGCTCGCTGTTCGGTCGTGCACGAGGCATTATTGCAATAACCAAAATTATGCAAATGTAACTGCACACTTTGGCCGTGTACCCTGAGATCTGTTGACCCTAATTCCGGAATTACACGCAGTCAGTTTCGTCAGATCCGGATTTAGATACATCGGATTTAACATTTTTTATTTAGAATTGTTTTCAGTTGAAAATGTTTTTTGGGCCAGTAGTTTACCGCAGCGTAGGCTTAATGCATATGATTTTATTTCTAATGAAGCTCTATTATTGAAGAGTAGAGAAAACGGATAGATAAAATTAATTTTATAATCGATTCACAACCTTCAATCATTCTTCTCGTACATTTCATAATAAATACTTTTGATTAGGATTAATCGATAAGGTCTACTGGTTTCGAAAGTAGTCTTTATTTCACAACCTCTCGACGGAAGATTAAGCAGTATAAATTTTGGACGTAATTGTCATAATATGAACAGGTTATGTCCCAACGAAACAACCGGCATCGATAACCCGATAGTGATCTCACTCGTCTCGAGTGTCTCGTGAAATGACAAATAACTCATTCCCTAGTGCCAATTTGTGTTGAGGCCAGTTATTGTAATTTTATACCGGGTGTTCCTCAGCGTTAAATCGGTCTAATTTTAGTGATGAATCGTACAGTTTAAGTCGCTCAGTCGGTTTGTGTAGACATGTCTCAAACCACGCTCTGTTAACTCGAGAATTGGTTATTACAACGATAAGTATCATCTGAGCTTCTTCCATAAATATCTCCTGTAACGATTTGCCTCGCTGTGTGGTCAGTTTGTAGACGTTTATAACTGTCCATTGTAAGTCCGATCTAGATTTTATTAGAAGTTTCACTCCGGAGTTATCTATTTCAGCTAATGATACATAACTACTAACATAAAAGTGATTAGTTACATAATACAACCTGGTTATTTGACACTATTACAATCCAAAATAAATATCAAACCGGCATTCATTAGGTTGTGGCATTCAGTTGTAGATTTAATGACCAAACATTCTTGTACGTAAATTTTTTCATATTGAAGCGAAAATCTATAGCATCTTAATGTCATAGATTATTTTTAATAAACAATACATTTTAAATAAAATAAATTTAAAATTACTTGCTTTGTACCTTTTTATCGTCTTCCGAGCCAATAAATGCATATCTTACATTCAACATCCCTCCAAAAGAGGATTGATTGCATATAGAACATTAAAATTAGGCATTTTTGAAAAAATATTAAAATTAATTAGTTCTCTAAAAAGAGTCCTGTATATTATTTTATTCATCTTAGAATTTAAAACGTATGATATAAGACAATATGTGGTTTTCCATTACTCTTTATTCTTTTACAGAACAAATCTTAGAAACAATTATGAACTAATCCTGATTCATAAAAATGGATTCTCATTGATGAGATCCTCTACTGCACTATTCACGTAAATTAAATGAACGAAGTGACCGAACTGAATCAGTTAGTCCGTTTTTGTTTACTAAAATAGTTAAATAATCATCTTAAAACAAACATTTAACACCGCACAAAAGCCGTTAAACGCAAACCAGGGCGAACCCTATTTCTTCCGATAAAAAAGAGAGCTACAACAAATGACAGATGTTAGCCAAACGACAGGTACAAGTGCGGAGCTCTGTCTTGACATAATTGGGATTTTTCCCCGAGCTTTTACCCGGTCGAGAGATTTTTATTGGGCACTTTATCAAGGCCGCTGAGTCATCAGCTGCCGCCTCTAATGGCGTAATTACCCAGATTACCCGGCCTCAGTCCCGAATTGTTTCCCAGGGATCCCCAGGACTGTCAGATATGCAGACGTCTGTGAGAACAATCCGTCCAACTTGCCGCTGCTTTTTACCTAAAAGGAAAACATTGTGGAGTTTGGAGCGGAGACTTCTTGGAGCTGGAGATCGCTGGGAAATTGTGAAAGTGCTTGGTGTTATTGGAGTTTGAGTTACAACTTGTTACGCATTTAAAATCGTCAGGTTTTCTACGGTTCTTAAGTTAAGGAAAATTTGATTTTGTTGACTAATACATATTCAACTAGCTTTTACCGAAAGCTTCGCTCGCGGAACTTCAACCATCACTGTCAAATCTTTGTTTACTTTTACCGTATGTCTTCCTCCGCAGTGACTGCGGAATTCAACTGCAGCTGGCAATTTTATAAATGATATCCTCCTATAAGATTTGCATTGTAACTTACAGGGCTCGTGAGGTGGAGCCCTAAGGTAGATGTAGAATTTTTAGATCTGTCTGTTAATGATAAATGTAAGCTATGTTCATGCACAATTTTAGCTTAATCGGTCCAGTGATTTTTGTGTGATGGAACTTTAAACATCTATCCATGCATGCATTCAAACTTTCACATTTATAATATTAGTAGGATTACTTCAAAAAATAATTTTGCGATGTCATTTTAATTTTAATAATATCTTTGGCGTTATTATTTCTTTATATGCAACATCATGTATTTATTTTTCGTTAAAAATATGTTTGAATAGATACAATTTCTGATTAAAAACTATACATACAACTAGAATGCATTCAACGTCAACATAATGTACTCCTTGGAAATTTTGTTTCTAAGAAATATAATGATAATTACTCACAAAAATTACGATCCCGTGTCACCAATAAATAGGTAAAATAACCCGTACTTAGATTAAAAATACGGACACTTACTCTCTAATACGTTATTATAAGAGCAGTCCTACTAACTCTATCACTCTAAAGTCTAGAAATTAAACAAATATTTCTGTATCTATGAATTCGTAGAAAATCTAATTGTTTTTTATGTTAACGTTTTGCATCAAATCTGTTTTACTGCATTTGATGGAACCATTTTACTTTGACATTAGAAGCTGTGGGGAAATTGTAAGTGAATTCGTGAATTCAACGATTGTAGTTTTTGGATATCTAAGCCCTAAAGGCCATCAAAGGTCCAGTTATAATCCAAATGACACGTTTGCACCATATTTAGCAAAACAAGTTGTCAATTCTGTAATTGTGAGATTTTTTTGATGTGTCTGGTTTAAACGATGCTTTTATTTAAAAAATATATATATATATTCCAACTCCTTTTTCCTTTTCTCTTTTCTACTGGGAAACAGAATTTATGTTTATAATTATTAGCTAATAGAAACGTCACCAGATAACTCTACTCTGTAACGATGTTTGCAACATGTTTTGGCAAGTCAAGTGTCAGGTGTAAACGTTTCTTAACGGTGAACACTGATATATGTAGATGGTAAACATAAAAACATCAAATTTAATATCATATTACTAAAAAGCTTTTCTCCTTGTCTTCTAGATCCCCGCACGAATGCTTTAAGTAGGAATTATTAAATTAAGGTAGTAGTGTAATTCCGAAGTAAACTAACAAAAATAAATGTATGCGTCGTCCTTATTATAAAATTTATTATTTAAAGGTTTACGAAGCCGACGAATGACCTAGAAGGCTGAAACCTGGAACATGCACAGAACATTAGTTGGGGAAGATCCTAATAGAACCTTATGTCCGTCTCCCCCTTATTTATAATATGATTTAAGTTTTTTTTATTTTTTACGAATTAGTGTTCTTACTTTTATATTTATTCATTTACCTAATGCAGCATGTATACAGTATATAGAACAAACACATATAATAAAGCTAACTGTTGTAGTGGACATAAACCCTCTACAAGTATTCTTTTGTTGTTCGTAAACACAAGGAGTTTTATGAATTTCCCACCGGTAAAGTGAGGTAGGTCTACCTTGAACCGCTCATAACATATTGCCAGTGCCCACCTCACGTTGTGGTAACCAGATTAACACCTACATTGCGTCATCTGCGAGTCTTCCGGCAGAATATTATTTTCCCACCCGACTGTTCAAACTACCCTCCACGTCACCGTCTCCCTTAGAAGGAACTCCGCCGAGATTTATGAAGATTCTGTCACCGCCATAAGTGGAGGATAATTCAAGTTAGTTATGATTCCTTTGGTTCTATTAAGCTTGTCTTATTAGATCTGTAATTTTCAATGAGGCCGCCTTATACGGGGTAATCGGTATTCGCTTTCGTAATTTACGGGCCGACCGCCCTAATGATAACTTGGGAGGAGGGGTTATCAATAATAAATAACTAGATAGTACCGTGATAGATACCCGCGTGGAGACCTTGGCTTTGTAATTCTAGATGATGTACGCATCGTTTAATTAGAATAGCTGAAAAAGGAAACCCGACAAGTGGTAGGCTATACGTTACTGATAATGTTGGATTTGTAAAGCTTTTAATTGCTGTGAAAAATAATGAACATGTCACAGGAAGTAGTTTAACTGAAATTAAACGTGTGATGATATTCGGAACGAATAAATTTATAAAGAAAGTGTAATATTTTAAATTACGCTGAATAATTATTTCCTTCACATGGGCAAATGCTTGTGCGTGAGGAAAGAGTTCTAAAATTTGTGTAACAATTAATTAACTATCACTAAATACAACACGTGCACATAGTGTTTTATTTTTTATATGATTTGGCTGATAAGAAATATATATAGGGCAGAAATTACCTTTAAAATAATCTAAAAGAAATGTTTTTGTTAAACAGTTGGGAATAAAATTTGTCGAATTCATATATAAAGATACATTTTATTATTTGAAGAAAAAAAATAAAAACATTATGTTAAAGAAAAAGGTTAATTCACATCATAATGAGATTTAATTCAGAAAAATTACATTTATAAGTTTACTAGATGTTGTCCGCAGGCTTCGCCCCACGAATGATTTATAAAAGCAATGACAGTTGTGTGTGCTGCATTCTGTGGTTAGCCCTTGGAAGTACTACGAATCAAGATCAGCTGTTTGTATTTTCATCAGTTTAAACAAAAACGGATGTCCATAAGGAATGATGGGAACTTTGAACCCCGGTGGGGCAAAGCCCTATAGGATTTTTGCAACTTCAATATACCTATATGTTACTCAGGACTATCACGTACCTCTCTGCCAAATTTCAGCTCAACCATTCCAGTGGTTAGAGCGTGATTGAGCAACAAATATATAAACACACATACAAACTTACAAACTTTCAAATTTATAATATTAGTAGGATAATTGTTAAATTGATGCTTGCAAATGAATGAGTGTGAGATTATGATCAGCTACAAGCTTAGCTTAGCTATAATGGATGCGATTTGTGAAATACAAAAATAAATAAAACTCTTTTGGTCTTGGCACTTAGGTAGCTGAAACAGAAATTCAATGCGATTGTTTTCTATGAGAATGGTTTGGAAAAGTTGTAATATGTCGTCTGTTAAAGATTTAACAGGTAATTTACTTTTAATTTTAAGTACTGATGTAACAATTGTAATTTTACATTTGTTTTGATTGAGCGCCTCTTTGGCCAAACGGTTATCGTCTTGTATTTCTGTGCAAAGGTTCACGGGTTCGATTCCCGGGGCACCCACAAGACTTTGCGAGCTTTGGAGCATTGTCCTCTAACACCGTTAAATACAACATTCGACTGTTGTGGACAGAAAATGGAGCTGCACTACAGCTACAAAAATAATATATGTGAACAATTCAATGATTGAATTATTGTTTACGTATTTCCTCCGTTGACAGGCGTATAACCGAATATGACATGCCTATTCTGAAGGCGGATGAGTACAAAATATATAGTCTAAAATGGCTCTTAAAAATAGCATATCCTCTATTAGATTAGTAAAGATTTTAAATAAACAAAACATATTAAAGACCATTTTACTAATTGTACTATAAACTTAACAAACGTGGAACCATAAATAGTGAAAGAGGGAGGGAAAGTGGGAGGAACGTGGATTATAAAGTAAGCGACAAAATAAATCAGACCTAATAAAGTTCTAAATAAGTAGAATTGATGAGGACAGCCATAAAGGTGGCAGAAACACGGCGAGGCCGGCTTGATTAACGACCACCGTAATTAAAAGGCCCAGGGGTCAAGATACAACTTCATTTCGGGCAAAAACTGGTTCCATAATTATTTTCTCTATTTGTTTAACGGCGGTGGCGCAGGGGTCTGCTGGATGCCGCCCACACTCCGGATCAGAAGCTTTCTCTTTGCTATTCGAAATTTCACTGTGTAAGTGTTTACTACTTTGACTGAAGTGAATCGATTTATCTTATTTTATCTACGGATTACAATTTTTATATTTGTAAGAGGGTGGTGGCCTCTTTTACTCTAGGCTGTGCTCGTCCATATAGACTTGTGCGTGAACGTATCAAGGGGTGAGACATCACAGGGCAAGCTAGATGGTACTGATAACATTTACTAACCAGGACTTGTATTCGAACCCACGACAGGACTGCTGCTATGGTTCAAAAAATACTGGGACATTGGTTATTTCAGAGAAAATACACCTCCAAGGTGTCGCTGGAAGGTGTACGAACTTTCGAAAACTTCACCGGAATCAATTTCGACTTTACAAGAGTCCCTAACTCATTTCACACACCGGTGAAAATCGATTTACACAAACTTCGGTATAAAGTGCGTGGAATACATCTAAAGAGTAATGAAACCAAATGTCGATGGACCACCAGAAATCGATTACCATATCAGCGTGTTCCGTGCGGTGGGCCTCAGAGAGGGGTCTGGCACTAGAGCGAATTTTAGCACCAGTGCAAGGTGATGTGAGAGTTCGGTGCAACGCCGCGGGGCTCCGGCTGACCAGCTGACCCACGACCCCTTGGGGACAACTGCTCATAAACGACATTGCGGTTTATCACCGTGGAAATATACAACTTCAACTGGCACGACGACAAGCGCGGATTAAGATACAGTGTTCATAAAATCAGGTTTATTTTGTTGTCATAAAACCCCGGTTCATCAGCTCTTCGGATGACCCGGACCCGTTGTGAAAGTCATGTTTAATAATCCGATTTCAGCATAAAACAGTATTTTAGCATATGGGACTGAAGACCTGCTTTCGGTAAAGGACAACATGTTGTATACTTGAACTTACCATATTGGTAAATAACATATTAGGTGTTTGACGTTAAAAGATGTCAACAAGTGCATGCTGGGAAACTTTCAGAAGACATCTTGACCTAACTCTCTATTAAGCATGGTATAAACTGATTTACTGGATGGAAATCGAGTTCTTTCTATAACGAAGTATCTACTTAATATACTTCTTATCACTGACAGACAACTCACAGCCTAAACCAATGGGTCTAGAACCATGAAATGTTACAAAGGAGTTCCGTTTATAACGTAGGGGATTACTAAGAAAATATTTTCCGATCTGACCTTAGGGCTCCGCCCCAAGGGTAAATAAATAAATAAAATAAATAAATAAATAAATTCTTTATTTCCATAAATGTACAATACAATAATCATTACAATTATGCAGTAGAAAACTATAATTAGATAGTTTTCAAATATATACTAAGCAATAAATACCTTATGTTTACACAGTTCTTAGCCAGTACATTATGGATAGCCACCTCTTTAGCATTAAATGTTTTCAAATGGTTTCAATGGGTTTTCAAAGATTAAATGTTATTCTTTATTCAATTTACATGGACTTTCAATTTCTTTGGCCAGATAATGGCATACACAAATATACATTTTCAGATATAGTTCAAATGATTCATTACAGAATATAGAACACACAGATGTTTCATAAACAGTTGAAACCGGGTACTATTGCTTGCTGTTAAATAATTTCACATTTCAGTGCTAATAGAGTAGGAATGGCTATCGCCAAACTTGAACGGTATTTAACTTCTATGAGAAAATTTATAATCTTTTTGATGGGCGATAACGAATAATAATAAACGGTATCAGGAAACTGACACATACTTTCTCCCTTTTAGCCCAACTTTAATGAATAAATTACTTTTTATTTACTAAATATAGAATACAAAACATGGTCGAATGTACAGAAAATCTTGTAAACAAGTTGTTTTAAAAAACATCCACCCAAATCCCTGCTTTGGAGGCACTACAGAATCCATTGCTACAATCGTGGTTTTAAGAGGGGAAATGCCCCCTATTCCCCCCCCCCGGGTTATTAAGGGGCAACATATTTCGAATTAACTCTGTTGGTCAATGCTAAATTGACAAGCATATCAAGTTTGAATGAAATTGATCAGTAAATAAGACAGAAATAGTAATTTTTGTATTCCCCATAATAATAACATTGGACAACGTACTGCGTTTACCGCTAAATGAAAATTTCAATTTTCTCCGAAACCAGCAATTGTAGAACAGTAATTCAAAATACTAAATTATTTAGTTTTTAAAGCTCTTTTTAATGGTGAATAGTAATATTTTTTAATATTTATGTTTTTTTATGAAAAATCCAAAAAACTGAATTTTGGATGTTTTAAGTCCTGTAATTTCTGAACCCGAATTTTTACAGAAATGCGGGTGGTGTCATTTTGTTGGAGAACTAAAGTTCTACAAACGACTAAAGTTTAATCAAAATCGTTAGAGCCGTTTTTGAGAAATTTTGATTTTTCATGTTTTTTGGCGGTTTTTGGGGGATAATTACCCTTAAAAATCAAAAATTCAAAAAAATGAAAAAAACGCCTGGAGATATCGTAGATTAGTACCTACATACCAAATTTCATCAAAATCGGTCCATAGGTTAGGGCTCTAGCTCTGTACACATCCACACAGACACACACACACACACACACACACACACACACACACACACACACACACACACACACACACACACACGGACACACACACACACACACACACACACACACACACACACACACACACACACACACACACACAGACAGACATCACGTAAAAACCACTTTTTTGGGTTCAGGGAGCACCAAAACGAATATTTCCACTAACAACTCAAATTCGAAAATTCTGACGAAAACAATACTTTCTCCATATACTACGTATAAGGGGGAGAAAGTAAAAAAACTATAACGAAACACTGTAACCATTTGGTTGGTGAATCTATATCTATAAATACGATCATCCCCCAGGCCAAACCTCTACACCTATAATCACGAAATCTATATCTATAAATAAGAAAAACCGATCATCCCCCAGGCCAAACTTCTACACCTATAACCACGAAATCTATATCAATAAATAATAAAAACTGAATATCCCCCAGGCCAAAACTCTACACCTATAACCACGAAATTCAGCATTACGTTCTTTCCATTACGTAGATAATCACTAATAAAGGATTTTAAGAAATTTCCAAGGGCAATGCCCCATGGGGCTTCAAAGTTCCAATCCTGTGTTATTTTTATGGACAATCACTTTAGTTTGAGCTGATAAGAATTCAAACAGCTGATCACGATTCGAAGAAGTTCCAAGGGTAACCACAAAATTCAGCATACACAACTGTTATATTCCCGGATGAAACCGGGTAGGATGACAGCTAGTCTATTATATAAACCCAAATTCGTTTTAATTCACATCATTTTGATAGTATATTTTGTACTTCTTAAGCATTCCATTTATTACTAAATCATTTAGTAACTAATCATAGCCATATTGAGTGAGAGCGTTTCAGTGGTTCAAAAGAAAGCTATTAGGTCGACCAACAGGAAGGCGAGAGTGAGAAATGAGCTACACCGTAGTCGGCCCGCAGTAACTCTAGCTCATGAATGGTTTGAATATTCATCAAGAACAAATAGAATCCCAGCCAAGCCCCGGGCTGCTCCGTTCCACCGTTTAGTTGTGGGCTTAGTGACGACTTTATCTCAGCTTGTGTTATGCTAGGTGGGTCTTTTAGCTTGCTAATATTTTTGGCAGTCTCAATAAAGGGTTACCGTTGAGATTGGAGGGAGATTTCTTCTTTCATAATCCACACAAAACGCAAACAATTTGGTTTCTGCAATGTTTGGCTACGGGTTTATAGACTGTAGAGAATCGTTGAGTTACAGTTGGTTTTTCCAACTTTGTTTGACTAATTGAAATGGTATGGTCTATTAGTTGGTGCACCAAGCACAAATTAAGAATATTTCTGCTGTAAGCACCGAGGAGAGATGTGGTAAAGAATGTTTTGGAGCGTTATAAATCTTACCATGTTATAAAGAGATTCCAAAGATGTAAAGATATCTCTTTAGCCTTATGTCGTTATGAGTTTTCTGTATTACTGAAAAAGTTATTCAAAGCATTTTCAGAGTTATATTTTGTCATGAAGTAATCATTTTTACTCGGTAAAGAATTGAAAATATTATTTTAAAAGAGAGGCATCTGGATGGAGTAGATTGTATTCTAAATAAATCTTTGAAAAAATTAACTAATTCCACATTTTAGATTAACAAGTCACTCTTACTCACATTTTCCTTTTTATCTAATTTTCCCACTCTTCTCACGTAAATCACATCTCTTCCTCTATATATCACTGGGAACCAGAGGGAAATTAGTTTCTTCGGGAGTAACGAGTAGTTCGCAGTACGTGAGAAGGTTTCAAGTACCTACACAGCATGATTGGTTTGTACCACCACCACACTCGCACGCACACGCGCCTCAGTAGCTTAGTCGCAGCGGGGGGTTCACGATCCTTGTAGTCACGCTGTGCTCTAATTGTCTCCGATAATCGAATCGATTACAGCCTCCATCGACTATGTCGACCTATCGAAAGGGTTGAGGAGTTATCTCCTGCAACCGGTTATTTCCCTCGTAGAATTTACGCTTACTTTCGTGTTCCGCATTTTTAGTTGACAGTTTTAAGAAATCCTGTACTGCTTCCAAAAGGCTGTATATGGTAGCCGTAATTTTCTTTTGAGTAGGTAGAAACACTTAAGACATTTTGTTCAATGTTTTAGAAAAAAGAGTGTTATGCAACTTCAGATTTTTCCTTGACAGGCTATTAGTATGAGCTACATTTTTTGGCTAAGGGCAATTCTTGGGAACGTATTCCATGTACTTGAAGTGTATTTTATTAAGATATAATGAGCATGTCAATCTGGCTTAGGCACGCTAGGATATCATATAACTTTCGCTTGAGCACCCTAAAGGGTTTTAACACACAATAACATCTCATTTACGGGGTGGAGGTACATTGAGCATATTTTGGTGGATTAATGATTCGTCCTGCCTTCTGACTAGCACAGAGCCCGTGTACCTTGTTGTCTTCATTTCCTGATACTTTTATGTTTATTAAGGTTTGTTCATGTAAAGAGTGTTACTGCTACATGGAAGCACTGAGTGGCAGCAAGGAATCTTCCTCACTCACAGACGATTAGTCTTTGTGAGGAATAATTTAAAATGTTGGTTTGTTACGCTCTTTTGGTATTTTATTGTAATTTATTTGGAAATAAATTATCTGAAATTTAAATCTGATATGCACATTTAGTTTTCACTTTATTACTAATGTTTTTGACCTTAAACTAGGTTTTCACGCACCTCTATTCTTTTACAGAGGACATCGCATTAAAAACGTACGATTGGTTACAAAATCTTGTACACTTTTTCTACGTATCCATATTAAGATATAATATAAAACTTAACAAATATTTTCTAAAAAGTGTTTGTGTTGTTAGAATCTTGATCCTACAAATACATCACTTCTTGATTCTACAAATACCAACTCTTGATTCCACAAGTATATCACCCCTTGATTCTACAACTACCTTAGCACTTGATTCTACATCACCCCTTGATTCCACAAGTTCACCAACTCTTGGTCAATTTGCTTTATTTACACTATCAAACGACTCGAATCTCTCCCACTAAGTGTCTCACTACCGTCCGGTGGCTCTGCACACAACATTAGCCGGTATCAATGCACCCGGCCCGTTATAACGACACTCTCACATGCTCTGCTCTGTAATTGAATCCGAACGACGCCTAATGGCATGAACATTACCGTTCCCACCGGATGACTCTGCCGTGGACCCGCGGGCATTGAGCATTGAGGAGTCATAATTATTGGCCTGCTTCGTCACAGGGTGTGGGAAAGTCGGTGGGGAGTCATCCCATCCCGGGCTCCTGATTCTCTTTATACTGGGCAAAGAAAGAAATATTTGGGAAGACAGAGTTCTTGAATGGAGGAAATTTGAGTTTGATTACAATTGGGGCTAAATGATTAAATGACTGATGGTAAAATCAATCTGGAAAATCTTTTAGTCTTTTAACGTTTTTTAACTTCGCTGTTTCGCATATTCATTCATTGTTTATAGGGAATTTATATATTAGATGTGCATTTTGTACTAGTTAAAAAATTGTGTAGTGCAAGACCCATTGTATCACAGGTGGAGGGACTGGGCACTCGATAGCTCAAAATCGACGTTATTTCAAAAATATTATTTATGTAAAATATTGCCTGGAAACAAAATTTATCTGGTTTTGGGTTGATTCGACTGTTGGATTAATACAAGGTGTATTAAAACGCGTCTTACTGTACTGTGAACAAGTCTATAATATTTACACGTAAACAAAATAGGATCCCACAAAACAATAAAAGAATTAGCAAAATGCGTAAAGATTCCGGTAAGAAAAATTCTGGTCATGGGAACATTAAGTAATTTTTAACATTTAAATATATCGTTAAAACCCATATTTGTCCATTGTCGCATGGTGTTGGGGTGTGCTTGTATTAAAAATCGTGTCTGCAGCTCAACCTAATCATGTTTCTGCAAAAGACGGTTGCCTTGGCAATAATTAAGTTTGATACTTCAATCATCCTCATCCGTATCAGGAGGTGTTATAATAGGTAACTGTGATTTATTAATACTATCCGATCCTAGAATAAATTGTCAGTGACCAATCTAAATATTCTTTTTACATTAAGCTTTTCATTGTGTTTTATTTATTTAACTATTTTAATTGAACGCAGATCTGCCAGATTGACATTTTTTTAAATACAAGCATGTTGTTAAGGGCATTAGGTATTTTAACACTGCACTCCATCGGTCCGAGTATGGAAAAGTGAGATTATAAAACCTGATATTTCTTAAAAACACTATAAAAAAATTGTAAAAAATGTTAGCTGATATAACCTCTCCGCAAGGATAACTCTCAATAATGGAGCTTTTAAATGTCTCAACAGATTTACATTATAATCAGGTGATTAATTACATAAAAACGTTATAATATGATTAACATTGGAACAAACCCCATTGCCTGAAGGCCTGAAGATCGATGTTTTTTAGACCTCAAAAAGACACATCATCCAAACGATATACAGCAAATAATATTCAGAAGTTACTATGTTAATTTCCAATCAATACTCAAAATGAGTTACAATTTTCGCAACCCTCAGGACGTAACTTTAACAACCCATTATTTCCTTTAAGCCCACTATTGGATAGTTTCAACCATGTTAAACCATTCACAAACCTGTAGAAGGTTGTCGCTTGTAGGACGTCCACCGGCTGTGTTTACAGGCGCCTATCAATAGCAGCGGTGGACGACCTAGCACGGGGACAGTGACTGGGGCGCTAATAGCCCGACAATCTGGCCGGATTGAGGCCTAAGTCCTGCCCAAGATAGCCTGCACGTTGGCACTGGCAATGTTTGTACCCGCCTTGAATAGCACTTAGACTTTCTTACTTCTTGAGTCTTTTTTATTTTACATTTGATTGCTGATTATAACATTTTTTTATATAATTACTCGCATAGTGATTTTTATTGTACATAGGTTGGTAAATAAATATAAACTTTATTTTTTAAGTAATTTATAATTGTCTCTAAAGATCCTATTCGTTTTTTTGTTGTTTTTTTCAGAAAGGTAACAGTTAAAGATATTGAGCTTTTGTTGACTTATGGCATAGTTTATATAAATATGTGTAGGTATACCATAAGATATTTACCCCTTATTACTTTTCCCTTTCATCCGAGCGAAAATTAAAAAAATCATGAAATTCGAAGTACTTAAACAATACTTTATGAGTTCTTTCATAATTTACTTGTTTAGGTATGTAATGAATTTTTCTCGATCGCAAAAACACTTTATACCCCAGAGGAATAATATTTCGCTTGGAATTATTTTACTTCTTAAAGTTTTTTAAAATGTTTGTTGTAAAACGAAACTAATGTGTGGAACATTTCTGAGCTATTTTATTTAAAGGGCGAAAAACAGGGGGACCCAAAAGGAAAAGATACTCATAATTTAATCGTAATTGACTACTACATTTTTGCTACTAAAATACTTTAATGTAAAACTACATGTTCTACATGATTTCCACTATTATTTATTACGTATTCTATTTAGAAAAAAGTCCAAAACCTTACTAAAAGATTGGTCTTGAGTTATGTCACTTGTGGTGTTTTGATTTATATCCCGCAGAAAAAAATATTTGTAAGGATTCCCCACAAAAATGTGTCACAAAGTGCGAGTCCACGGCTTCGTGAAGGGTATGGAAAGTGAGTTTGCCTTCTTGTCCCAAATGTGTCTAAAACAACACTGTAAAGTGTTCTGCTGGATATAACCCCAGAACCACATTGAATACGGTTTTGAAATGATCAAACTTAAATGGATTATGGAACATGTTAATTACGTGGAAACATACTTATTAACGTGGTTAAGGTAGTCATGCCAAAAAGGGAAATTTACACGACATTTTATTCATTTATTTATTATATTTTATTTGTAACTTTAAATAACCATTCAACAATCATTGACCAAGTTGATGATGAAGTAACAGATTTTAAATCAGTTATTTAGAGCAAAGTGCTAAACCTGATTTTTTAAAATGAAAACTAAAAGAAGTATAGCTTTGGTGGAGGGCCAACAAAACACTGGTAAAGAACACTAAATTTGCCCCTTCTCCAATGAAGCACTTGAAAAACGTTTGATCGTGTATAGGCCTATAAGTTTAGGAACAAAGAGCCACAAAAATGTAACTTGAGTTTACGCCAGGAAGGGTTTTAGACGCGAGCAACCAACTAATTTAAATACTCTACAAATTAAAGTGTATAGTGATTTCTTTTCAGACTTGGGACATAAATTTCTTTAGTTCATTTGAAATAGCTTTGGCTAAAACATTTAAAATCATTGATTGAAATAGTACTTCTTGATCTGAAGAGGAAAAATTAAAATTGTATCCTTAAGGGTGAAAGATTACGTTTCAATTGTCTCACTGCTGTAATATACTTAATGGCATGTCTCTTTTGGTTTGCCAGACATGTTTTCTTGTACAGGCTTGAGTTTCGAGAATATGGACAGAGTAAGATTAAAAATGGAAACTTCTTTTAAGCAATATTCATTGAAGAGTTCCATAACATGAAGAAACAGTAATAAAATCGCAGTTGTCATAGTGCAACATTGCCACCTCTGGCAAAACATTTTCACGTGCATCTTTATTATCATTGATAAAACGTGGTCACTCTCGAGTATCCTGCTCAATACAGACATGAAATGCTAATTTATCTCATCCCCAGTCACCAGTTGCAAAATACAACTTTAACAGCTATGATAAAACATGTTTATTGCAGTTAAAACATTTTCATGTTAAATGAAACCGTACCGGGGGGACACTCGGTGAAATTAGATAATTTTTCGTGGGTTGAAAAAAGTCAATCCGTAAATGTTGTATTGCTTCGCTTCACTGTCTCTGTTCTTCATATGGGAAATAACTTCAATTGTTTTTATAACTAAATATCCCTAGTATTTGGTATCTTGTAACACTTTATTGATTTGTATATATATGACCACTCTACATGCAATCTTTATGCAAAGGCTCTAGTCACTGTTTTCAAAAAATAATTTGCTGGTACTTTATTATGTGTATGTGCTTCTTTGACAGTTCAATGGTTAATTTATTCAAAGACGATATAATTCTTTTGATTTTAAACTCTAGAAGCCCAATGTTAAAATTTTCAATTTTAAAGTGAAATTTTTAACAAAATATGAGTTTTCCTAGGGTTTAGGTTTTTACCAATCAATTTTTGGGTACAAAAACCCTTTAATTCCAAAGTTGTAATAAAATCTTTCTGCTGGATTCCGAGATGAATTTTGCTAACAAACCACAATAAAAGTCTAGTGACATTTTTCATATTATAGAGTAGAATTGTTAATCTTGATGAATTTACTTAATAATGTAGACTTTGAAGGCTAACTGATCTATTCCCTAGTTACCACTTGCCATAGTACAACACTACCATCTTTGTCACAACATGTTTATTGTGGTTCAAACATTATCAGATTTAATGAAACATTGTAACTCTTGGTGAACCAACTCAATAATATAGACATCGAGGGCTAAGAAATCGATCTTATCCCTAGTTTCCAGTTGCTAAAGAACAATAATCTATTAGCTTAGTCATAACGTGTTTATTGCAGTTAAAACATTATCAGGTTTGATGAAACATTGTCGCTTTTGGTGAATTAACTCAATAATATAGACATCGAAGGCCAACTGTTCTCTTCCCTGGTTGCTAGTTTCCGAAGTACATTACCAGCTTTATCACGACATTTTCATTGCAGTTAACACATTATCAGGTTTGATGAAACATCGTTGCTCTCGGTCAAGTTGCTCAATAATACAGACGTCGAAGCCTCATTGATATTATCCGCGGTTGCCATTGTACAGCATTATCAGCTTTTTGCTCATTGTCCTGCGGTCACGCCGGTTCCTCTTGCATTATTCATTTTCCTTTCTAGAAGGGCGTCGTTCCTCCACTCCTCTCCTCTTCCTGGTCCGAGGAGAAAGTGTTCTCGGTTCTTGACGTTCAATATCTTATTGTTTACGTTATCGAGAGTTAAGTCTCGTGAGTTTGAAAGTTTTATATTACTGAAACAAATAAATTAGTAGTTCATACAACGAACAAGCGGCATTATTGCACGCATGAACTAGCTTCACTGTGGACGTTCGGAAAAACTGTAATAGATCGAGTTGATTTTACTAAGAGTTACGCGTGATTGTAACATTTATTAAAATCATAATTGAAGTAACTCAACCTATTGTTCAGTCTACTTATTCAATTTGAAATTAAAAACTTACATCAACCATGATTTTAAACCTAATAGTTTCGTTGATAGCCCCTTCACAAAAATCGCCTTGTTTTTTAATAAGACGATTCTTCCGTCATTTTAAAATTAGCACTTTGGAAGATCATGGGGAAAAGCCTTGAATGTGGATGTTTAACAAAAGGCACATCTTTAGATTGTAAGGGCAACAGCCTTAGATTGATAAAAATTTGTTATTACATTTGTCACTATGTACTACTAGTTTTAGAGACTAAAAAATCGTTTAATTGTTTCTCTCTATTGCTTAATATATAAGAAATTTTTATCTTGCCAGTATTTTTAAAGCCTCACAACAGCATAAACGTACGGCTTGCGTAATGGTCTGCTATTTCAACCAAATAGCATTATTAAAACGGAAACTTCTAAGGCTTGAGGGAAAAAGAGCTATATTTGAATGGAATAAGCTACTTATCATAACACATTTCTTTGTTGATTCAAGCATTGCAGATATAGAAAGAGGATGAAAAAACATACACAAAAATTAATATACAACAAATAAATACTCAATTTTACCTACAATTTTACAAATTCTATGTAAGTTCAAAGTTGTATGCCATTTTGGGATGATTGGAGCGTTGGAATTGCGAGGCAGGCACGGTTGTCTTAAGGTTCAATCTCGGTTGAGAACGAACAATTATTTTAGAGTGCTCACTAATGGGTCACGTGCACAAGCGACAAATACCGTTACGGACCTAATGATCTATTGGACCGTAACGATGCGACGGGCTGTTAAGACAATAAATGTTTTATTTTAGCAGTTATTGTGTAATAGCCACTAACAACGCAGGGGCGGATCCAGAGGTCATGTTTGGGGGGGCGGTTATCGAAAGTTATCCCCCTCCCCCTCCTCAAGGGTGGTCACTGGCACCCCCATTATTTATTTTTAAACTATTTGAAATTATTCAACGAATGAAACTGAAGTTAAAATAATAAGGTCCTTATCATAACACATAATAAGGACACATAACACATAATAAGAATTATATCAATAACCTTGTACTTAAGAAAAATTGATAACTTACTAAACAAACTAGAAAAAAATAAGTTTACTTCTGCTTCGCCGACTGTATATAAAAATAATAAATATTTAGGCATTAAACTTTTTTCTACGTAATCTGTAGGTGTATAAGAACAAGTAAGATTCCTAATAAACAATTTATTTTAGTAGTTACCCTCGCGAAAAACTATTTACAAAACGTATTTTAAATCTGTAATACAGTACTGAACTATGCTACGCGAATGAGGAATGAGGCTGACAGCCAAGGTCAACGACTTGAAAAATAAAAAAAATTCGTACCACATCTACAAAATGAAATACTTGGCGTACGAGGTTCGGTTTCCCGCAATTTAATCGGCGGCACGTCTACCCGGCACCAAATCTGACCACCACTATAAGGTTAATCAGGCGTTACTAATTTCACAACTTAACCCGGCACCGAGGCAGTTTAAAGGTAGGCGAGCTGGGTTCCCCCTCCACAACACCAAACATAAACCCCTCATTCTCTTCTTTCCCTCCCTCGAACCCTAGGCATCTCATCCCCTGGATATCAAACTGGGTTGAAAAGTCTGTCACCGCCTAGGATGGTAACGGACAAGAAATACTTCATGTCTATTCAGAACATCGAGGAATAAAAAAATAGATATCTTAGCAAACCTATTTCTAAAATAAATGTTTAAGTATTTATTCTCGTAGTAAAAAACGGCCACAACTTTTATTATTGTCTATTCCATCGTCTAGTGAAGCTCGTCCCCTAATTTCTTAAAATCTGCAGCGAGAGAAGTTACCTTCATTTTACAAAGCTCCTGCCATTTTCGCATATGTTCGTTTAATAAAGCTCGGCCCCCAACTATTTAACAAAGCGTTGCCTTCATTTTACAAAGCTCGCCCCCATTCATTTTTTTCCTTTAAAGCCATCTCATACCTTCGTTTAGTAAAGCTCGGTGCCCAATTATTTTAAGGGAGGTATCGGGAGGACATGGACAACGCGAACCTACGGCACCTTACGGAAAGGGAAGGTGATTAAGAGAAGAGGAAAGAGAAAGGAGGGGTTGGGAGGGAGTAGTGTAGGTGGAATGGGTAAGAGGGGTGGCTGGTGCCGGGTTGTCATACTGTCATGGCGGAAGGTGAAAGGACCAGTGCCGGGTCGACGTGTTTTTTTATAACATATAAAGGTTTGTGCCGGGTTGAAGAACTCCCATTTAATCTTTGTTTCCTCTTATTTCATTGTGAATAACTCGAGGCAATTTTTGCTCCTAGCCTAGCCGCTGGATATTTATTACCTAACAACGGATTAGGTTTACACAAAAATCAAACCTAACCTACTGCTGGCAGCAAACGACAGTCGACGGGTGAAATCCATTAACAAATAACCAACAAATACAATGGTACCAACAGTTTCTTTTTGCGGCTAAAATTTACCTCCAAGACCATGTTGAAATCATTGAATTGTTGGCCTGTCAACTAGCAAAACTGCAACAACTTCGCTATACTCGGGAATATAATATATGTTTTTGTAAGACACTTTTATGTGAAAGACCAGGATCTAAGTAATGTGTTATATATTAAAATTAAAGTTTAGAATCTTACCAGTCTCATGGTGTATATGTTATTCCATTTATCGAACGTTTAGGTGGAATAGTTTTAATTTGAATGTATTGTAACAATGAAGACGGGGGCGGCAAAATTTGACTCTTGCAACCGAAAAACGGGATTTTGTGTGACTTTTGCTCCTTCAATTTTCATTCGGATTCATTCAAACTTTCATCTTAGGCCTATTTTTTTAGGTTTGGGGGGGCGACCGCCCCTAGCGCCCCCTCCCTTGGATCTGCCCCTGAACAACGTCACTATTAACTGGCTAGGTGTATTGGTCAGTATGCTCACCTCGTAATCCGAGGTTGACCAGATCGATCCTGATCAAAATCTGAAAGTGTTTTTTTTAAGGTTCGATACTGGACCCAGTTGTCAGTTATCATTGATAGTAATTAATGATACTTTCTAAGAGCAGGTAGACCTTAGGTTTGGACTGTTCCCTATCAAACAACAACAAAAATACAATCGCGTGGAATGTCACAAAACAAAACAATTGTTTAAGAAAATACGAAAATCCAAAATATTTATTTTTTAATCTTAAACCTACAATGCAGTTATAAAATTCCAAAGCAATATTTCCCTGGACCGTTTTCCTCTCGCAATTGTCTGCCATATCAGAACACCCCGGAGTGCCACAGTCCGGACCTACCTCAATGTCGATGCCCCTTCCTCTATTTATACACGCTTAGACTCAGACGATCCGAGAGTTGTGGCACCGACACTAATGTGGTTATAAACCGCTCCACAATGTTGTTCTGGAGGTTAAACCGCATCTCCTCTGAACCTGTGATCCTTATTTAGAACGAAACTGTCGAATAGAGGACGGCCAGTGTTTATAGGGCCGACACGGTAACATTGTAAGACATGCTGTCCACTAATCGTGTCTCTGGGTTTAAAGTTTTTGTTTTGTGTATTTTTTTTGTCACGACTCACTTTTAATCCTGGTACATGTTTTAAATATGATTTTCGGTGAATATTTTGGCCAGCAATGAATTACATCCCTCTGAGAGAAGATTCAAGCAGGGTATACAGTTTACTGACGAAATATAAAGCTGTATTCTTTTTATAAAACAATATCTTAAGAGTCTTCATCACCGGAAGTTGCTCGACGCCATCTGGGAGTTTTGTTCCATAAGGCCAATGTTAACTTTGTGCCTCCATTACTCCTCACCTGATCGTCTCAAATAATTATTTTTGGTGTCAAATTAAAGGGTTCGTCGTCCTCTAGGGAAATACAATGTCGAATTCCTTAATTTGGGTACCATAGCTTCATAATAAATAGTTTAATTTTGAACTGAAACACTGTACATGTTCTCATCAATTTATAACAAAATCCAAATTCGACTATTGCATTTCCCTAGAGGACGACGAACCCTTTAATTGACACCAAAATTAATTGTTTGTGACGATCAGGCGAGGAGTAACGGAGGCACAAAGTTAACATTGGCCTTATGGAACAAAACATTAAGATGGCGTCCGGCAACTTCCGGTGATGAAGACTCTTAAGTGGAAAATTTCAATCAAAGCGAGTTCGCACGCAGCGCGCTGACGTGAGGGAAGTTAATTTCCGCATTAAAATCTTTAAAAAATCTAATAAAGGGTTTAAAACAACACTGGTAACATTTTTTTGGAAAATTGGATATTGACCTTATCGGAGAATCAGGTAAATAAGTGAAGTTTTACGCGAGTGAAGCCCCCCCTTAAAAATCGATATATTCGATATATCGATATATATCGATATATCGATATATTTGCGGAAAAGACTGGAAAACGATTACATATGCTCGTAGTTATTTGTGGCAGCGATTAAAATAATCCAACCTATGAAACTCGCCCTCGGGCGCTCCGCCGATGACGCGCCCGCTCGGATGTGGGTGTCGCGCCCCCGGGATAATCGTATTCATACAAACCAGTTTAGACTTTTCACGCATTCATAATCAATAGAGTCCGCGATGCGGTGCCCCGAGGATAATACTCCACGTTTCATTCATCAAACTCGGTGTTCTGGTGTTCTGTTGAGCGTTATTAAAATCGGATGGGGGCTCGGCCGGCTTTGGGGCTTATTGGGGTCGGTTACGGCGTGGAGTTTATCGATGCCGAATCTGAAAATCGGCGCGCCTAATGATAGCTTTGAGGAAACGTGCTGGCTTTGCGAAAACTTTGTTGATTTATGGGCCCCTAACGATTACGTCGCGATCTATTTGCGATTGCCGGTGAGAGTGAGCCGTCGCAACCTCCTATTGGACGAGGGAAGTATACACCGGGGTCGACACTGAACTAGCTTGTTAACATAATGATAATATGTCGATTAATTCAATTTACTATTGATGTGTCTTCCAATGCGACAGTTAATTTCATCCTACACTCGTTTGCTTGCTTGCTTTATTGCAACTCTGATCTCAAAAACGAGACCAAACGATTTCCTTCTAAAGTTATAATTAACTCATTTCTGGGTTAAACATAAGTTCTATTTAGGTCTACATAGTTAAGTTTCATCAAAATATAGTATAATTATGTATAGTAAAATTATGTATAGTTAGGTCTACATAATTCAGAAAAATTCGAATTATACAAAAAACTATTTAGAAAAGTTAACATTTAACACTAGGCTTATGAAGTTTCAAATCAAAACAAAAGAATAATATCAGCTATTTATAATCAATCAGTGAACTAACAAAGTAATACTCATGTAATTTAAGTAAACATGTGGTTTACTGAGAGCAGTGACTAAAACATTTGAATAAAGATTACATTAGAATGGTCATATCATATCCAAAATTAATCAAAGGTACATTGAGCTATAATAACAACTGGAGTGAAATTTACTCTTTTGTAAGTCAAGAGTGACTTTACGCGATACAAAGAATATGATCTCAAATAAATCATTTTTGTACGTCTGGCATTGGGGGTTCGTATGAACCAATAAATCGCCCAGCATAACGTCCTTTATTTTATTTTCAATTTCAAAAAATAAAATGGCGGCTGAGTGAGCTACTGGGGACTTTCAGACAACTTAATTATGATATTTACATTATTTGGCCCTGGAACAATGCCCTAAAATATCGCTAAGTTGGTCTGTAATACCCTGCATATATATAATATATATATATATATATATATATATATGTATGTATGTATGTATATATCTATTTATGAATCTTGCTTCTTAATTCCCTAGGCTACGTTTTTATTTCATGACCGACTTTGACGTTTGAGTTGTAAAATTAAAGGGGATTCTCTTAAAGATTTTTTGAAAATAGTTTATTTTACCCTAAGCATCCAGGGCTCGACCCCAATGGCCCTCAACGTTCCCATGTTCCCATTTAATTAAAACCAACATCTGTTATCCTAATCCTTACTAATATATAAATACCCCCGTAGTAGCAAACCTGCGTACTCAGCGAATTTCCAATGCATATATATGTATATTAATACCACATAAAGCCACATACCAAGTTTCATCAATATACCAAATTTCATTAATTTATTTTCATAATTAAGGGAGATAACACGTTACTTATTCTCCATAAGAATAACATGGGGCTGAGTACGCAGGTTTGCTGCTACGGGAGCCTTTGGCAAAAAATTGTTTTTTTTAGCAAATATCAATAATTCACAACCAGATGAAGCCGTATACCAAGTTTTGTCAGTATATGTTCATAAATAAGCGAGATATAAAATTTTTCTTTTCCTCCATAAGAATAACATTAGACAACGTACTGTGTTTAGCACTTTCAATATCTCGGTAACCAATTGACGTAGGGAAATGATCAAAATACCGAATTGTGTGTTTTTTTAAGCTGAATCAAATGGTAAAAACTAAAATTGGACTATTTCGAAAATTATATGTAACAAATTCAAAAAACCCATTTTTGGGGTACAAAACCCCCCCAAAATACCCCTTCGGATAAAGCGATCTGGCTGGTTTTCGAACTTAAAGTCATAAATGTTGCTTTACACGTTTATACCAAATTTCATCAAAATCGGATAATTTTTACGAGAGTTATCGTGCTCACGGACACATATATATATATATATATATATATATATATATATATATATATATATATATACAGTTTTGAACGAATGGTGTTTTTGGGGTCTGGGGACCTCAAAACGAAAAGTTATCATGGTCCCGGGCCTAGGTCTTACCATGCCGACTACGGTAATAGCTTCTTCCCTATAGGGGAAATTCGCTAAAATGGTATTTTGTGTGTCTGTCCGTCTATCTTTCTTTCAGGAATTTTCCTTTTAATACTAAATTAAGACATAGGCCTATTTTCGTTTTGAAAATCCTATAGTACTCTGTCCCACGAGACTTTCAAGTTCCCATGTATTTCTTATGGACATTAATTTTTGTTTGAGCTCATAAAAATAAAAACAGCTGATCATGATTCGCAGTAGTTCCACGGGTTAACTACAGAATGCAGCACACACAACTGTCATAGTCTTTATAAATCATTTGCGGGGCGAATCCTGCGGGAAACTAGTGAGAAATATTTCTTACCGTAGACTGTAGTTGGGTTGTTAACATTTTACGTTTATGCTTAGTAAAAACTATTTTATGTTTTGTACGAGATTCCTGTAAGGTGAAGGGGAGACCGGATACGTTATTTTGAAAATCAGTGTGACACTGTGAATTACTCTGGTAACGGTATTTTATAGTTATCCACTTCCATAAAGTGTCCTCATATACTTTTGAAGTAAAACTATTACATACACAACACTTCTTATAAATATTTTCTCGGTTGTTATTTTTCTTGTTTCTTATTTCCAATTTGCATGAGCCCTTCTAGCATTCTCTCCAGTTATTTTGTTTTGTTTTGTTACTTAACCGATCTTATCTGTCTATATTATTAAAATAATTTCTTTATTTTTGTTCATCGATTTTCGACCCCAAATATGATTATATTGTATACATGGTGGGTATCAATGAAAAGCTCTTACTCTCCTGATGCGTCTTTAGGGGTTTTGAAAACCCCATAGGCTTTCATAGTTACAATGTTAATCTTATGTAGTTATATTTTATTTTAGTTAGTCATTTGATTACAATGTAAATAAACATTTAAACGTATGGCTGCTAGTTTCTCGTGCGGATAACGGGACATCAGCTAGTTTATACAAATATATAGATTTTTTTTTCTTTTTAAAATGTAGGATGCAATCTCTTGTGTTAATAATAGAGTCATCTGAATATGTTACCTTTTTCAAACTCACCAATTTTGCTGTTAGCCTAGCCTGTATTTTGCTGTTAGCCTAGCCTGTATTTTGCTGTTAGCCTAGCCTGTATTTTGCTGTTAGCCTAGCCTGTATTTTCCTGTTAGCCTAGCCTGTATTTTCCTGTTAGCCTAGCTGTATTTTCCATCTTCAAGTGCAAATCACAATGAACATGAACTCTCTTTGACGTTATTTCTAAGCTCTTCTTGTAACCATATTGTAAAAAGGATCCGGTAACCTTTGATAAATTAAATGAAATGAAAAGAATATCAACTGTGAAATTTCATTTAAAATTCTAACTGTTTATTTTTTATTTTGTTTTGTCCATAAATATTTTTAACTTCAATGGTTATATTATCATCTTCATTGAAAAAGTTTGAGTAGACTTGATTCCAATGCAACCATTTCCTAGGCAAAGTTATTATTGAAACCATTATAAATCGTATAAACAATTAGTAAATTAATAATGTGCTCACTCTAGATGATTGAATAGGACGAATGGGTAGGTCGATACGGGAGGATTAATGCATTTTATATTTTACTTTTAAGTAGCCGTTATAAAGTTATAAAAAGTAGACTAACCAACACAGATTGCATTTTTAAACATTTGTTACCTCTCAAGTATTACCATTACAAACCATTACTGAATTATTTACAAACCATTCTTTTTACTTTGTATAATAATACTGTGCCTAGCAGTAAATAACTGTAAATATACCACACTCAACATCATTACTGATCTACAAAGTCATTCCCGTAAATGCGGACCTATTTTCCTCGAGAGTCAAAACAACTAAAAGATCCGAAATGGAAAGGAATTCGTCGGGAAGAAACAAATTAGCCGGGAATCGACTAAGAACAGGTGACAAACGGTGGTCTGAATATTTAGCTGAGTGTTCCCACAAAATATGTCCCGGTCCAGGAGTAATGAGGACGATTACGGGCGGCCTGTCGCGCCATTCTCGAGGCGTTCCACGGGCGACGACAGCTCTCTGGTCCGAGCGATGTCAGGGGCACGGGGAATGATGAGGCAGTGGGATAAGGAAAGAGTGTACTGGAACACTGCAAGAGTGACATCCGTGATTGCGTAAAATACATAAGTTGAAAACAAAGTTCAATTGAAAATAGGTTTACAGATCCAGTCAATGGTTCTAGGTCCAAGTAGATTTGTTACATATGGTTCAAATTCTCGTCCCATCAACAGAAAATTACTTATGTCGTTCTTCTGTTAAAAAAATACTTATTAAATATTAAAAGTTAAACAGTAAAATCACAACACATTCACAGATGCACATACAAATGATATAGGCCTACTTGTTTTGCGGGCCGGAAATAGACGCAGACTCTTTGGAATTAGAACAGTTTTCTAAATGTTTATAACACTATATTTTTATACAAAAATTGTTACATAACAGTTCTGGAAGCTTTCAACAATCATATACTCGAATACGAGCAATATCTGTCTGTTTGAAATATTTATCTCGGAATCCAGCTTAATGATTTTGTTATAACGTTGTAATTATGAGCTTTTGGACTTACACAAATTTATTGATCAAAAAATCTATTTGTTACATAATTAATTTTTTCCCTTGGGATGAGGCCCGTCTAGAAATTATTTTTAACTCGGATATTAATTAGTTATTTCATTTAAGGGAAATCGTTTGGAGCCGTTTTTGAGATCAGAGTGCAAACAACCAACCAAGCAACCCTTACTCATATTAGTTGATACATTAATATTATTTGTTTTGTTACTTGTAAAGTTGTCATATTGTAATTTATATTACTATATATGCTGAAGAATAGTAACCGTACTGGTTTCCACCGTTGATATAAACAAATGCGTTCGAGTACAGGATGAATTTATAAACAGCTCTAAGAAATTACAGCCATATTAAATAGTGTAAACACGCTTTTATGTTTATAACTCTGACGAGAACGTTGACTAACATTTCACAACGTCCACAAAAAGCCCTTCCTTTTAAGCCCTATTTTTTCTCAGATTTTAAACTAGATTTTTAGATTTTGTAGATTGTTGATTATTTGTTTTTGGTTTATACAGATTAATTTATAAGTTAGTATCGATAGTCACAATATAGTATATTTTTGTTCAGTTCTGGCATGAGAAGGTTTATAAACGGTTTCATCAACTAAAATAGACTGTCCAAAGAAGAATCATTCTTTTATTTTATCAGTGTATACAATGTATTGATCTGTAAGGATTTCTGAGAAAAATAAAATATTCTATTATAGAAGTATCCTAAACTAAATTAGGAAACGCGAGTCTGTGTGAATCACACACTCTTGTTCCATACATCAGTTTTCAATAATCTTCCGACATTTAGATTGCGCGGGAAGTTCGATCTCGAATTTCCGATAGGTCCTTAACTCACCGATGTCCAACTCCGCCCCCGTAGGCCCTATCAGATCCTCCGACATCGGATAGCTTCCCGGTAGCAGGATTTATTGACTGATCCACCGTGGATAATTATGTATTTGCAGTAAAACTTGGTTACAGCCTCTAAATAAAACCGGCGAAACAGATTCCGCCATTGCGAGGGGCCGCATTTGGAAAACAAGTGCTGCCTTCTCTCAGCGGGTCTTCCCGAGATCTTGGTGAAGTACCTAACTAAATCTTATCCGGTTTGTCTCCAGTTATGACGATGCAAATCTCTCGTCTGGCTTGTCGGGTCGTCTGTTAGCTTTAGTAGCTCATAATGTTTCACTGTGATATTTCGGCAGTTTAATTATTTGTTTACGCTGTAAAATTACGATATTTATTGGTGCGTTGTACGAGTGAAAAACCAGGCTGTCCATAAACCCAATGTTAAAATCAACATTAGTCTTATGGACGGCCTGGTTTTTCCATGAAGTGTGTATTCCACACGTAGGTTACTGGTTTTCCAAGGTGTTATATAATATGAAATGTTAGGGGTTTCTGATCTATACACAGTAAAATAAATTAGAGTTTTTTCTGTAAATAGCTCAAAATCATGAACTATTTAGTTATTTTGATTTGTTATACATCAGAAAAGTGGAAACCAGTGTTTAAAGAAATTAAGCTTACAAAAATTAAGACTTTGTTCGCTTTTCATGACGAAACGGCTTTAGTGAACTTGATGAAACCTTTATAACATTATTGGGGGAAAGATTTATGCTACTTCAAATCATCATACATTATTAGGGCTCTGCTTCATATTCGGTCATGTCTCCAATGTTATTCTAATGAGGATTGATTAGTTTATTATTGGTGGACTGCAGAAGTTTATCTTATGTTAAATATAAACAATCTATATAAATAAAATTAAAGTTTTGTCTGTACATTGCTTAGAATAATGAAATTCTTGGTTATTTTTCCGTTTCATAGGTCATAGAATCCGAACCAAGCCTTATCTAAATTTCTTGTCTGTTGATTGGTTGGTTGGTAACGCTCTGCATTACACCTTTGCCCACTTTTCACGCAAAAACGAGAGTACTGTTACAGCTGAAACTTATTTTCTGTATTTTAGCTGGAACCTAGCAGTAACGCAACAGATAGCAACGGGGATGACAAAAAACCACGCGAACGAAGTTGCGGGCACCAGCTAGTTCAATATAAAATTCAGGACGAAATACACGTAGACTCTTTGTTTACTCACTATTGTTAACTATCATGTATAAATGTAACACTAAAGCTTAAAGTCATTGTAGTCGAAACGTTTAACTGAATCAAAATAAACTAAAGGATACTGTAGTAATGATAAAATATCGCATCGTTATATCGAAAAGCGATAATATATGCAATATCGCACCAATTAGTTCATCGCGCGAGCGGCTTGTTGATGAACGGCGTAAACGCGGAACGAATCGCTGACGTCACCGCGGACTGATACAGTTCACCGGCCGATCTGGCGGTGGTGTCACCTCACACGAGGCCGTCTATTGGTAACACTGGAGACAATACTAATCAACAAAATAACAAGAACCAGTTGTCATTATTTGATGAGGAAAAGAATCATCGCTAAAATCGAACTAGTCAACAAAGTTAATCAAACTAAAAGTTTTTGTTTAGTTGATAATATATCACGAAAAGTCTAGATACGTAAATAAAACAAATAAAATTACTTTGTTAAAAATTGGGTTACTTTTATTCCAGTGATTTGAATGAACAGATTCACTTGGAATACTCGAACAACACAGCCCATTTTACTGTAGTTCAAAGAACGATAACATTTCCTCTCTAGTGTACCAACCAAAGAAAATTACCGGCTCGCTTTCTCGAAGCAAACAGTATTGTCTCCAGTATAGGAAATACACCTATTTGTTCACCCTACATAAATATAAACACTTTGAATAAAAATAGTTACTATAGATTATTAATGAATTTCCTATGGAAAAGTGCATGTCCCACACGGTAAGACTTAAGCCCGGGACCACCATAGAAGTTCCTAACGTGAACCCTTGAACACATTTTGAGGGTCTCTAAAAACGTTATATATATTTTTTTATATTTACATATGTGTTTGCGGTCGCAATTTTTGTCCGATTTACTTCAAATTTGGTAGAAACATTCCTTTTAATATTCAGTTGGACAAGTTGATTGGGCAAATCAATCGGAAAACTCTAACCCCTTTTTTGGGGATTTTAACTTTTAACATTTTGAGTTTTTGTGCCAAAAAGGGTCAGAAAATCCCCGCGCGTACACTCACACACACTCACACATTAATTAAATTATTGGACATTAAAATGGTACTTAAAAAGCCAACAATTTTAAGCCCTTCCTCATAATTCCAGCCCAATTACTTACCGATTTGTTAAAGAAAATGATAATTGTCAAAATACAGTACGTTGTCTTATGGGGATTTCACACTGGAAAAGGCTTTTTTTCATATCTTAATATCGTTTTATCAACCCCTCTACCATACCCCTCTACCAACTTGTTATCCCGACAATACCTCCTTCTAACTTTATAATGTACAAAATTGGCATCCTATTAGTGAATTTTAATATAACCAGGAGCATCAAAACAGCCAAAAAAGAACATTTTTCAATTTTCAAAAAATGTAACCAGTGTTGGTTTAAACCCTTTATTTGATCTTCTTAAGGTTTTAATGCGGAAATTCACTTCCCTCACGTCAGCGTGCTGCGTGCGATCTCGTTGATTTTAATACATGCAACCAAAGAAGTTTTTTCAGTGTTAACCATTGGTGTTTTAGGACTTTACTCCACAATATAAACTATATTAATTATTATTACGACTGAAAACGCATTGCCATTATTATTTGATGCATTATAATATAGTAAAGTGTTGGTATTTTATTTTGCTGTCATGAAAGCCCAGGAGTTTAGAAAATGGCACATTGAATTTATGGTTACCAAGGTCAATCACTAAACAAATCAAGATCCATAAAATTAACATTGGAAGACCTGAAGGGAGAAATCAACGGGACAATATCTTTCTTTAAAATTATGAATGGATGTAAATCCTTCATCCTTCAATTGGATTTTGAATCGACATTAGTTGCGGGCTGTTCACTTTAACAAAGTTTTAATTTCTTATGTTTAACCGTTTTTCATAAAAATTAATAAGTTAAAAAATAAAATGGTGGCTGTGTGACTAACTGGGGACTTTCGGACAGTTTAATTATGATATTTACATTTGCTTTGGCCCTGGAAAAATACCCTAAAATATCGGTAAGTTGTTCAGAAACACCCTATATAATATTTGGGAAAACATAAATAAAAAATATTAAAAAATAAATTGATGATATAACAGGGATTTTAACATTATTTTATAAATTATTCTTTAAAAAATGGTTGTTTAAATCTTCGACACCCTCAAAATGAAGTATAATACAAAATTTAATTTTTTAATTTTTGATCATGTATTTGTTAGTCTTTCCCAGTGTAATGATGATAGAGATTCAAATACGTGATTGTTCTAACTGTGTTGGGTGGTGGCGATTTAACGTAAATAGTTTTGTTTACAAGCGAGTCCCCAATGGCCCTATACTTATTCCGTTATTCCCACTACAATCCTTCTTTATTTATGACAAAGTGATTTGATTACTTTATTATCGTAAGATTTTATTAATCACGCACAGCTGATCGTTACACACCGTTATGTTGCTATTATCTGATTTGGTTGGCTGTGTCAGTATAAACAGCTGTGTATGAAAAGTAGAGGGGACAACTTAAATCTCCAAGGTTCATAGAGCTTTCAGACCAGGTGTGCTTAGTCGATCTATTTAAGGTTTTCTACTTAACCGGAAGAGACCTTGTAAAAACAGCTGTAAGGTCACGTGATCACCAATAAAATCTGCAGTGTTGCTGGAAACACGATATTTATCGTACACGTACCATATTTTCCTTATCAGTGTGATTAGAATTAACATTGTTTAACTGCTTACATTTGATGTTAAGCTGTTATTTTATGAAACTAATATATTGTTTTGATTTATTTGTATTATTAGATTAATCGATTAAGGGTTTAAATTTTCTTTTTGCATGTCCAGTGACAATTTAAAAATTGCAGTACCATTATTATACCCTTAAGGTTGGCAACACTTTATGGTATGTTGTGATTTATGAATCAGCTGGACGCCCTCGTAAGACATCTTTGCTGCGAACATTACTCTTACGTAAATAAGCACACCTGGTCTGAAAGCTCTACGAACCTGGTTTGTTTACTTGCTGGACATCAAGACGTCTCGGTAAATTCGGTTAAGTAATAATATCATTGCTGAAGTAGACTTCTCATTGCCATTGTAAAATCTGTCCCTAGTTTTGTGCGTGCCAGGATTCAAAGAGGACGTAGTTACAGAGGACTAATCACCAACAGAGTATACTTCTGTAAACTATCACTTATCCTCTCAAGAAGGGGATAATATAACAGTTGGTGTGTCAGGAAGCAAAAATAAGTTGACTATCACTTTCTTTCTGAGATAGAGATATTTTAAAAGTTAACGTAAATAAATAAAACGAGTTCGCACGCAGCACGCTGACGTGAGGGAAGTGAATTTCCACATACAAAACTTTTAAAACTCAAAACCAGTGTAAAAACATACATTTATTCCAATTTTATTTAAAATTTGAAAACATTGATTTTTTGGCTGTTCTGATGCTCCTGGTTTCAATTACCTGTAATGCTAGGAATGCAATTTTGCGCATTATAAGGTTAGGAGAAGGTCCAGTCAGGCTTTAAAGTAGGAGCGAGGTTGCTGGGGATGACACAAATACACCAACAAATGAATAACATGCTTTTTAATGTAAAAAACCCATAAGACAACGTACTGTGTTTAGCCGATATACATTTTCTTTAATAACTCGGAAAATATATATGCTAGAATGACGAGATAGGGCTTAATACTTTCGCTTCACTAACTCCCATCTTAATACATGCATTACTTTTACGTCCGGGCTTGTTTGACCCTTTTTGGGCCCAAAAAATCGAAATTTGAAAGAATAATCCCCAAAAAAGGGGTTTAGAGTTTTCCGATTGTTTTTCCCAACAAACTTTTCTAACTGATTATAGAAAGGAACGTCCCTACCGAATTTGAAGTAAATCGGACAAAAAATGCGGCCGCTAGAATGCGCACACACACACACACACACACACACACACACACATACATATATATATATATATATGTGTGTGTGTGTGTGTGTGTGTGTGTGTGTGTGTGTGTGTGTGTGTGTGTGTGTGTGTGTGTGTGTGTGTGTGTGTGTGCGCATTCTAGCGGCCGCATTTTTTGTCCGATTTACTTCAAATTCGGTATATATAATTTTGAACGACCCCCCAACACGTGTTCAAGGGGTCACATTAGGAACTTCTATGTCCCGGGCTTAAGTTTCACCTTGAGGGTCATGCTAATAGTTCACTTTTCCATAGGAAATTCATTAATAAATAGTTGACAGCAGCACAATCTGTCGGTGACCTAATCAAACTACATCCACTTAAAATTCTGGCAAACACTAAAAGTGGGACAGCTGGGTCATATCGATGGGATGTCTCCTTCAGTATATACAGTCAATGCGGTAATACATTGCTTGTTCAATAAACAGTGGTTTTGTGTTGTGAGGTATTATAACTTTCTCCACACATCGCAGCACAAGAAAATATTTGTTGTTTTCCATTAATCTTCCCCATATAGGAACGTCAAGTCTAGTAATATTTAAGTGCGTCACGGCAAACTTCTAAACCGCCCCAGATAAAGTTAGCCAACCGTCCAATTACATCAATCCACATATTTGCCAAACCACAATCGCAGAACCTGAATACCGAATGAAGACAAGTGGGATCGTTATAAGCGACGTTGCGACACTGAGCGCCTCATTAGAGGTATCGATTCGATATATCGATAACTTGTGAAATCGACCGGTGACAAAGTAGTTGAAGTCCGTAAAGGTTATTGCAATGATTAGGGAATTATAAATTCAACCGGGGACAAAGAGTATTTGAATTGCTAATAATTTACAACCATTCGGCATTGAGTCCATCGGCGAGGTTCCTGGTAGACCGTATCCTTATGCTGAACACAGGCTACAAGATATTGTTCTCTGGCGGATGTAATTAAGTTATGTCCAGCCAGCTGGAAGGACAGCTCCGACTAAGGACATGCGGGTGGGAGTCTGCCCCTGAGGATGTTTTCCTCGTTTTGAAATGTATGTTACCATCTCTGACCGTTTAATTGGTACTAAGAAATCTCTGGTAAAAGTAGGCCTATATCTAAACAATGGATTTAGCGTGAACGTGTCACAATAAAGAAAGTAAGAGCATCGCATTAGAAAGTAAGTTTTCTTCTATGATCAGTTTAATTTGCGTGTAGGAAATTGTATTAAATGGTTATTTATAAACAATACGAGCCGTTTTACTGTACAAAATTATATCTCAAAAGCTTAGTTGGAAATAAGGTTCAAGGAAAGTTTAAATGTGATATCAGATGTACCTCTAAACACATCCGTCGTAAAGTTTTCGAAAGAAGGAAAAGAGTAATCATTTTTTAAAGTATTTTTTATTTTTTATAAAGTGTTAAACATACTCTTAAAGTGACTCAGTGGTGTTGTTAATTTTGTTAATGTAAACAAGCTTTGGTGGAAATTATAGAATCCTAAAAGTCAAGCAAATAGTGAAGTTTTGTTTTGGTGTCCAAACGAATAAAGTCAATTAGGAATGTTTTTTTATTACTATTTATCTGCATTATTTGTTTATTGTAATAGAATATTTTACTAATTGTAGGCTTATAAATTTCCGTTTAAACAGTCACTGAGAGAACAATGAAGACGACGCGGCGGCCATGTTTTATTTATACTCCTTAAGATCATATGTTAAACGGAATGCATGATATATCGTTTATTTGTTATCAGAGTACAATGATTCATATCTCAAATTAAATGACTTTTCACTATAAATGTATTGTTGGAGAACGAATTTTTATATAAAATAAGGATATTTCAAAACATAATTTTAAACAACTTGTCACTAATTATTGTTTTACGATTTTCTGCCTAACTTAGAAAAATACTTCACCAACAAAATAAATAACTTTTAAAAATGCTTTTAAAAATTTGTTTTTAAAACATTTGGTTAAGTTATAAGAAAAGAATATTGCATTTAGTGAAAACTGTCGATTTCAAATCAATATTTAAATTGTCACTAGTTAGCCTAGGATCAGATGGCGTGTTTCAAAAACTGACACTTAGGCCTACCATCACGTAGGCATACACATTTTTTGGCGGGCGCTTCAATTGAAATACAAATACCCCCGTCGCAGCAAACCTGCGTATTCAGCTAATTTCCAATGAATATATATGTCTTAATAACACATTATGCCTCTTACCAGAATTCATAAGAAATATATTCATAAATAAGCCATATTTAAAATATTCATTATTCTCCATTAGAATAACATTAGGGGTGAGTACGCAGGTTTGCTGCAACAAGGAACACAAAATAATGGGTTTTTATGCAAATATCAATAGAACTCATCTAAGTGAAGTCACATACCAAGTTTCATCCATATACATTCATAAATAAGCGATATATAACATATTTATTATTCTCCATAAGAATAACATGGGGACCGAATACCTATGTTTGCTGCTACGGGAACCATAGGCGAAAAAGTAGTTTTTTGTTTAAACAACAACAAACCACAACCAGATGAAGCGATATACCAAGTTTCGTCAGTTTATGTTCATAAACAACCGAGATATAAAATTTTTCTTTTTCTCCATAAGAATAACATTGGACAACGTACTGTGTTTAGCACTTTCAATATCTCAGTAACCAATTGACGTAGAGCAATGATCAAAATACCAAATTGTTTGTTTTTTTAAGCTGAATCTAATGGTATAAATTAAAATTTGATTTAAATGATTATTACATGTGAAAACTCCAAAAAAACCATTTTTTGGGTACAAAACCCCCTTCCGATGGTGCGATTTGTCTAGTTTTCTAACTCGTTCAAATAAATGGTACTTTACACGTTTGTACCAAATTTCATTAAGATCGGACCTCTTTTACGAGAGTTATCGTGCTTACGGACACATATATATATATATATATATATATATATATATATATATATATATATATACATATATATACATATATAAAAATTTGAACGAATGGTGTTTTTGGCATCTGGGGACCTCAAAACGAAAAGTTATCATGGTCTTGGGCTTAAGTCTTACCATGAGACCTACGGTAATAGCTTCTTCCCTATAGGGGAAATTCGCTAAAATAAACCAAACATATATTATTTAGTCTTGTTATTCCAGCAACCACCCTATTTTCATACTCACGTAAATAATTTCCAAGGTTTAAATTATTTAGTTCGGCACTGATTTTTATTACTGTGTGTAACTTCGGCGGGGCGTTAATTGGTTAGGTCCGAGTTTCGCCGCATCTTACGCCAACCAGCCTGACACGTATGCCTATGACATGTACCTATGCACAATGCATGCATATACACCTGTGACTGCAACGTCCTCTTCATCGAGACAGCACTGAGAAAAATGAGAGAACTGGTGAACAACGACCTTAGCTAGATCTCCTAAATACATTTCCCGCCAAATAACCACGAACGCCAAACCGCTGGCCCGAATCTTATAACTCGTAAACCAATCCGTAACCCATTCATCATCCTCCGGGCCCATACATCTACGCGCGGAAGAGCAGGGGCGGACCTAATTACATGGTCGAACCACTGGCAAGGCCGGTCCAGAGCTCCGCAGCGCACGATGTTCTGCAGCATTTCAATACATTATCCATATCGCACGTCGCCCTGGATCCACACCCTTTTGATTAATGGGGGAATGAGCGAGGTCGCGGGGGCGGCTAACATCGTTTGTTTGGAGATTATCAGTCCAGGAAGTGTCGCTGGGTTGGAGATTACGAGGGAAGATTGAGAGGCCTGTTTAAGGCTGGTTTGTCAAAAGCAATCGCAATTTTGGAATGGTCGCTCGTAAATAAAGTGGAGCTCTTGCAGGGAGATTTTCAAATAGTGATTAAGGAGGCGAATGAAGAGCAGTAGAACCTAAGCAAATAAAGAAGGTTGTTTAACTGGTATAAGACGAAAGGAAAAGTGTAAATGCTCTTCCATAAGGTCGGTTTCGTTCGGACTATCTATTTATAAAATGAATAAGGCGATTTTTTGGCAAGCCTCCTGGCAAATCTATTTGTATTCAATTATTGTGCATTCGGTATTTTAATTTTAAATCCCTTTACGTCTAGATGCGCCTTTTGGGGTTTAGGAAAATATCCACTTTCAGGTCTTCACTTCCTAAAACAACATAAACACGAACACGTACTTAATCACTAAAACTCCATGAAAATATGCAATCTATAGCATGTCTTTTAAGATCAGATCTTTTAAGCGAACGTTTTAAGCTTACTCTTGGAATGCCGTCACAATATAAACTAATAAGAAAATATATGCCCTGGGTAATCACAAAATAAAAATATTTGATCGATTTCGAGCAACTGGATTCCCTTGTTTGTCTTAAAAACATTACAAATGTGTCGTATAGTAGATTAAATCATGACAAAGGAGTTTGAAACACCTCTACATTTTACACAAAAATAGATACTTTGCGATTTGCTAAATTATAATCAACTAAAACAGATATTTTCATTTTTAATTGTGGAACCTTTAAACATTTCGAAACTGATTCGGTCAAGAACATTTATAGTCTAGGGCTTCATTTACGTAACATTTCACTGATCTGCCTACTTCTCCCATAAGGTCGGTAAAGTCCCACTCTCTTCATTCGGTATACTGTTGATTTATGACTTATTTTAAAGAAAAATATTTGTAGCTATTCCAGTGAGCAGGACTTCGATAATATAAAGTAATCTTTCATTCCATTTCCAAGATATTTATATTTGCAAATTATTTATCTTTATATATAATTCTGTAAGATAAATTTTTAAGTCTAAATTGTGGGAGTATGGCAAAACGCAGGATGATGGGGGACGGCTCTAATTAAAGGCCTTGATCCCAGGGAATCAGGAAAAATAGCAGTATTTCCAAAAGTTTAGTAGCAAACAAGAAATAACGTAAAACATCCCCCATAAGAATAGCATGGGGATTTTAAAACGTCTGCATTTGTTTAAATTAAAACATGTGATCCTGTACTTATAATGTTCTGTTTTCCTCAGCATGAAAATCAGATGAGAGAAAGTAGGTATTGGAGAAAGGTTAGGAGCTTTGGCCCCTTCAAGGCACTAGTATGATCGATTTTTGATAGCGAGTCATACTCACTGGAACCGCTAGTTTACCTTTTCTCATCTTTGAAGTGAGTCATATTATATCAATGTTATTGGATAATCCATTAAGGAAGTTCGGGACTTTTCATTTTACAAGAATCAGGTAGACTCCCGACATTTTTCTTGACTGGAATTCGAGCTCTGATAACGACAAAAGTCATCCCCCATCAATTACATAATCAACTTTCTAACCTTCGTTTCATCAAATATGTACAAAATTAAAAACACTTCCAACTATTGTGTTGGCAAATCTTTTGTCTTGTTCCAACACAGTGGCCTAGTGCTCTTTGCCTACAAACTCAACAAGCCTACCCCAGTGTCAGGGGCACTGGTTTCTTCACTTGCTAATGAGTCAGTCCAGCAGTTTTGTCACAATGCGAGACAACAGTTTCCCTTGATCTTTGCTCGGTTTACCTTCTGACCTGCAGCCCCCGTATTGGGAGCCATATCCCCACAGCCCCATATCGGGAGCCCTGGGACTGTCACAGGAGCCGACTGTCGGTTGGTTGTCGGCCACCCGGGGGTCCGACAGATCACCAACTCCTTGTTAGACTGCCAGTTGTCGGTCATTATAAGCATGTAGAGTTGTAAGCTACTGGTGATTTGAGCAACTTGGACAATACTCTGCACTAATAATTTAGTTATAAAGCACCTGGGGGCCGAGCTTTGCTCGGGGAAAGTCAGCCAGTTTGTTTAAATGACTTAAGAGTAATATTTCACCAAGTCCCTGTACTGATGAGCAGATTGTCTTAGCTCTTTTCTACATGTTTAAGGTCACTGCAGTTGATATTTATAGCTCAATGTCCATTAGATTCATTTTGGATACGACATGACCACACTGTATGTAATCTTCATTCAATGGTTTTAGTTACTACTCTCAGGAAAAACTACAATTAGTTTTCTGTTTTGAGTATAAATAGCTGTTATAATTATTTTGTTTTGATTTTAAACTCCATAAACTCAATACAAATGAATAAACTTTTCAAATTCCTTTTTTTTCAATAATTAGATTTTTCCTGGATGACATCCAGAAAAATTGTTGATTACAACTTTTGAAGGAGGTCGTTGGAGCCTTTTTTGAGGTATGAGGCCCAAGCAAGCAAACCTTACTCATATTAGATATTAGAACCGTACTGCTCAACTACTAAATAAATAAACTAGATTTTCCCATAAAGTCAAAACAAAAGAATCAACAAGTCTGGCAAATTAACACTTACAAATGACAAGGTATCAACAACTGATTTCTTATTTCGAGCGCAATGGGCGCTCGGTATATTATAAGAAACATAAGTTATTGGAACAAACACTCTCTTTATTTCTGTATTATCTACACCCAGTTCGATTACAGGTACGATCCCTTTACTTCAGTGAGTCGTCTCGATCATACGCAGCCCCACCGACGTCCGCGACTCCCAGGTCCGCGAAGCCCAATGTCGGCGTCTCCGATAACCATCTCACCCGCATTGCCGTCCCACCGTCCCGCGGGCCCGCAGTACCCACACCCGCACCGGGGGGTACTTTTATCCCCATCTCCGACTTACTAAATTAGAATGAGAGAAACCCATCGCGGCCGAATTCATTCGTAACACGGTTGTTTTGAATTATCAACTTTCTCCGCGAAGAGCGGCCATCCACTCGCCGAACAGGTTCTCGCCATCTGATATGACACGTGATTAATTGTGCGATCTGATAAATCCCCGGTGAAATATTCCTTTTAATTGCCGTGTAATGGCGGATATCAGACATCTGCGCATGCGCTCTCAGACTAATTGCTGGACGCGGGGCCGCCGTGATTCATGCGAAATGACTCGCGTCGCATTGTCCCAGGATAAGTGGACATTTTTCTCTTTTGATTTTTTTTCTAAGTGTTTCGTGGAGATATTGGGGTTTGTTAAATATGTTATGGAAACTGTCCATAACTCGAGCCTTTACGTTGAACAGGTTTTCCCCAACAGCTCCACTTGCTCACGTGAAGATTTCAGCTTTATGGTCTAATCAATTACACACAGCTAATCAATTTCCAATAATAAAACCCATGTTTGGATTGAAACGTGTTTAAATAAATTTATATGGAGCCATATTCGCAAAACTGATTTCATTCCAAATTTCCTTACCGAGACCTTTTATTCGAGACTACAGTTCTCGTGTGTAAGACTTTTGGTGTTCTCGAATTTCCCCAGTCCGGTTTGGCTTTATTTATAGACTAGCGTTTCCCAACAGCTTACTTCGTTCACCTAATTTCAATTTAATAATCAAATCAAATCACTCAGCGGATCATATTCCAACACTTAAACACGTATTTTAATGATTTTATTTAATTTGTGAAATTAGGAAAACTTTTGACGAAACACTAAATTTTTCCTCCAAATCGCTCATTGAGACTTTTCATTCAAGTATATGGTTCATGGTCAGACTTATTTATAGTTTTAAAAAGTTTGGCTTTAATAAAGATGTGTCTTCTTTCGTTTAAAATTAATATATTTAAAACTTCCCTTTACTGTTAGAAGCATATAGTAGTCAAATATGTTAAAATGTGAGACCATTAGTGCCTACTGCTACCAACAAAGGTAATATTTGAATACATTATTAAAAAGTGGCATGCCTTGGCAAGTTCTTATGTTTAAAATAAGGTTAGAAAATAAAATTTCAGTGTGATGGTGTTTTGTCATCGACAATACAAAACAACTGTACTTTAAATAATTATTGACAAGTAAAAGAGTTGAACAAATCTTAGTTAGAATGTGACTTACTTTACCATCCCTTACATCTAAAACCCTGTGGTCATAACGCTATGAATGTTTCTAATCATAACATGAACTGGGTAGGAAGGTGGGTCGGTTGAATAGATCGACAACCAGTTGAAGATTACAATCAAATTTGTAAGCTGGAGAGGCTACAATACAGGCTAGACAAGTCTCCTATAACCAGGAGTACGCTCAAATATTCGCGTAATGGGATGACCGAACTCAGAAATGGTAGATGAAGGTTAATTCTGTTAACGTTTTTCTAAATAGCCTTTATCCTGGAAACTCTGTAGGAAAATATCTACTTTTGTTTTGGTTAATTTTAGGTCTTGGTTAGTACATCTTTCTTAAATTATATTATATTAGAGGTGCAAATTCTTCAACGAAAAATAACACAGTAAGTTGCCTATGAAGTGAGGTGTGCCTCTATTTTTAAATTGGAAATTACCTGAGTACGCAGGTTTGCTATGACGGGGGTATTTAAATATCATAAACTGACAAAATAACAAAGCTGGCAGAAGTAAATACGAAATAAATGGCTGCTGCGATCAAGCGGATAAACTATTAGCTTACTCACATTATAGGAGAACGTTATTTTATTTGTAAAAACTTGACTAACCTAAAAATTTCAAAAACCTTTGATAAATTGAATTAACTCATGTTAAACGTAGATACTTTAATTATTTAATCATAAAACATATAAATATGATTATTTGTAAGTAGTTTTTTGTAATTACGAAACAATATTTTATTAGCATTTCGCACTTTACTAAAGGTAATTTTTGTCCGATGCTTTACCTTATGGACATTTTAAAACTTAAAAGTTAATTATTAAGAAAACGGTTAAACTAATGTTATCCATTTTTGAACTGGAAGCATAAAGTGTACTGGAAAACAGCTGTTTAAAGTTGTAAAATGTTCCGTCCAGCCGTTTTTACGTTATTGCATTACGAACACACACACCTGGACAACGAATCATTGTCTCTGCTAATACATAGATTTCTTCACTTCGTTCCGTCATCAATAAGTCAACAATGGTATAATGTTAACAGATCATGGGACTCAATAAACAGCCATCCAACTTACGAAATCTTTCCTCTATCCCCACCAATTACTAATAACTCCAATTTATACAAATTTTCTATTACCATTTAAATAAGAAAATGTCTAAGTAATGATAATAGTTTGCAATTTTTTAAACAAGAAATTGAATAGCATATATTTAAATCACCAAGAAATACGGGTAAATAAAGTACTCTTGACTAAGTAAAAATAATTTCAACACTGCCTTAAAAGTGACGTATCAAGATCTTATCGAGCCATTTAGAAAATATAAGCCTCCCGTAGATATAGTGGGCAGTTTAATTTGTCTCTCGGCACAAACTGTTTAAAACGCTCAAACATAACCATCCGAAATGCTAAGAGATGGGCCGCAGTTAGGACAACCTAGTAGATGATAGGACCGGGACCGGTTCCGGGGATTACATGGATCTAAGAGCCCAAAATTAATTTCAGCTACTTATTATGTTTGTTTACCTCACGGCCGGCGCAACTTTTTCGAATAACTTACTAAAATTGCCGGTTCCGCTAAATATATGGGTTTTGGCTTTTCCCGGGTTGTATTTTGTACTTATTAAAGTAGTTTCATAACTTATACTTATCATAATTGAATCACGGTAGATACCGGACCCGCCGTATCTTTTTACAGTTATCGAATACTTTATCGTAACATTACTATCGAATACTTTATCGATCCGACCCGAAGTATTAACACGGCATCCGATAAACGGATTTGCGCGTAATTAACATTTCACAACTTAGCAGATCGCATCTTCTTTATGATCCGCTCACTTTTACTTCTCTAGTAATTACTGCAGTTTGCTTATCTGTTTGTATTATCATAAACCTACTTTATAACGGGTACTCTAGGGCTGAGGCAGGTGGAAATCCATGTCACACGTTAATCGTAAGCTGTAATAGTAACTGAGAATGACTGAATGACTGAATGCGATGTTTTGACTCCAATCAATCCCCCAATAAGAGTGTTTTCCATGATGAAACTTATATAATTTGCATTTATCTGTTTTGTCAATGAGCAGTTAAGAGGAAAGTAACTCTCTTTCAGGATTACTTTAACACTTTAATATAGTCAGTTAAGACTGAAATATATGCATATTGTGCATTCAGGTTTTCTCAGTTATCTCTGGTTTTGCAACTGGTATCTTTGAGCATAGATAATCTGGTATTAAATGTGTGAAGGTAACTGGGTTCCGTTTGAGTGCAGTAAGATATAAACTCTCAAATGAAACGTGCTTAGATAAGTATAAATATTTCAGAATTATACAGTACATTTCACTTAGGGATGACCTTGTTTTGTAGTCTTTAAGATAGGTAATCTGAAATTGTTGTATTTTTTTGTATAAGAATAGACTGCACAAAAATATGCTGTTCATGGTTTGGTAAATGTAAAAAATGATAACAACTTGTCACAGCAACACTTATAATTAATATATTAATTATTAGTGAATTTCCTTAGAAAGGGAACTATTAGCATGACCCGCACGGTGAAACTTAAGCCCGGGACCACCATAGAAGTTCCTAACGTGACTCCCTGAACACGTTTTGGGGGGTCGTTCAAAATTTTATATATATATATATATATGTGTGTGTGTGTGTGTGTTTGCACTCTAGCGGTTGCATTTTTTGTCCGATTTACTTCAAATTTGGTAGGGGCGTTTCTTTCTGTAATCAGTTGGACAAGTTCGTTGGGCAAAACAATCGGAAAACTCTAAACCCCTTTTTTTGGGGATTAATCTTTCAAATTTTGAGTTTTTGGGCCCAAAAAGGGTCGGAAAAGCCCCGTATGTAAATTAAATGCATGTAAAAAGATGGGAATTGGAGAGGCGAAAGTTTTAAGCCCTCTCTCGTCATTCTAGCATAAATATTTACCGAGCTATTAAAGAAAATGTGTATCGACCAAACACAGTACGTTGTCTTGTGGGGATTTTACATTAGAAAAGCCTGTTATTCATTTGTTGGTGTAATTTTATCATCCCCAACAACCTCACACCTACTTTTAAGCCTGACGGGACCCTCTCCTAACCTTATAATGCGCAAAATTGTATTCCCAGCATTGCAGGTAAATAGAACCAGGAGCATCAGAACAGCCAAAAAATCAATGTTTTCAGATTTGAATAAAAGTTGGAATAAATGTATGTTTTTAACTGATATTGAGTTTTTATAGTTTTTTATGTGTAAATTCACTTCCCTCACGTCAGCGTGCTGCGTGCGAACTCGTTTTTATTTTTTATTTTATTTTTTCAACCCTAACGGCATCTTTTGTTATCAGAGCCCACAAACGCTTTCAGGGAAAGCGGTCCAAACCCTACAACCCTGAGTTTGAACCCCTTAAACCGAAGTCCGAGACGCTAACGTTAGGCTAGTGAGATGGTCATAGTTAAATATATAGTTATACTAACAGAACCACTTAGCATAAACTATGATATACAAAGAATTAAGTAGAAAGTTGCTTGTGTGCTGCCAGTGGCTGTTGTTCGCACGGGAATCTTACATACCCATATTTAGGTAGTTAAGTATGTAGGTCATCGTGCTCATCATAAACGGTTACAGTATGGAACTTGAATACCATAAATGAATATGAGCAAAAGCTTTTATTACCCTGAAACACAAGCGTATGGCAATTTACATAAAAAGACAAGATCTTAAACCCCTCATAAACTACTCTTGTTATTGCAGTCTGTACTGTGAATTTTGAATTAGTCTCGGAGCTTCATCGCTTTCTTTCGCTCCAGCTATAAAACAAAACCGCTTCAGCGATCAGACGAGGACACGGGAAAGCGAATCAAAAGAAGACACAGACGAGTTGACCCGAGCCGGTCAGGTGGGTCACGGGATGACGGGGAAAGTCGACTGCATTGGGCGAGTCGTTGGCGGTGGACAAGGTGAGGGACTCGGAAAGGGTTCGAATCCCAGTTCTGATGGCAAGTAAATTGTATCAGTATTGGTCAACTCGTAATGCAACTTGTTTTGCTGGATACATTGCACGCACAAATTCGCAATCTACGTGGACAGGCAAAGTAAGGCGGCTGCCAAACTCTTAAAAGACAATAAAAGGTTCTACCCTTGCTTTGCAGGATACGTTACATACACAGATTTGTTGTCTACGAGGACGAGCAAAGCAAAGCAAGATTAGGCTGTCAACCTCATATACAAATTTTTAAAAGTCGACTATTCTCTTGCTTTGCAGGATACGTTACATACACAGATTTGTTGTCTACGAGGACGGGTAAAGCAAAGCAAGATTAGGCTGTCAACCTCATATACAAATTTTTAAATGTCGACTATTCTCTTGATTTGCAGGATACGTTACATACACAGATTTGTTGTCTACGAGGACGAGCAAAGCAAAGCAAGATTAGGCTGTCAACCTCATATACAAATTTTTAAAAGTCGACTATTCTCTTGCTTTGCAGGATACGTTACATACACAGATTTGTTGTCTACGAGGACGAGCAAAGCAAAGCAAGATTAGGCTATCAACCTCATATACAAATTTTTAAAAGTCGACTATTCTCTTGCTTTGCAGGATACGTTACATACATAGATTTGTTGTCTACGAGGACGAGCAAAGCAAAGCAAGATTAGGCTGTCAACCTCATATACAAATTTTTAAAAGTCGACTATTCTCTTGCTTTGCAGGATACGTTACATACACAGATTTGTTGTCTACGAGGACGAGCAAAGCAAAGCAAGATTAGGCTGTCAACCTCATATACAAATTTTTAAATGTCGACTATTCTCTTGATTTGCAGGATACGTTACATACACAGATTTGTTGTCTACGAGGACGAGCAAAGCAAAGCAAATTTGGCTATCAACCTCATATACAAATTTTTAAAAGTCGACTATTCTCTTGCTTTGCAGGATACGTTACATACACAGATTTGTAGTCTACGAGGACGGGTAAAGCAAAGCAAGATTAGGCTGTCAACCTCATATACAAATTTTTAAAAGTCGACTATTCTCTTGCTTTGCAGGATACGTTACATACACAGATTTGTTGTCTACGAGGACGAGCAAAGCAAAGCAAGATTAGGCTGCCTACCTCATATACAATTTTTTTTAAATAGACTATTCTCTTGCTTTGCAGGATACGTTACATACACAGATTTGTAGTCTACGAGGACGAGCAAAGCAAAGCAAGATTAGGCTGCCTACCTCATATACAATTTTTTTTAAATAGACTATTCTCTTGCTTTGCAGGATACGTTACATACACAGATTTGTAGTCTACGAGGACGAGCAAAGCAAAGCAAGATTAGGCTGCCTACCTCATATACAATTTTTTTTAAATAGACTATTCTCTTGCTTTGCAGGATACGTTACATACACAGATTTGTTGTCTACGAGGACGAGCAAAGCAAAGCAAGATTAGGCTGCCTACCTCATATACAATTTTTTTTAAATAGACTATTCTCTTGCTTTGCAGGATACGTTACATACACAGATTTGTTGTCTACGAGGACGAGCAAAGCAAAGCAAGATTAGGCTGCCTACCTCATATACAATTTTTTTAAATAGACTATTCTCTTGCTTTGCAGGATACGTTACATACACAGATTTGTAGTCTACGAGGACGGGTAAAGTAAGACAAAAATAGACCGCCAACCCCAACCCCTTACAAAAATAAGATATATATACTCGAGAATACGTTATAGAATCTTAACACAACTTACATTGTTAGGGCCTACTTTGTTGTTGACTCAAGAACTAGACAAATAATTTATTAAAATTATATTTAAATTAATTCCTATTCCAAAACCCAAAAAATTTCCCCATATCTTAAAAGTTACAAACAAATTATTAAATTCATATTTATGCGATTTATTTTTTGGCGCACACTTAATCGCGGATTTTACCCAACACCCTTCTCTACTGTTATTCCTAGAACCCCGACTTCCACATCCACCCATCACCGTCGCTGCTCCATTGTCTGAGGACGGGATGACAGCCCCAGCGGCTCCCGAGGGTCTCCGAGCGGCTATCTGGGGCCGCGATTTATCTCTGGGTCACCGATTAACCAAAACCTGTTATTTCGGGATGGCCGATAATCAGACGATTTATCTCATCGCGGGAGAGTTGCGAGCGAAGGTATCGCGATGGGATTATCGGCGGAGCTATTCGCTGGTAAATTGGGAATTTCTATGTCACGGATGGAAGCTCGATAAACCCCGAGTTTCGATTGTATAGTAACTCGTAACCCACGCCAGTGAACTTTTCCAAGATCATGAATCACAGCGGGCGCCAAAACCATGGGGACTCACGTTTTCTCGCTTATCGCACTCAGATAAGTGGTAAATTATTAACATTTGTTTATGACACTCTCGGTGATTATCTTGGTTGTCCTACACTTCTCGCGAATTGCCCGAATATTCAGCCATACATTCTCCAGAAGGTTCACTGAACGTACGCACTGTTTATCGACATGAAAATATAATTTAATGAGTTCGCACGCAGCACGCTGACGTGAGGGAAGTGAATTTCCGCATACAAAACTTTTAAAACTCAAAACCAGTGTAAAAACATACATTTATTCCAATTTTATTAAAATTTTAAAACATTGATTTTTTCGCTGTTCTTATGCTGCTGGTTTCATTTACCTGCAATGCTAGGGAGTACAATTTTGCGCATTATAAGGTTAGGAGAAGCTCCAGTCAGGCTTTAGAGTAGGCACCAGGTTGCTGGGGATGATACAAATACACCAACAAATGAATAACATGCTTTCTAATGTAAAAACCGCATAAGACAACGTACTGTGTTTAGTCGATATACATTTTCTTTAATAACTCGGTAAATATGTATGCTAGAATTTTGAGAGAGGGCTTAAGACTTTCGCTTCACTGATTCCCATTTCAATACATGCATTACTTCTACGTCCGGGGCTTGCCTGGCCCTTTTTGGGCCCAAAAACTCGAAATTTGAAAGAATAATCCCCAAAAAAGGGGTTTAGAGTTTTCCGATTGTTTTGCCCAACGAACTTGTCTAACTGATTATAGAACGGAACGTCCCTACCAAATTTTAAGTAAATCTGATAAAACATGCGACCACTAGAGTGCATACACACATATATAAAATTTTGAACGACCCCCCAAAACGTATTCAGGGGGTCACGTTGGGAACTTATATGGTGGTCCCGGGTTGAAGTTTCACCATACGGGTCATGCTAATAGTTCACTTTTCCATAGTAAATTCACTAATAATTAGATATCCAGTGTTCGTGCAGCACCCACACTATTCACGAACAAGTGGTATTTGGCATTCGTCCGAATATTTTTGGTGTGTTAGCGAATAGTTTTGGTTATATCTAAGGTTGTAAAGGTTTCTGAATAATTCGTGCGGAATTTAATTAAAGTTTACTTAATACATAACAGTGATTTGGTGCTTACCAACATGTAATTATATAGAGACTATATATAACTAGCCGACCCGTTGTGGCTTCGCCCGCGTAAAGTTTGATTGTGTGCGTGCTTCAATCTGTGGTTAGTCCATGGAACTAATACAAATCAAAATGAGCTGTTTGAATTTTCATCAGCACAAACCAAAGTGAATGCCCATAAGGAATATATGGTAACTTTGGGACCCAGTGGGGCGGAACACAGGGACAATTTCGTAATACCGTTTCTTAGCAAGCACCTAGGGCCAAAGAGGAACCTATATGTCAAATTAATACTCTGTAGGCCTTATAGTTATGGAGATTTCGTGATAGGTCAGTCAGTGGTATTTGGATTTTATATATATATATTAAGATAAAATGTGCGAAATAAATTTGTTTAAGAGGCATATATGCCTGAAGCCCCTCGACGAGATAGGCAAACTTAAGACCTTGCGTGGCCGACAAGTATTCGTCATCTTTTATAGAAAACTGTATTACTTATTTATCATGAATCGACAGAAATCCAATTTAGTAGATATTTTAAGATGGAAAATTTAATTAAAAAATTAGCTGGAGTCCGGTATTGACTCTTAAATTATAAATGAACCCAGCTAGGTGTTCAACTTTGCGTTTTTGAGTTAAACTTTGCCCTGCGATGCGACTTTAGAGATCGCACTTCAATTAACTTAACATTTATCTTTGAATAAATCTTAACCTACTCATTATTGATTTGCCTCATCGGGCTTATCATGCAACATACATTTTACTATTACTTGCAAATAAATACAGTCCTGATTCACATACATAACAATAAACACATTAGATAAAACATACAATGATATCTTAGAAGTATTTTGTGCTTATGTTTTTGCAGTTTGGTTGGTTTAGCCCAGCGAGGTTTCTACCCCCCCTGGCTTAGCCTCATGTTTAACCTTTAAGTTCAATAACAACATTGCCAAGGTATACAATTTTAATAAATATATTAACAATGCGTAACTAAACAACAAAACAAATAAACAACGCGAAACAACAACAATATAAAAAAGTAATAACATCAAAAGGTATTCCACTCTCAACAATGAAGACGAAAAATCAGTAATTTAACAAATACAAATGTCATTAACAACTCTTAACCTTCCTATTGCAAAGCTCACTCTGCATATGCAGTCATAATCAGATCAAGGCAGCCGATTACACAGATAACGTCGGCGGTTCGTAACCTCTAATTAAGCCACAACTGTCAACAATGCTAATGAAACAATGAGCGGAACCGCGAGTATTGTTGACTCAACAATAGTGAATTCATTGTTTAATGGTCTTGCGCCGAGATACCGCTGGCATGTTACACCCACGAGCGGTTGTCTGGCAATTGTCACTTTGTCAGTCTTTTACGTGTGTGGGAAATTTGTGTGGATGAATTTAAGATGCGTTTAAATACACCTATATGTGTAATTATGTAAGAGAAATTTCAAAGATAAGTCGTAGATGCCTGAAATACTGCAGATCGGAGGATATTTTGACACAAACGAACTCAAGAGGTACTGCAAAATGCGACATCCAACTAAGGCATGAGAAAGAAGTCACCTCTTAAAAAGAGGTTTGTTAAACGTCTGTTTGGGATACTTTATTTTGTTACTATCGCTGACTTTTTTGTACATTGCAATATTTTTTAATAAACTACATATTAAAATTAGGGTGGCCTATCCTATACTCTAATATGAGTAAGGTTTGCTTGCTTGCTTGCTTGCGACACTGATCTCAAAAACGGCTCCAACGATTTCCTTAAAATGTTCGAAATAACTAATTTCTGGGATAAAAATAAGCTCTAGACAGGCCTCATCCCCAGGAAAAATCAAATAATTTAAAAAAACTAAAATTAAAAGTTAAAAAAATTAACATTGGGCTTATGGATTTTAAAATCAAAACAAAAGAATTGTAACAGCTGTTCATAATCAACCAGGGAACTGTCAAAGTAATACTCATGTTCTTTATGATTATTAACATGTGGTTTCCTGAGAGCAGAGATTAAAAGATTTGAGTTAAGATTACATATATAGAGTAGTAAAATAAATCAGAGGGGCATTGAGCTATAAATAACAACTGGAGGGACCTTAAAAATGTAGAAAAGAGGCAAATGAATAGTAAAAATCTGATTATCAGTAGGGGGAAGTGGTGAAATATTACTCCGAGTCATCTAAACAAACTGACTGACCTTTCCCCGAGCAAAGCTCGGCCCCAGGTACTATCCCCTAAACGCTACATTTATGAAGACAAAGTTGCCGATTTGTTAACTCAAAACCATTTATTTATACTTAATAACACACACACTTTGGTAGGGTGATAACCAGTTACCTATACAACGACATAACTATTCCAAACACTTTAGTTCGTACCGTAAAGGGTTTCTTTAAAAAACAATAATAAGCTATACAAAAACTAATACTTACAATTGCAACAAAATTATAAATTCATTTACAGTCATAGCTTGGAAAATGTAATAGCATTTTAAGTTTTCCCTAATCGCTTTGAACATCCCCTATTTTTTTTTCATCTTATTTATAAAACTAAGGACATTAACTAAAATACAACTTGTTCGAAGCACTAAAAATGGCATGCTTTTCAATAAGCTATGAAAATCAAAACACAAAATTATATACAAATGCCACTATTATTAGTGAATTTCCTTTGGAAAGTGAACTATTAGCATGACCCGCACGGTGAAACTTAAGCCCGGGACCACCATAGAAGTTCCTAACGTGACCCCCTGAACACGTTTTGGGGGATCGTTCAAAATTTTATATATATATATATGTATATATATATATATATATAGACATATATGTATATATATATATGTGTGTGTATGCACTCTAGTGGTCGCATTTTTTGCCCGATTTACTTCAAATTTGGTAAGGACGTTCCTTTCAATAATCAGTTGGACAAGTTTGTTGGGCAAAACAATCGGAAAACTCTAAACACATTTTTTTGGGATTAATATTTCAAATTTCGAGTTTTTGGGCCCAAAAAGGGTCATAAAAGCCCCAGATGTAAAATTAATGCATTTAAAAAGATGGGAATTAGGAAGGCGAAATTTTTAAGCCCTCTCTCGTCATTCTAGAATAAATATTCACCGAGTTATTAAAGAAAATGTGTATCGGCTAAACACAGTACGTTGTCTTATGGGGGTTTTACACTAGAAAAGCCTGTTATTCCTTTGTTAGAGTACTTTTATTATCCCCAGAAACCTCACGCCTACTTTCAAGCCTGTCTGGACCTTCTCCTAACCTTATAATGCGCAAAATTGTATTCCCAGCTTTGCAAGTAAATTAAACCAGGAGTATCAGAACAGCCAAAAAATCAATGTTTTCATATTTCAATAAAAATTGGAAAAATGGATGTTTTTACACGGATTTTGAGTTTTAAAAGTTTTAATATGGAAATTCACTTCCCTCACGTCAGCGTGCTGCGTGCGAACTCGTTTATTGTATTATTAGTACTTAATCTCAATTTTACACACTATCGATTAGAACCCACGTGGTTCCCAGTGGTTATATTATAATTCTTCTTACTTTTTGCCGACAGACCATGCCCAAAGTAATCTCAACTCATGTAAAAGCTCGCCAGACTGGTGAGACCCATCCCTCACCCGCTCCCACCTCATTCGAGGGATTTTACGGGGTTATTCAGTAATAAACGAGGTAGGTATCCTCTGACATTTCTATCAGCTGATTAATTAAAGCGCTTGTCGCTGCACGTGCGCGAAGAGTATAATTGCACACGACCCGGTTTTTTCGGGGCATTCCCCGGGGTTTGCCGCAGCCCCGGGTAATTGCGAAGGTAATCGCCGCGTAGAAAACCGGGGAAAGTGGAAAAGTTAATGGGAACTTTTACTTTCCAGGACAGTTTGAAAATACCCCCGTCGGAGCAAACCGCGTACTCAGCGAATTTACAATGAATATATATGTCTTGATAACACATTACATCACATACCAGGATTCATAAGAAATATGTTCATAAATAAGCGATATTTAAAATATGAATTAATTTCTAATTTCCATAAGATTAACATTGAGGATGAGTAAGCAGGTTTGCTGCCACAAGAACAAAAAAAATTATGTTTTTTTGTAAATATCAATAGAACTCATCTAAATGAAGTCACATTCATATACATTCATAAATAAGGTATATATAACATTTCAATTACTCTCCATAAGAATAACATGGGGACCAAGTACCTAGGTTTGCTGCTACGGGAACCATAGGCGAACAATTGGTTTGTTTGTGCAAACAACAATAAATCACAACCAGATGAAGCCATACACCAAGTTTCGTCAGTTTATGTTTATAAATAAGCGAGATATATTTTTTATTTTTCACCATAAGAATAACATTAGACAACGTACTGTGTTTAACACTTTCAATATCTCAGTAACCAATTGACGTAGAGCATTGGTCAAAATACCAAATTGTTTGTTTTTTAAATAACAATTGAAATAACAATTAAATGTGAAAACTCCAAACAAATATTTTGGGGTACAAAACCCCCCTTCAGATGGTGCGATTTGTCTGTTTTTCAAAACTCGTTCAAATAAAAGGTACTTTATACATTTGTGCTAAATTTCATTAAGATCGGACCTTTTTCACGAGAGTTATAGACAAATTTAACGAATGGTGTTTTTGGCATCTGGGGACCTCAAAATAAAAAGTTATCATGGTCTTGGTGTGTTAAGTCTTACCATGCCACCTACGGTAATAGCTTTTTCCCTAAAGGGGAAATTCGCTAAAAGAGTAATATCCAATAACCAACATTGATCATTGCTTGAACGTTTCAAGTACTAACGCACTTTTGTCAATTTAGTCTTTACTAGCACGAAGTTCCGTGTCTATCAAAGACAGATGTTTAAACAATTTTATCTTACATACTGTTACCACGGTGAACATAAACTAAATCCCTAAAAGAATAATATTGGTGCTATAACCGACTTTAGGGCAGCCTAATGATGAAGGATGATTTAAGATAACCCTAAGTCTGTCCCACATCCACACAAAAGAAAATCGAACAAAGTTAGCTCTATCAGGAGATTTTTCGATTTGTCTGATAAATAAAACATGAAAATAAAAAAATAAGATAATGATTTATGTACAGACAAAACTCCAATTGTATTTATATAGATTTAACGTAAATATCTCAAAACTTTTTTGATTTATATTTATATTTTTAACTTCACGGACTATTTTCTCCAATATAGACTAGCAATTTCAATATTTCTCGAATGGTTTGTTGAAATAAAAAATATTTAAGTTTTAAGTTATTTTTATTATTTAATCTAAACAGTATTATGAATGAATAGATATTATTAGATTTTCTATGGGAGTACGATAACAAATTAAATAAACGGTAACATATTTTTAACCAATTATTTTAGAAAACTGTTACGTCATATTATAAAATTTAAGTTGCAACAGTATTTTTAGTTGCATAAATAAGTAGTTTTGAAAAGGAAACTTTTTGTTTGTTCGATTATCAGATAACACGGTTCGAAATATCTTAGCCAATATCTCTTCCCAATTATTTTTGTCATCTACAGTAATACAAATTCATTTGAAATCGCTAGCAAAGTAGGATCACAAAAAAGTATAATCAAAATTAAACATTAACTCTTGATAATTAAAGGGACCGAAGACTATTTTAAAATCTGAGTAATCACGTCGTTTGGCATCCGTAACCTTTACAAGCTGCTTTAGTGATTGCATGTGTTTGTTGCGCAAGTAATAAAAGCAGTCTGCACTTTATCGTCGCATGGCAGACCCTTATCAGTTCACCATATACAACTCGGTACCAAACCAGACCTCGATAAAGTGATCTTCCTCGTTAAGAGATCTTATCACCGAAAACCACTCTCGTAAAGTATTTTACGCATCCCAAAATCTCTAATTGGCGGATATCGACGCGATCGGATTTCGGATTAAAAATCCACAGTGCGTAAACTTAACTTTCCCCGATAACAATCCGCTTTCTGCTTTCCTCTTCTGGACGCGAACAATGAACCGGTTCGCGCATAAGAGTGCAAGAGGTTGTCAAAATAAAAAGGAGCCAAGACCCAAGACCGAGCCTTGCGGGACTCCAGTAGTGAAGTGCGGGGTTTACGACTATCGCAGGAGCGCGCGCCGCCCGCCTTGTAAAACTTCTTGATGGCTTGTACAACAACGGCTCGGCTTCCTGTTGCCCACAGTGTCAAATTAAATGTCAGTTTTATTTTCGGCAACTTGCAAATATCTTTTGAATTGAATTAACAGATTCAATTACAAATTTGAATATGATCTAAATATGTAGTAGATTGATTTGAGATGACCTGATGGCCTAATGCGGAAAAAGGGAAAGTTATCCCTACCACAATCCTCCCTTACTCATGCCAATGGACAACGTATGTTTTAATTTTTTATTTCAAGATGTGATCACAGCTGATCTTTAAACTCCATTACGATTCACTGACAGTTTCTTGTTTGGCTGTGTCCATCAACAGTGTATGATCAGTGGATGGGTTTAACTTTCTCTTCCACCCTTTCTTCACTAGCTGGCCATCAAAACATTCCCGCACAGTATAGCTTACTAACATCATTCTTCGCCTTTGGAGGTGCTCTATCCAAGTTCGATCTGTCTTGTTTTACACTCATTAGAGACATTTGCCGCCGGACTAGTGTATTGGTGTGCGATGAACATTCTATATACATCTTATTGCTAAAGGTTTTGCGATTGGTTAGAACTCATTTATACATCAGCGCTATACAGTTTGTTCACAACAGCAGTTGTGTATACTAATGTGTAAGGAGATGATGTTCTTAAACTACCAAAAATGTATTCTAATTGAGTTAACTTCTACCAAAGTATAATTTTCATGACCACGTTTGAGAATATTTCTAAAATGCGAGCTTTTTTGACAAACAGACAAAAGTTTTCGAATGATTTGCAACTCGGCAAAACCCGATTAAGTTTTTTACCGCGATGTGGCGTAAGCTGTAGACCGAGGTGTTTATCCCGCACGGTTGATGTCCCCGGTATATTTAGATGAGGGGAACACGCTCGAGTCGGAAGCCAAGCGAGGATTGGCACCAGACGGGATCGCATCACTCACGTATCTGGCTCGCGGCTGCCCGTCCCGGGTATAATTAGCAAACAACACGTACCATCTACACAAACACACTGTTTTGAAACAGTCATTTGAAGTAGTCAATAATACGTTTTATCAGGTGTCAAAAAATTCACATTCTTCAGTTTTGGTAGTTATAAAAAAACATTGTGCCTAAAATAATAATTAGCTATGATTAATTGTAGTGGGATTTAAGCTTCTGCTTTATTTACGTATTAATGTGAATTTATTTTTGTATTGATTTATTTTTCTAATAATTTAAACGGAAAATTGAATATAAACATACACAAAAACTAAATGTTAGGACTACAACCCCAGCAAGCACAGCTTAGAAAATTCACCTCCCGCGACGGTTATCCTCTCTATTTCAATTCTATGCTGAATAGCCCCTACAAGCCACTACACTATGTGCAAACCATATGTCTGTATCTTTAATCCCAGCTGTTCTGTTTCTTTTGTTTTGATTTGCTGTCCAATGTTATTTAAACTAGTTGCCTGTCGCGGCTTCGCTCGCGATCACAACGAGTAATATTATACTGACATTCCCTTATAAATATTGTGTTACCGTTCCAAAGCCAACATGGCCTGCTGATTAACTGTGTTTACTCTATCCAGCTGATTGCTTAAAACTTATTGTTATTTCCCAATGTTAAGCTTATGGGAAAAAACTCAACTTTAAGGGGCCCCAGGGCCTCACTCACAAATTATTTCTCTATAAAAAAAGTTTCCTGCACAACTTTGCGTTAGGCTCTTTCTAAAGACTCCAAAAACATGAAAATCGGTTCAGTAAATTAGGAGGAGTGATTGTCACAAAAAACCTGCTCGCCTATTAAATAAGTATAGATGGGCCAAAACCGTACTTTGAAGACTTCCCGAGGGTTTCTGGTTCCACGCACTGACTTGAGACCCCCAAAAGGAACATCTAGACGTTAAGGGCTTTCAAACTACACGTAAATCATCAAAATCGACCCAGTAGTTTGGTCATAATTTTCTGCATAAAAATCGCCTTATTCTTTTAATACAATGATACTACATAAACAGGTATTACTGTTTTTCTAATACGGGCACGTACAAGTCAGGTTTACTCCCTCGTATATTACATATAATAAATTTCTATAAATTTATTATAGCTTTACTTTGACGTTAGTGGAATTTAAATGGGGGATTAATTAATTCGCGATCACAGTCTAGGTGACATTCCCTATGATATTTCTCCACCATTACACCATCACATCTCATTCGTATTCTTTTACGCCATCGTAAAGTCGTCGGCTGGCACATTTTTACACCCGGCATCGGCTGGGTTTATGACCCAGGATCTTCTGTATTGCGTAACCAAGGACAGTCCAGTTCAATCAGGAAGCGAGAGTTGAAAACTACCTGATAATTTCTTGTTCTCCTTTTTTCGCGAGCCAGTTCAGTAATGAAATGGTAAAAGGTAATGTCATTCAACGTAAACCTGTTTGTAGGTTCTACCCTTGCGCAACATTATTCCAAGCTTAGTTGTTCCAACATTTTTTTAAGATTTATATTTTGAATTTTGAAAATCTATGATGGAGGCTAGAGTGTTTGCATTATCTAAACTCCAAAAGGTGCATTTAGAGAAAATAACACTTTGGACATTCAAAAACCCAGAAACCCTTTTAGAAATACATATTATTATAATTACCCTCTTTACACAATTTATTTCTAAATGAATTTGTTTTCGTATGGACAAAAGAAGTAACAAAAAGATTAACTATAAATTATAACATTGTTTGTGTTTTAGGACTGTATTCTTTGATATCCTATGTTAGAAACGTCACAGCAACCTTCAATGTATAGGGGGTTAACCCCATACCTCAGTAGCGGATCCAGAAACCCTTTTCGAAGAGGGGATATGATTAATGGTTTCGAGGAGGCGGGTTTTTGGGTTCTCAAAAAGTTTTGAAAAGATGTGTACAGGGTGTCTAAATATTAATAGTTGGAACAAAAATAGAAATTAGAATAGGATAGAAAATAGAATAGAAAAATATAGTATAGAAAAATATTCAACAACTATAGTAAAACATGTTCTTGATCTGTTTTCATTGTTTGTGAGAGTATGTTAACTAAATAATTCACATCATAGGGTTTAATTTTTTCAAAAATATGCAAATAATAGTCTGTAAATTATTTTAATAATTTTGGCTTGATGTAGCCATCGAGCACTTGTGTAATGTTAACATCCAAGAATGAATAATGCCGGATTATATAAATTAAACAAAAACTCTTTATTCCTTATTTCATAACTTCCACACATGTCAAACTGAAGGGACTCCCTAGAAATCAAGATTAAACATTTTGTTTTAACCCGCAATTCTACGTTATGTCAGACCTAGAATGTTGGGACTTGTAATATAGTTAATTTACAAAATATTTTCGCCCAAAATTTAATACATAATTTTGTCCCAATTTAATGTAAAATTAATTAGGACACTATGAAACCCCCAAAACACCTAAGTTCTTTCAATAGTTTAACATCCTGAAAGATTTCTGGTTGTTTCGCATTTCTTATCATTACATTTTTAGCTTAAAAAATATACTACACTATTTGTAATCAGTAATTCAACGACGCGTCGTTAGTAGAGGCAGACGTTCCGATGCCCGCTCCAAGGTCTTAACCTAAAATATAGGATGAAACGAGGCGGTAGATTGTAATATAAGTAGGATCAGTTGAAATACAAATTTTGTGAAAAAACTAAAATGAATTTTAATTTCAACCACCCAGACTGCAAATCAACCAAAATTTACAGTAAAATCTACAAGTAACATAATACAATTAAAAAGTTAAAACAAAACCTCATCGAGAAATGTTCATCCAAAATTGAGGACTTTTGGAATGGAAACCACAACAAATGTATGAGATTAATTCTAAATTCAAAAGTTCATAATTTCAAGATTCTATTAATTTATTGTTAATGACGGAACGAAGTGAAGAAATCTATATATTAGCAGAGACAATGATTCGTTGTCTGTCAGTGTGTGGGTGTGTGTGTTCGTAATGCAATAACGTGAAAACGGCTGCATGGATCGTTTTCAAATTTTACACAACTGTTATCCAGTACACCTTACGCTTCAAGTTTTAAAATGTATCACATTCGTTCGATTATTAGTGAATTTCCTTTGGAAAGTGAACCATTAGCATGACTCGCACGGTGAAACTTAAGCCCGAGACCACCATAGAAGTTCCTAACGTGACCCCCTGAACACGTTTTGGGGGGTCGTTTAAAATTTTATATATATATATATATATATATATATATATATATATATATATATATATATATGTAGATATATATATATATGTAGATATATATAGAGTTGCACTCTAGCGGTCGCATTTTTTGTCCGATTAACTTCAAATTTGGTATTGACGTTCCTTTCTCTAATCAGTTGGACAAGTTTGTGGGACAAAACAATCTGAAAACTCTAAACCCTTTTTTGGGGATTAATCTTTCAAATTTCGAGTTTTTGGGCCCACAAAAGGTCAGAAAAGCCCCGGATGTAAAATTAATGCATGTAAAAAGATGGGGATTAGTGAGGCGAAAGTTTTAAGCTCTCCCTCGTCATTCTAGCATAAATATTTACCGAGTTATTAAAGAAAATGTGTTTCGACTAAACACAGTACGTTGTCTTATGGGGGTTTTACACTAGAAAAGCCTGTTATTCCTTTGTTAGAGTACTTTAATCATCCCCAGCAACTCACGCCTACTTTCAAGCCTGTTTGGACCATCTCCTAACATTATAATGCGCAAAATTGTATTCCCAGCTTTGCAGGTAAATGAAACCAGGAGCATCAGAACAGCCAAAAAATCAATGTTTTCAGATTTCAATCAAAATTGGAATACATTTATGTTTTTACACATATTTTGAGTTTTAAACGTTTTTTTGTGGAAATTCACTTCCCTCAGTCAGCGTGCTGCGTGCGAACTCGTTTTTGAATAATTTACTTTTTAAAAGTTGTAAAATTTCCATAAGGTAAAGCATTGTACATAAACTACCTTTAGTAAAGTGCGAGATAAAATATTGTTTCGTAATGACAAACAACTATTTACCAATTACCCTATTTATATGTTTTATGATTAAATAATTAAAGTACTCTAACTAATTAAAAGTTGTAAAATTAATTTAATTAATTTTGCTTTCTGTTGACAAACGTATACTGTAAAACTAACGGTAGTGGCGGATTTAAGCAATTGCCACCTAAGGGCTATTAGGAAATCTGTCGCCCCCGCCCCCCTCTATAATCTTTGTCCTTTTCGCCACCCAGGTTTACCCACATGTTATATATCTTGTTTGGTTATTTTGTGACAGTATTTAAAAGTTACGAATTTACTCAATGAATAAGTTTAAGAAATTTATGTTATTTCCTACTTGAAAAAAACAGTAAAATAATGTATAATTGACTTGATTCACAGTTCAATATTCAATATACTCAATGACAATCAACCCTAGAGACAAACGTTGGTGTTAAAAGGAGTGAAGCAGTGCTAATTTTAATAACAAGAAAATCCTTCAGCTAAGGCCTAAAATCCCTCCTTATACTTCATCAAACATTAATTTTTACACCAACGCATTCTGAACGTCTTGACTACTGAAAATTTCCATTTCATTTATTGATACAAAAATGCTACAAAACAGGTTCTTAACCCAATTACGATGTAGCATTATTGCTAACATTTATTTTTAGGGATTTTTCCTTCATTGTCCACTCAATGTCTTCCAAGATACTAATATAATACCATGCACATGACACATGCAATCTACTATACATGCATAAATTAAAAGTTTTAAACTACACATTAAAATTATTAAATAAATATATTTAATTTAATTTCTCCATACTAAACATACTGAATTAGAGGTCATGTTCAGTCTAAATTCAAAAACTTAATGAGTATTTATATATTGTACAATAAGAAAAACCTAATCTAATAAATGTTGTACAATTTGTTTTCTAAATTTGCTGAGTGTATCTCCAAATATATCTACGATATTTGGTAATGAATTATAAATTCTTCCCATAACATTTAGCAGGGAGTTAACTCCTAAATTGGTTTGAGAGTAGTGGGGGGAGAACAACAGACGACTACGGGAATTGTGCCGCGGCACACTGAACTGTAGTTTAGATAACAGAGTTATGTCATCAAGCGCACCACCCACCAGCTGATGCAGGTAAACCAACATAGCGACCCGCCGCCGCTTGTGTAGGGAGTCCAGTTCAAATATAGACGAGATCGCACGCAGCACGCTGACGTGAGGGAAGTGAATTTCCACATTAAAACCTTGAAAATATCAAATAAAGGGTTTAAACCAACATTGGTTACATTTTTTTGGAAATTAACCAATTTTATTTTTTGGCTGTTTTGATGCTCCTGGTTATATTTAAATTCACGACTAGGATACCAATGTTGTACATTATAAAGTTATAAAGAAGTATTTTCGGGATAGCAAGTTGGTATAGGGGTATGGGGGGTGATAAAACAATATTAAAATATGAAAAACAGCCTTTTCCAGTGAGTGTAAAATCCTCGTAAGACAACTTACTGTATTTTGACAATTAACATTTTCTTTAAGTAAGTACTTGTGCTAGAATGATGAGGGAGGGCTTAAAATCTTTGGTTTTTTACGTACAATAAGTCTACGTTTGGGGCTTTTCTGACCCTTTTTGGGCCCAAAAACTCAAAATTTGAAAACTTAAAATCCCCAAAAAAGGGGGTTGGAGTTTTCCAATTGTTTTGCCCAACGAACTTGTCCAACTGATTATAAAAAGAAATGTCTCTACCAAATTTGAAGTAAATCGGACAAAAATTTCGACCGCTAGAGTGCGAATACATACATATATATATACAGGATAAATAAAATACGTCTTACAACACTGTAAAGTATATTTACACTCATACTGTACTTACATACAAGACGGTAAAATATACACAAAAGATGGTACAAGGCGAATTTCCACATTAAAACCTTGAAAATAGAGTGCGATTTATATTATTATATCTATAAAGTTTTTAGAGACACCTCAAAACGTGTTCAGGGGGTCACGTTAGGAACTTCTATGGTGGTCCCGGGCTTAAGTCTCACCGTGCAGGTCATGCTAATAGTTCACTTTTCCATAGGAAATGCACTAATAATGTTTTGGATTTATGCTACGTTTATTGTGTTTGGCCCCACTGTGCGCCGTGGCAGTTGCAGACGCAGACCGCATTGCAAGTGTGTTGCTGTTGGGGTGGGGAGGAGGGGGGAGCGCAGTGACCTTGAGACCGACCTTCCCCCCTGCCACCCTGGCGCCAGAGCTGGCGTTATCTTATCGCTCATTCATTCTAATTTCCTGGTATTTAACAATTTATCAATCCTCTGGAATGTCAGTCATTTGGTTTGTTTAAATGTTTTCCTTTATTAGCGAATATCCCCTATAGGGATGAAGCTATTACCGTAGATCTCATGGTAAGACTTAAGCCCGAGACCATGATAACATTTTGTTTTGAGGTCCCCAGATACCAAAAACATTATTCGTTCAAATTCATATAAACAGTATGTATTTATCTGTATATGTGTCTGTTAACTCGATAACTTTTGAAAAACATCCGATTTTGATGAAATTTGGCACAAACGTGTAAATTGACATTCATGACTTTAAGTTTGAAAACCCGAAACATCGGACCATGGGAAGGGGGTTTTATGGGGGTTTTAAATTTTCCAAAAATCAGTTTTTTGAATTTATTACCCTAAAATTTTCAAAACACTCAATTTTGGTTTTGACCATTTTAAATAGCTTAAAAAACAAATAATATGATATTTTGAATTATTAATCAAAGTTTAGTGGTTACGGAGAAAATCCAAAAAACGGTTTCATAAAATCTTCCATGTTAATATTATGGGAAAAAGGTTTTTGGAATTTTCACAGTTAATTTTACTGTAAACTTGACATTTGCTAATACCAATCGGTTCAGCTCTACAAAACAATCATTTTGGTGTTTAAATTGTGATTCTACGTCCAACCGTTGCAGAGATATCCCAAGTGCTGAACACAGTATGTTGTCCAATGTTATCCTTATGGGGAAAAATTAAATTTTTATATCCTGATTATTTGTAAATGTATATTAATGAAACTTGGTATGTGGCTTCAACTAGGACTGGTACATTGATAATTGCACAACAAAATTATTTTTTGTTGATTGTTCCCATAGCAGCAAACCTGCATGCTCAGCCCTAATGTTATTCTTATGGACAAGTTTTATATCTCCCTTGATTATGAACATAAATGATTAAAACTTGGTACGTAGCTTCACCTGGTTGAGTTATATTGATAATTGCATAAAAACACTTTTCTTATATTTCTTGTTGCAGTAAACCTGCATACTCAGCCCTAATGTTATTCTTATGGTGAATAGATAAACTGCTGTGTATCATTTATTTATAAACGATTTTATGAAACCTGGTAGATGGCTTTATATGGTAGTAAGAAACATATACATACATTGTAAATTTGCTTAGTATGCAGGTTTGCTGCGACGGGGGTATTGTATCTATATCAATTTATAGCGAGTTCGCACGCAGTACGCTGACGTGAGGGAAGTGAAATTCCACATAACAACTTTTAAAACTCAAATTCAGTTTAAAAACATACATTTGTCCAATTCTTATTGAAATCTGAAAACATTGATTTTTTGGCTGTTCTGATACTCCTGGTTTCATTTACTTGCAAGGCTGGGAATACAATTTTGCGCATTATAAGGTTAGGAGAAGATCCAGACAGACTTAAAAGTAGGCGTGAGGTTGCTGGGGATGATAAAAGTACTCTAACAAAGGAATAAGAGGCTTTTCTAGTATAAAACCATTGATTATACATCTACGGAAGGATGTATAATCAATGATAAAACCCCAATGATAAAAGCCAACGTACTGTGTTTAGTCGATAGACATTTTCTTTAATAACTCGGTAAATATCTAGGCTAGAATGACGAGAGAGGGCTTAAAACTTTTGCCTTTTTAATTCCCATCTTTTAACATGCATTGATTTTACATCTGGGGCTTTTATGACCCTTTTTGGGCCCAAAAACTCGAAATTTGAATGATTAATCCCCCAAAAAAGGGGTTTAGAGTTTTCCGATTGTTTTGCCCAACGAACTTGTCCAACTGATTACAGAAAGGAACGTCCCTACCAAATTTGAAGTTAATCGGACAAAAATGCGACCGCTAGAGTGTAAACACATATATATATTATATACACATATGTGTGTGTGTATATATACATATATATATATATATATATATATAATTTTGAACGACCCCCCAAAACGTGTTCAGGGGGTCACGTAAGGAATTTCCATGGTGGTCCCGGGCTTAAGTTTTACCGTGCGGGTCATGCTAATAGTTTACTTTCCAAAGGAAATTCACTAATAAAATAAAACGAGTTCGCACGCAGCACGCTGACGTGAGGGAAGTGAATTTCGACATAAAAACTTGTAAAACTCAAAATAAGTGTAAAAACATACATTTTTCCAATTTTTATTGATATCTGAAAACATTGATTTTTTGGCTGTTCTGATACTCCTGGTTTCATTTACTTGCAATGCTCGGAATACAATTTTGCGCATTATAAGGTTAGGAGAAGGTCCAGACAGGCTTGTAAGTAGGCGTGAGGTTACTGGGGATGATAAATGTACTCTAACAAAGGAATAACAGACTTTTCTAGTGTAAAACCCCCATAAGACAAAGTACTGTGTTTAGTCGATACACATTTTCTTTAATAAGTCGGTAAATATTTATGCTAGAATGAAGAGAGAGGACTTAAAACTTTCGCCTCACTAATTCCCATTTTTAAACATGCATTTATTTTGCATCTGGGGCTTTTCTGACCCTTTTTGGGCCCAGAAACTCGAAATTTGAAAGATTAATCCCCAAAAAAGGAGTTTAGAGTTTTCCGATTGTTTTGCCCAAAGAACTTGTCCAACTGATTACAGAAAGGAACGTCCCTACCAAAATTGAAGTAAATCGGACAACAAATGCGACCGCTAGAGTGCAAACACATATATATATATATATATATATATATACCCCCGTCGCAGCAAACCTGCGTACTCAGCGAATTTCCAATGTATAATATATGTCTTAATACCACATAAAGTCGCAAACCAAGTTTCATAAAAATATATTCACATATAAGCGATTTTAGTTATTCTCCATAAGAATAACATTGGTAATGAGTATGTAGGTTTGCTGAAACAAGGAACAGAAACAATTGGTTTTTATGCAAATATAAATAGAATTTAACTAGGCGAAGCCACATACTAAGTTTCATCAATATTCAATCATAAATAAGCGCTATATAACATTCTAGTTATTCTCCTTAAGAATAACATGGGGGTTGAGAAAGCAGGTTTGCTGCAACAAGGAACAGAAAAATGGGGTTTTATATAATTATCAATATAACTCAACCAAGTGAAGCTACATACCAAGTTTTATTAATTTATGTTCTTAATTAAGGGAGTCATTACATTTTACTTATTCTCCATAAGAATAACATGGGGGCTGAGTACGCAGGTTTGCTGCTACGGGAATAATCAACAAAAAATCAATTGTTTGTGCAAATATCAATATACCAGTACTACGTGAAGCCACATACCAAGTTTCATCAACATACATTCATAAATAATCGAGATATCAAATTTTATTTATTCTCCATAAGGATAACATTGGACAACGTACTGTGTTTAGCACTTTGAATATCTCTACAACGGTTAGGCGTAGAATCACAATTTAAACACCAAAATGATTGTTTTGTGGAACTGAACAGATTGGTAAAAGCAAATGTGAAGTTTACATTAAAATAAAGTGAGGAAAAGCCAAAAACCTTTTTCCCATAAGATTAACATGGGAGATTTTATGAGCAGTTTTTTTGGATTTTCTCCGCAACCACTTAACCTAGGTTAATAATTCAAAATACTAAATTATTTGTTTTTTTAAGCTCTATAACATGGTCAAAACCAAAATTAAGTTTTTAAATAATTGTAGGGTGAAAAATGCAAAAAACTTATTTTTGGAAAATTTAAAACCCCCATAAACCCCTCTTCCCATGGTCCGATTTTTCTGGTTTTCTCTGGTTCATCTTACTGTGTTATTTTTTGTTGAAGAATATTTACCTTTAATTTAGTATATTTAAGAACAATGTATTAACCAAGACCTAAAATTAAACAAAATAAAATTATATATTTTTCTACAGAGTTTCCAGGATCAGGACTATTTATTAATATTTTTTGATGAAATTTCAGTTAGAATTTGCGTTAACAGCAGTAACTTTCATCTACCATTTCTGAGTTCGGCCATCCCATTACGCGAATATTTGAGCGTACTCCTAGTTATAGGTATACGATGTTAGTGTAATATAGTCTTAACTATAAATTAGTATTATCGCAATTAAGAGGTATTCTATTAAAGACATATCCAACCTATTAAAGTTAGTAGACTAATACCGAACGACCAAAATAATAAATATAAGTCTGAATAACACACGTTTGAGGGCAGTATAATACAAACAAGACGCACAAGTTTACCAACCAACGAATATTTTGCATTGGCATACAACATCCGGCATAAATCTAGCCAAACAAAAGGTTTTTTAGTGAATTTCCTTTAAAACGTGAACTATTAGCATGACCCGTACGGTGAAACTTAAGCGCGGGACCACCATAGAAATTCCTAACGTGACCCCCTGAACACGTTTTTGGGGTTCGTTATAAGCCCTCTCTCGTCATTCTAGCATACATATTTACCGAGTTATTAAAGAAAATGTGTATCGACTGACACTGCGTGCGAACTCGTTTTTTATTTCTCTTACTTCTTAAATAATCCGATATCTGAAAAAAGATATCTCCGTGTAAATTACCCCTTTAGATACTTCCCCTTTATTTTCATTTTTTGGAGGAGGAAAGATTACATATCTGTACCCTTCCCTAGATACCCCTCTGGGATACTTCAACTTAGAGGCAGTAAATGACATGCAATCACTCCTACCTTTCGAAAGTAATTGATATCTTCCTTAGCCCTTGATTCATTCTAATCAAATTACTTTATATCCTCAAATTGCTCAACGCGGACATGCAAACATCACTGCCTCAGGATACAATCAAACCGTCGAAATCCTTCATTAGCCGCTTCCCCACCAATGACAGTGGTCAATCGCTAATACATATTAACACCGACGAATCCCCACCGGCTCCGGCTGTCGATCAATTGACGTACAGTTTGCGTCAACGCAGCTGATGGCTATCTACGTCAAGATCATCAGAATGCTGATCTCTAAGACAAGTCTTTTGGCGAATTTCCCCTATAGGGAAGAAGCTATTACCGTAGTCGGCTTGGTAAGACCTAGGCCCGGGACCATGATAACTTTTCGTTTTGACGTCCCCAGACCCCAAAAACACAATTCGTTCGAAACTGTATATATATATCCAGTCAAATTGTTTGTTTTTAGCGAATTTCCCCTATAGGGAAGAAGCTATTACCGTAGGTCTCATGGTAAGACTTAAGCCCGAGACCATGATAACTTTTCATTTTGAGGTCCTCAGATGCCAAAAACACCATTCGTTCAAATTTTTATATATGTATATATATATATTTATATATATATATATTTATATATATATATATTTATATATATATATATTTATATATATATATATATGTGTCCGTAAGCACGATAACTCTCGTAAAAAAGGTCCGATCTTAATGAAATTTGGTACAAATTTGTAAAGTACCATTTATTTGAACGAGTTCGAAAACCAGATGAATCTCACCATCCGAAGGGGGGTTTTTGGGGGGTTTTGTAAATGTGTTTTTTGGGGTTTTCACATGTAATTTCAATTTAAATCAAATTTTAATTTATACCATTGAATTTAGCTTAAAAAAACAAACAATTTGATATTTTGATCATTGCTCTACGTCAATTGGTTACCGAGATATTGAAAGTGCTAAACACAGTACGTTGTCTAATGTTATTCTTATGGAGGAAAAGAAAAAATGTATATCTCGCTTATTTATGAACATAAACTGACGAAATTTGGTATATGGCTTGATCTGGTTGTGGTTTATTGTTGTCTGCACAAAAAAACAATTTTTCGCCAATGTTTCCTGTAGCAGCAAACCTAGGTACTTGGTCCCCATGTTATTCTTATGGAAAATACTTAAAATGTTATATATCGCTTATTTATGAAACTATTGTATATGGATGAAACTTGGTATGTGACTTCACTAAGATGAGTTCTATTGATATTTGCATAAAAACCCATTATTTTGTGTGCCTTGTTGCAGCAAACCTGCGTACTCATCCCCAATGTTATTCTTATAGAGAATAATTAATATTTTAAATATTGCTTGTTTGTGACTACATTTCTTATGAATCCTGTTAAGTGTTTTAATGTGTTATGTTATATATTCATTGGAAATTCGCTGAGTATGCAGGTTTGCTGCGACGGGGGTATTTTCAATTTTGTACACATAATTTTTGAAATAGTCAAATTTTAGTTTTCACTAATTTATTCAGCTTAAAAACCACACAATTTGGTATTTTGATCATTCCTCTACGTCAATTGGTTACCGAGATATTGAAAGTGCTAAACACAGTACACACAGGACACAGTATTTATTCTTATGGAGGGAAAGAAAATTTTTATATCTTGCTTATTTATGAACGTATACTGACGAAACTTGGTATACAGCTTCATCTCGTTGTAGTCTATTGATTTTTGATCAAAAAAACTTTTTTCCCAAAGGCTCCCGTAGCAGCAAACCTGCGTACTCAGCCCCCATGTTATTCTTATGGAGAATAATTAAATGCTCTGTCTCCCTTAATTATGAACATAAATTAATAAAAACTGGTATACGACTTCACCTAGTTGAGTTATATTGATATTAGCATAAACTCCCATTTTTTGTGTTCCTTTTTGCAGCAAACCTGCGTACTCAGCCCCAATGTTATTCTTCTGGAGAATAATTAAAACTGTATATATCGCTTATTTGTGAATGTATTTTTATGAAACTTGGTAAGTGGCTTTATGTAGTATTAAGACATTTATATCTCCATTGGAAATTCACTGAGTGTGCAGGTTTTCTGCCACGGGGGTATTTAATTATATTGATATTGTGACTGTTTATTTCTGAAATAGTTTTTCTGTAATATAATTGTGTCGTATGGAGGTTTTATACGTGGTAGTTCAGATTAGGGTTGAAAAGTAAGATTGAACCAATTATTGCTGGGCAAAATCCTAGATTTAAATCTACGTATATTATTTTTAACAACCTACTCTTTCGTGTCTTAGGTAATTTCCAATGTACGAGTCCGTCATTGAAACAAAACAGAAAGGCACCAAAGGTACTAAGGCATTGTTTGTAAACTTTATATCATCTTATATGTTAAACCCATAAAAGTATAAATGTTTGTACAAATAAGGATCTCGACAAGACCAAATCTAAACCGTGCCATCGACATGTTCCCATCAGACATGTTTAGTATTTTAATTTAATATTTAATAATTTTACTTATATATTTTAACTTTGGACTTATGGAGTTTCAAATTTAAAAAATCATAGCAGCCAAGCATAAACAACTGATTTCTCCTTCAAGCGCAATTAGGGCTCGGACCCGGTTCTGCTTAAAAAATTTGAAAACTATCCAAATCGGCGGTTATTGGTCTCAGGCCGTTCTATCTAGCAGATTTGCATGATTATTTTTTTTTATAAGTGATCATGCCTAAATATTTCACCACGAATAAAACTATCATATCTTCTAAGGACTCCGTCCTCTTGGCCTTTAAAGTTTCGGATTTTTCTCAGAAATTCGTTGACTGCTTAGCAAATAACAGTATACAAATCACTACATGTGATTACATTTTGTTTACAACCACGAGAACCAATTATAAAACATCAAACTCTATCTATATTTTAGCCTATCTAAGTTCTCAGGATTAGGCAGGTAACAATAATTCCCAAAAGGTGCACCTTCTATTTTTATTCTTTATTCTACGGTCACACGTACCTAACCTTTTTGTTCCCGGGTTAAAATTTATCCAAACGCAGACTTTTTGTGGGGGATTTTCTCGTAGAAATTATTTTGAACCACCTCATTGTCGTTGAACGAACCTTTCATAACATACTAATCTTCTAGAAGATGATTTTATCAGGCAGTATGGACATTCGCAACCAAACATTCCCAACCCTGTAACAACTTCTTAAATAAGTTAATTAATCTGTTTCCAGTTAAATCAATTAAGGATATCTGTTTCCAGTTAAATCAATTAAGGATACGTTTCCCTCAAGAAAGCTATACCAGAGAGAAGATGCTGCGGCCTATTTTAATTTACAGAGAAACTATTTCTCACTGGTCATAACGAATGGGACGATAAATTAGGTCGAGTGGAACTTAATACAGCGATAAAGTGCGTACGAACGTCGCCGCAGAGGAGCGAGAGACCCAGGCCGAGGAGAGTGAGGACGGGTAGTGGAAAGAAGGAAATCTAGTCACAAACCGTTTTATAATCAACTTAAGATCGTCTTTTTAGCGAGTTTCCCCTATAGGAAAGAAGGTATTACCGTAGGTCTCATGGTAAGACTTAAGCCCGAGACAATGATAACTTTTTGTTTTGAGGTCCCCAGATGCCAAAAACACTATTCGTTCAAATTTATATATATATATATATGTGTGTGTGTGTGTGTGTGTGTGTGTGTGTGTGTGTGTGTGTGTGTGTGTGTGTGTGTGTGTGTGTGTGTGTGTCCTTTAACACGGTAACTTGAGTAAAAAACGACCGATTTCGATGAAATTTTGCTCAAAGGTGTAAAGTGACATTCATGACTTTTTCAAGTTCGAAAACCAGAAAAATCGGACGATGGGAAGGGGGGTTTATGGGGGTTTTAAATTTTCCAAAATACAGTTTGTTGCACTTTTCACCCTAAAATTTTTAAAACACTCAATTTTGGTTTTGAGCATTTTATAGAGCTTAAAAAAAAAGAAATACTATAGTATTTTGAATTATTAACCTAGGTTAAGTGGTTGCGGAGATAATCCAAAAAACCTGCTCATAAAATCTCCCATGTTAATCTTATGGGAAAAGGGTTTTTGGCTTTTCCTCAGTTAATTTTAATGTAAACTTCACATTTGCTTTTACAAATCGATTCAGCTCTACAAAACACTCATTTTGGTGTTTAAATTGTGATTCTACGTTGCAGAGATATTCAAAGTGCTAAACACAGTACGTTGTCCAATGTTATCCAATGGAGAATAAATAAAATTTGATATCTCGATTATTTATGAATCCTTATTTATTTATGTATATTGATGAAACTTAGTATGTGGCTTCACGTATTACTGGTATATTGATATTTGCACAAACAATTGATTTTTTGTTGATCATCCCAGGAGCAGCAAACCTGCATACTCAGCCCTAATTTTATTCTTATGGAGAATAAGTAAAGTTGTATATCTTTCTTAATTATGAACATAAATAATTAATAAAACTTAGTATGTAGCTTCACCTGGTTGAGGTATATTGATAATTGCATAAAAACACCTATTTTGTGTTCCTTGTTGCAGCAAACCTGCGTACCGTACTCAGCCCTAAGGTTATTCTTATGGAGAATAAATACAATGCTATAGATCACTTATTTATTTATGTACTTTTATGAAACTTGATAAGTGGCTTTATGTGGTAGTGAGAAACATATGCATGTATTGGAAATTCGCTGAGTACGCAGGTTTGCTGTGACGGAGGTATTTTTGATATACTTTAAACAATTTACACAGTTGTGAAGATCTTGTTAGAGGTTATTTCGTATACTTCTACTGATCACAATCTTGAGCTTTCTACAAATCAATGACTTTATCCGCTCTACTCTCAAAACAGTTATCCAAAACGGAACAGTTTCTCAAAGTGAATTATAGGTTATTTTCCGGCTTTCATGTTGCAAGACAATACTCAGCATTCAGCAATATTGGGGTTTTATCTAAAATGGTTGTTTATGTATTAAAAAGCTTAAAGACACTTGACACTCGAATCATTTACACAATTAGTCGTACAACTGCAGTTGTGGATATCATACAGCATAAAATATAGTTATTGATGTATTAAGAGCGTAAAGTCAGTCTTTATCGCGCGGCAGTTTTCCGAAATCGATATAGACCCTTTTCACTCGAGTTACATAACAATTGTTCATGCAACTACAATTTTAGATACCACACAACATATACAAATTCACATTAACCCACTTTGGCTTAGTTCACGACATTAGGGTATAAACTCCACGTCAGTTAGTTTGTTAAAAAAAAAACAATCAGCTGTGTATTACTATTTCCGCAGCAGAGAGGTAAGGCGCAGTCAGCGAAAAAGACTTTTTTCAGGTAAAAACAGTTTTACGATGTGTTTTTAGATCGTAAAAAAGAATGTTAAACTGTAGCCGTGGTGTATAAAAAATAATATTATAAGTTTGCATTTATCGCTGATAAAGAGTTTTGTCCCCCACAACGATTTAATCGAGCCAGTCGACACCCAGCGTTTATTATGCGCAACAATGTCACCATCAGTTGCAAAATCAAATTTATCGACACCAGTTAGTCTCGAAGATCGATCAGATGACCTGATACGCAAAACAAGCCTTTACCGGCCAGAACAAGACGTTTCGAATGCCAGGACGCAGATAAACACGATGTTTTATCGCTGGAGTGCCCCAAGGTTCTGCTCTGGGACCATCTTCCTTTCCCTCGATTCTGGACGGTCGTCAGCCAGTTTATGTTTCCCGGCTCCAATAAAAACCCGCAGGGCTTCATCGGGAATGTTTTTGTAACGTTATCTCAATTAGGAGATGTTTCCTAGAGGCTGGTGAAATAAAATGCAACGCGATCCTATCGCGAAAGTTTTGAATCTTGTTTTCCACAGTTGCCAATTAGCACGTCATTCTCTTATCACTTTCTCAACCACGGATATATCTTGGTGTGTGTTATCAGTGGATTCTGCATTTACTCGGATTTCCGAGAGACGCTATCGGGGTAACTAACTGCTCGGGGAGGCTGTAAAGAGAGAACCCTATGTCAGTGGTATGAAGCTGTACATGTTCCTACATTTTATGACACATTTGAACATATGCAATTTCTAATTCTCGTTGCTACGACTGGCAACTCTTATCAGCTACATTTTAGCATGTTTCTCAATAGGGAAGAAGCTATTGCCGTAAGTTTCATGATAAGACTTATGCCCGAGACCCTGACAATTTTCCTTTTTGAGGTCCCAGATGTCAAAATATAATTCGTTCAAATGTGTCTATATATATATCGCTTATTTCTAAACATACAGCAAGTACATTTTGTATGTGACTGCTTCTAGCTTTTTTTTAGTGATATTTGTACAAACATCCCATTTTGTATCCCTGTGGCAGAAAATATGGGTACTGATTTAGTATTATGGAGAATAAGAACAATTTAGTATCGCTTTTGAATGAATTGATCAAACTTATTATGTTGCTTCATCTGGTTGTGGTCCATTGATATTTGCATCAAACCCCCATCTTTGTTCTCTGTTGCAGCAAGCTTGCGTATTCAGTCCCAATTGTATTTCTATGTAGGATAAATAAAATGTTATGTCTCACTTGTTAGTGAATATTGTTCTTGAAACTTGCTAAGTAGCTTCTTGTGGTAGTGGGGTACACATATGCCGGTACCTATATTTACATAAACTATTTATTAAGTATGCAGGTTTGCTGCAATGGGGTATTTATTCATTCATTTTAAGATGTTTTTTAATCGCTGTAATTAAAGATATTTTACCACGTTCCGGTATCTAACGGAACCTGATTATGCGATTATGTAAAAAAATTAAAATATGTAGCCTATTTCCTTTATTTTCCAAGGGGAAGACGGGATCCGATCCCACCCCGAATATTGGTGAAATCAGTTCGCTAGACACTTCAAATCATAGTTTTATTCAATTATTATGGAATTAATATTATTTTAATTTATAACTCCATTAAGGAAAAATAAGAAAAATATAAATTTATGTTTTTTCGCAGGTTTCGGAAGCTATCGTACAATCTAGAAGGTTGAAATTTGGTTCAGTCATAGAAAATTAGTTGGGGCTAAATTTTATTCATTTTATAATCGTATGCAAAACTTAACAAACATTAAAGATATGACACAAATTATTATTTTCCAGTAGTTGAACTCTCTCGCAAAAAATTTATATTGTGTGTATTTTGAAATGCCACCGTGTACAGTAATGGCTTTACGACACTCTGTAAAGAAACCATTAGGGACCGCTTCAACATCTTAACTCTCCAGACTCAAAACACGCGTTCAAACGTATTGGGCTTTTAATTCACTGAAGACTAATAAAGAACCGTCCACGAAACTTTATTGATCTTAGCATAGCTGAGTTCGAAAATGTGATGTTTGTATCTCTTTTGAACTTCATAACTAAGGCATTAGCTACACAAATATATTTTAATAAATTTGTCACTTTCAAATTACACTTTCTTCCTTAAAAATATACAGCTAAAACACATGTTCTAAGTGTAAAACTATATATATTTAGAAAAATACGCTCAAACTTATTACGACAATAATCTAGGTACAATTCTGAACTAGGTGATTTGTGGTATCTGCAATATTTGGTATCTTTTATAGTGTAAGTAAATCTTTTTACCAAGCCTTCTGTAAATCGTAGACCACTATTTCAAAATGTATTAATAATGTTTTCGCCATCATTGAACAATTATCAGAGTTTATTGTACACCAACAAATAAACTCGTTCAATCTTATCAAATAAATATATATTCATTTATGGCTAACACAACAAATCCCAGTAGATTAATATCTGATAGGTTCCAGTTTTAGAGTACAGAAATAAAACATTTTTTGTGGTCAAATGTTATAATGATTTATTTTTATCACTACAATCTGAAAATTAGGATAAAAATTCTTGTTGCATGTATATGCATTGTTGTGCAACTTAGTACTGGGAACAATCCACACAACTTGCATTATTTCACTATTCCGTTACAAAATAGAAACGTCAGAAACGTCAAAAAGTGTTTAATCTTTCAACATTCTTTTTACTGATTATTGGTATAAAATTTAAAACCACAGTAAGTACTAGGCTTATTATTATAATTGGGGACTAATTTAAAGTTATATTAGTTTTGTAGTTCTCAAATACAAATTAATATTACTCATTGATGATTTTCATTTGATATTTAACTTTATTGCTTTTTTATTTTATTACAAGTTCTCAACATTTTAAAACCCTTTACAAGGCTCTCAGAACAAAGAGTTTAATCATTGATTCAACCTAGTTAAATTTTCCAAAACCTAAAACATACATACCTGCATTAAGTACTTCTCGTTTCTGACAAACCCGTAAACTGAACTTAGACCTGCAGCTTATAGCAATAGAACATAGCTATCTTAAAAAACACAACCTGATTATAGAAACACTTTCATAAGTGCTTTAACAGTTTTTGAGGACAACTGATACCAAAAGACTGAAAATTAAAACAAGAAAGTTACCAAGCAATATTTAATATTGTAAACTAAAACAAGAAAGTTGCCCAGCGATATTTCTTGCAAGTCGCTCGCAGCAGTCAATATGCTCAGCACGTGACAGCGATGGGTTGGAATTGTTTTGCAGGTTCATTCCCCATCGGGTCCCCGGGGTTAAAATATTAGCAATTCATCTCTGTCCGAGCTTTCTCCCTCAGCCGCTCGACGGCGCTGATGTTCGTTACCCTCTCGGTAATTGTCTGACACCCGCTGTCAGGCCGCGCGGACTTCCGCAGGGCTTCATCTTAGGACCGTGATTATTACCAGATATTAACGTCGGCTCCGTGTAGTGCAACAGGTGAAAGAGTCGAATTGTGCGAGTACAAACTACACTAACAAAAAATTAAAACATTATTTGGGGTAGTTGTATTATGTCCTTTTATGTTCCTACTAGGGAAATCTCCCGTAGCAGCAGATCTGCGCACTCAGAGAATTTCCAATGCATATTTATGTACTTTAATTGTATGTGCCCTGGTTTGAAAGTTGTTACTCGTGTCCACTACTACTTCTAAACCCGTTTTGGGCTTCGCCCCCCACCCCTAGCCTTTAATGTTATAGAGTGTATTTCATCAATAATTGGTATACATTAAAGATAAATCTTGATACCCCCACATAAAAGACCTAATTACATATACACTCACAGTTATTTTTGACCAATGTCCATCAAATATCCTCAGAGCTTATCTCATAAACAGTTAAGAGGCCTCGAGTAAAATACTTACGTGGCTACTAGTTTGCCTGGTTCCAACTAGTTCCAAAGGACTTGCACTTGCTGAAAGTTCTTATAAATAACGTTACTTCTCAGTTTTCATCTGAAACTACCATTATTAAATCTCTTCATAAGTACCATACTATTAAAATGATTTCGTCCCACATACCAAAGTAGATTTGGTATTATCAAATGTGTATCTTAAATAAGTAAATGCAAAAATATTATTCCTTCTGCTGGAATTTCAGCTACAAACTAGAGTCCAGTTCCCACAGTTTAGAACAGCTGAGTTATTCGTCCCAGATGCCCGACGACCTTGTGTTTCGCTGTTTTACGACAACACCGTCCGCAGAATGCGGTTGTATTGTGGGGCTTCTGGCAACAACTGCTCTTATCACCCATGCTCCATCGCCATCTCGCCACTGGACACCCAGAAATGCGGGCTTTGATGAGTTCCAGAGGAAAATTAATATTTTATCTGATACCGGTATAATTTTGAACAATTTCAGTCCCTGGAGCCGGCTTGTGTCAAGGTGGTTTAAAATGGTAACGGTCAAAGAGAGCTTCCGAAAAATAAAAATTCCGCTAGCTTCAGTACCCGGCTTCACCTTGGGAATTTAACGATTTACACAGATCCAGAGGATTCAAACGATGATATAGAATACATACTTTACAGATATCAAGAAAATTCAGCCAAAGACATAGAATGCATACTTTACAGATATCCAGAGGATTCAACCAATGCGATAGATTACATACCTTAAACATACCCAAAGGATATTTTAGAATACAGACTTCACACATCCAGAGGCTTCACGCAATGAGATAGAATACATACTTTACACATATCTAGAAGCTTTAAACAATGAGATCGAATGTAGGCTTTACACATATCCAGAGTATTCAACCAATGAGATCGAATATATACTTTACAGATATCAAGAAGATTCAGCCAAAGACATAGAATGCATACTTTACAGATATCCAGAGGATTCGACCAATGCGATAGATTACATACCTTACACATACCCAGAGGATATTTTAGAATACAGACTTCACACATCCAGAGGCTTCACGCAATGAGATAGAATACATACTTTACACATATCCAGAAGCTTTAAACAATGAGATCGAATACAGGCTTTACACATATCCAGAGTATTCAACCAATGAGATCGAATACAGGTTTTACACATATCCAGAGTATTCAACCAATGAGATCGAATACAGGCTTTACACATATCCAGAGGATTCAACCAATGAGATCGAATACAGGCTTTACACATATCCAGAGTATTCAACCAATGAGATCGAATACAGGCTTTACAGATTTCCAGAGGATTCAACCAATGCGATCGAATACAGGCTTTACACATATCCAGAGGATTCAACCAATGAGATCGAATACAGGCTTTACACATATCCAGAGTATTCAACCAATGAGATCGAATACAGGCTTTACAGATTTCCAGAGGATTCAACCAATGCGATCGAATACAGGCTTTACACATATCCAGAGGATTCAACCAATGAGATCGAATACAGGCTTTACACATATCCAGAGTATTCAACCAATGAGATCGAATACAGGCTTTACAGATTTCCAGAGGATTCAACCAATGCGATAGATTACAGACCTTACACATATCCAGAGTATTCAACCAATGAGTTAGAATGCAGTCTTCACACATCCAGAGGCTTCACACAATGACATAGAATACAGGCTTTACACATATCCAGAAGCTTTTAACAATGAGATCGAATACAGGCTTTACAGATTTCCAGAAGATTCAACCAATGCTATAGATTACAGACCTTACACATATCCAGAGGATTCAAGCAATGAGATAAAATATAGGATTTACACATATCCAGAAGCTTCAAATAATGAGATAGAATATAGGTTTTACACATATCCTGATGATTCAACCAATGAGATATAATACGGACTTTACATAGATTCAGAGGCTTCACACAATGACATATAGTATAGGCTTTACATAGATCCACAGGCCAACCAATGAGATAGAATAGAGGTATTCGCAGCAGTAGCGATTTTAATTTAAATAACCATTTCAGTGTTCTTCTCAAGGTTTTGAACAGTGAGGTAGTATGTCATTAATAAATTTGATCTTGAAAAACCAATTCAAGTTCGAAACGTCCCTAATCAAGCAATTTCAACAGTCTAAGTCTAACAGAAATCCTAACGGTGTTTTGTAAGTTATATTTAAATAAAATTATTATTATTTTCGGAAATACATGAATCTGAATGCACTACAATGTCTAGGATGAATTACTAATCTAGCATTACTCCTGGATACCTTCAACAACAAAACAATAACAAATCGCACGAAGCAGAGGCAGTTGCAGACGACAAATCCACAGCCTACAGGCTGAAGGCCGAGCGGCCAATGATAGGCCATTACCTAGCATTGCCATGCTAATGGCCGGCTGCTGTTTAATCATAGGCCCGTGGTATTGTGCTAGTGAACCGTGAGCTTGGCCTTGAGGGTCGGAGCTCCGTTACAACGACACTGGGAAGATCTAACGGAGTCGAGTCACGGGATGGGGGAGGCTGAGCCTTCAGATTGTGAGCCAGAGTATCTAAGTGTTGTCTAGGAATGTTTCCAATTCTAAGCCCTCTCTAAGAGAATTGGAAAACGTAACACATTGTCATCAGCATGCAAACATTTTAATCCGCCAAGCCATTGCTGAGGTCGTTAATAACCAACAAAAAGAAAACAGGACATAAAATGGGGCCCTGTGGTACACCCTGCTTACTCCTCCATCAGACAAATAATTTTGGCAACATCCAATACTGTCCAAAGACGATACTTAAATAAGCTGTGTTCTTCCAACAAGATAGGGTCGACACCAATTATAGTCAACACCCCTCACCCTATACTGTACATTTTGCCTAGTAATGGTTCACGAGGTTGAGCGCCTTACTAAGCTTGAAGTCATTAATCATTAATCATTTTTGTTTAAATGTCGACGCTAAAGGCGATAGGAAACAGCACCTGAATGGTTATTTAAAACACACCGTAGCTGCAATCGTTTCATTTGATGTTTTAAAATGTTTTTTTATATAGACCGTACTTAAGGTTTTAGGTGTTGCCAATGAATATCCAAACACAAAGAATAGCAGGTCTATTGTTACAAATTCAAACACTTTTTTCACGCATGGAGCATTGTAGACGAAGTCTGCACTCAAACAAAACATAGCGCAAGAGGTTCATGCAAGCATCAGCTGCTGTCTTTCTCCCGCGCTATATCTTCTTGTTTAAGTGTAGAACTAAACCGAATGGTTACAACTTTTGCCCGAATTTTGCCCATGGATCTGAGCTTTTTACTTTTTATTGGTTGTGGTATGCAGAGTATATTTTACCTGTTTATTTTTTTATCCACTCACAAGTGCCACAAAAAAGTTGTGAAACGGGAACTTAATTTGCTGTCAATTTAATTTTGTGGAATGAGAACATATTTTTATTTACAACATTTTGTTTACTGTAAAATTATTAAAGATCAACTGAATAAAGATATTCATTAATAACTCAGATTATACAATTCTGAACATAAATTATTGATTACTGTTTTTTTTTTAATAGGACGAGTCATTTATAATAAACAATTCCTATCAGATTGGGTAATAGAACACGTACAGACACCTCGCGACCTGTCCCTCCAAAAAGTACACCCCGGAAACCAAAGCTCCGTTTAAAGACACAAGTATGAGAAAGCGTATGTGAAAGCGGTATACAATCTGACAGTGAACGCGGCAATAAAGCCGCATATATCGCCATGAGAACGTCGCTCAGACAACGTTCTCGGCTGTAAACGTAAACTGCTTCTGGTGTGACGTCATCATAGGATTCTTCACGTTATGACAACCTAATTGTGCATTCTTGTAAAGATTAAAATTTGTTTTGCTTTTCTGTGTATTCTCGCCAATCTAATTTTTTGCGTTGTGAATGGAGTGTTGTTACTATCCAAGATTTACCATTTTTTATAACACACAACTAATTAATAGCCCAATAACAAATGTCAGCAGCGTCCAGTTTCAAAAAAATTTCAGATTTTGTTCAGGATAGGTTCGGCAAACCTCAGGTTACGAGGCCATCACTCCACCTCCTACACTACCCAGCAAATTAATATTGATAGGGGAACACTTCAGGAGGTTGTTTCAAGTTTAGAATCGACTCAGACTCACATATTTTTTTATGAGTGAAAAGTATGATTAAAAAAGACGTTATAAATAAACCAGTTGTGCAGTATGATCTACTTATTTAGCACCAAAGGACACAAGGATATAACTATTGACACTTGATCATAAACCAGCCTATATCAAATCCTACTAATATTATAAATGTGAAAGTTTTGATGTATGTTTGGATGTATGGATATTTAGAGTTCCATCACGCATAAACTGGACCAATTACGTTAAAATTTTGCATGAACATAGCTTACATATCACATTAACATATAGACTTAATTATGTCTACATATAACCTTAGGGCTCCACCCCACGGGTCCTGTAAGTTTCAATGGAAATATTATGGGGGATATCAGTTTTTAAATTACCAGCTGTAGGTGTTTATCAGTTAGGGCAAAGGAAGTCATATGTAAAACTAAACAAAAATTTGATACTGCTGGTCAGGTTAATATTTCTAATGTGTTTTATTTGTCCCGAGCGAAGCTGCGGGTGACAGCTAGTACAAAATATGTTTACAAAATCACGAGTACATAAAGAGTTTTTGGGGAAATTTCATGGCAAATCGAGGTATAAAATGGGAATTTTAAAATAATTGTATGGTTTATTAGTCACCGCGAAGTGGAAACACTGCGTGTCGCGTGGTTACGAGAGGTCAGCGCTAGGTCACAAAAATGCGAGTCGGATTGTCGTATAAACCCGGTCCAAACTGTGACATGAGCGGGGTCAGGTCAGTTACGGCTGTGGAACCGTTGTGCCGGAGCTGGTGCGGTAAAGTCTCGGATTTGTTACTGTGTTGGCCGCCCACACAGCCCCTGCGATGTGTCTCGAGCGATTAAGGCCACTCGTAACAGTTATTTGTTTAATTCGCCAGATGTTCATTTTATTTTACAATTTTTATTTATGCTGCAAACTTAGTTTGCTAGTACAGACAAGTTTTCAATGTTAGCGATTTTTTATGGGATAACCTTTTTTGTTTTAGCGAATTTCCCCTATAGGGAAGAAGCTATTACCGTAGGTCTCATGGTAAGACTTAAACCCGAGACCATGATGACTTTTTGTTTCGAGGTCCCCAGACGCCAAAAACAATATTCGTTCAAATTTATATATATATTATATATGTGTGTGTGTGTGTGTGTGTGTGTGTGTGTGTGTGTGTGTGTGTGTGTGTGTCCCACGATAACTTGATAAAATAACGGATTTCGATTAAATTTGGCTCAAATGTGTATAGTGACATTCATGACTATACCAGAAGTTCAAAAACCAGAAAAATCGGACCATGGGAAGGGGGGTTTATGGGGGTTTTACATTTTCCAAAAATCAGTTTTTTGCACTTTTCACCCTACAATTTTTAAAACACTAAATTTTGGTTTTGAGCGTTTTATACAACTTAAAAAACAAATAATTTATTATTTTAAATTATTAACCTAGGTTAAGTGGTTGCGGAGAAAATACAAAAAATCTGCTTATAAAATCTCTTATGTTAATCTTATGGGAAAAAGGTTTTTGGCTTTTCCTATTGATTTTAATGTAAACTTCACATTTGCTTTTACCAATCAATTCATCTCTACAAAACAATCATTGTTGTGTTTAAATTGTGATTCTACGTCCACCCGTTGCAGAGATATTCAAAATGCTAAACACAGTACGTTGTCCAATGTTATCCTTATGGAGAATAAATAAAATTTGTTATCTTGATTATTTATGAATGTAGATTGATGAAACTTGGTATGTGGCTCCACGTAGTACTGGTATATTGATATTTGCACAAACAATTGATTTTTTTGTTGACTATCCCAGTAGCAGCAAACCTGCATACTCAGCCCTAATTTTATTCTTATAAGTAAAGTTTTATATCTGCCTTAATTATGAACATAAATTAATAAAACTTAGTATGTAGCTTCACCTGGTTGAGTTATATTGATAATTGCATAAAAACACATATTTTATGTTCCTTGTTGCAGCAAACCTGCGTACTCAGCCCCATGTTATTCTTATGGAGAATAAATAAAATGCTATCGATCACTTATTTAATTATGTATTTTTATAAATCTTGGTATGTGGCTTTATGTGGTAGTGAGAAACATAGGCATGCATTGGAAATTCGCTGGGTACGCAGGTTTGCTGCAAGGGGGTGTTTTATTTATGCTGTAAACTTAATACAGTACAGACAAGTTTTCAATGTTAGCGATTTTTTATGGGATAACTTTTTTTTTAGGTAACAAAGGGAATACTGGCATTCTCTCTTTAACTCTCTTTTAATTAACAAATCCCTTTTTACTACTAGAGTTGCCGATGCGCAGGTTGCACGTTAAATTACCTGTATCGAATTAAATTCAATCTTATTCATAAATTTTATCATCACCTGTTTTGACTTAGTTGGCTTTTTCAGTGTAAATTGGTGCCAACGGTACGTTGACAAATAAAGAAGTATGAGCCACCCATTAAAACTATATTTTTTATTGTTTTGCATTGTTTGCTTATTTCTCGTATTTATTGGCCCATGTAATCTTCAAAGTGATTGCCCAATTATTAGTTTTAATGGGGAATTAAGGGGGATATGACCTACTGATAAAACACTATTAAGAAGTAATGGATAACTATATTTAGAATATAAAGTCCAGTATTCTACACAGACATTCTTCTAGCAAACTATTTTTTTTTGTCCAGATGAACACCCAAGTTACTTTATTGAAGACATTAAGGCTCATTTGTTACACAGTTTTTTTAAGAAAGAAAGTTCCCCCATACCAGTGTATAATAAACGCTACACAAACACAAATACTGTAACAATTTGAAATACCCCCGTTGCAGCAAACCTGCATACTCATCGAATTTCAAATGGCACCTCACTACGTCCTGAAGACACTTAACTGTCATCAAAGCATATTCTTAAATAAGCAAGATATAACATTTTATAGGATGGCTAAAAGTAAAATCTGATCCCAAAACGTCCGATTTTTTAAGGTGCTCCTAAAAGTTCAAACCAGCAATGCCTCCTTTTAACTATGCATCAATCTTTTACTTAGTAAAGAAAATTCATTTAACCGATGTAGTTCAACAACTACATTGATTTAATGTAATTTATGTTGTTTTGCGCTAATTTTGAGTTAAATTTTTATGAAACGTTTCCTTTCAATTTGATTGGTTGTCGGTGTCAGTTAAGGGACAAACTGATGTGGAAAACATTAAGAAACTCAAATAATAATTACTGGTAACAAACTCAAGAATGGTGAGATAAGCTGTAAAATCTACTTAAAGTTAACTGTTATTTACACAAATAAAATAATACAAAGCACTACAATGACACATTCAACATAAATATTAAATTCCATTAAATTAGCTTTCTGGCACAATCGTTCTTCATTAAAATATACAAACACATTTTATTAACGTAGATTTGTTTCCAATGATGTTTTATTATTAAAACTTTTGATATTGTATATTTTTCATGGTCTATGGCGTACACTTAGTTGTTATTTATTTATCGTCATGCTAGATTACAGGGAGAAATCCAATTGCAGTGCAGCAGTTTAACATATTATAAAAAAAGAATATCAGTAATTAATAAAAATTTGCGTAACACTTGCATGTATTCTCTATCCACATTCGTTTTATGTGTTATGTACAATTAACATGCATTTCATATAGAAAAATAATGTTTTTTGCTGATTGCAGAAAAACAAAAAAAGATACAATGTTGGTGTAAATTATAAAGTTTCTAGGATTTACAAGACCTTTTCAATAGTATGATTTTTGACATACACTACCACTTGAATTTTTTTAATTTTTGACCTATAGTTATTTTCAAAATAAATATTTTTTTAAATATAGATTGTCTCAAAACATGTAGCATACCAGAGTCGAGCTGAGTTTATCACGAGTAAGAAATTTAAGTCGGAAAAAGGTACGAGTAGTGGTTTAGAAAATACAGAGTATTCCGTAAATGTTAATATTTTGCATAAAAATGGCCACCATTTCGAAACGAATAAAGATAAGTGAATTCTGTTTTCGCCAAAATGTTTATTTTAACGAGACCTTTAAAATGATGGATAATATTCCCTATGTTGACATTAGAACATTTTGAGATTCGAACCCGTGACCTTCAGTTTTGTAACATCCTGTACATAGATTTTGATGAAAATATTTTTAATAGATAGCCAATATGCGTTTTAGTGGGAAGATTTTTGTTTGACGACTTTAGACCAAACCGTTCTCTCGATAAACATATATAAAAATATGAACGAATGGTGCTTTTGGCATCTGGGGATCTCAAAATGAAAAGTTATCATGGTCTCGGGCATAAGTCTTACCATGAGACCTACGGTAATAACTTCTTCCCTATAGGGGAAATTCGCTAAAAACATTTTCAACCTCTAATGAATGTAAATTATGTATACTCGCATCATGAGTTTTTTCATGGGCTGATGTAGAAAAAACCTAGCAGATTACAAATGTTCAATCTACATGGGGTATTAAAAACACACTTGTTTCATACAAACGAGACATAAATCGCAATAAGCCGAGTATTATAATGAGATAACGGAGTGCCAGACCACCTTCACGGAACGCCGATTGTTATTGATTAAACATAAACCATCCAGTTGGAACTGTGGGAATAGTTTACTTCTAATCGACTGATAAATACAGATTATCAGTGTAGATATCACGCGATCTATCTATCACGAAGCTTCATGAATATGCGTTTGAGATATTAGAAGTCACAATCTATCGAACGCAGTAAATCTAGTTTTTATACAATTAACACGATATTACTTGTCCCCTGGCACCCAGTCTCATTCTCATTCCGCTCGCTCTCCAGGTAATAAGAACGGAACGAAAACTGATCCCTGCGTAACTCCCGGAGTCAATTAAGCCTCATAAATTAAGCCTTGACATTGAGCCACTGTAATGGATTCTTTACCTTGCGAATTAGTGGTAGTAAATTAAAACAACAATCAACAGGGGATCGGAGTTAGCCCCATTCTATCGTTTTTAATAAACTCATTGATTTATCACTGTGTGACAGGAGACAAGGAATTTCGCAAGTTGTTATTGAGCCATCAGGATTAATCTTGGAAATTTAACCTTTGAAAATGAATGGAGATTAATAACGAAACCAACCGCTAGTTTGAGAAAGACTAGTTGTGAAATGTTTAGGAAATGTTATCTTCTCAGTAATAAGTATTATTGTTTGATTTTTGTGTGTTGTGTTCTTGTTTGGTTGAATTGTGTTGTGTGTGTGTTAGAGCTGTCGTTCTATCATCTTAATGGTTGTGAATTGTTCAAGATAAGTGTACCGCTGGTTAAACAGCACTATGGACGAATTTCAAGAATGTCTAGGAATTATTATACTAAAATTTACTTATCCTAAATTATTACCAAAAAAAGGTTTTCATGGGTTGTAAACAAATATATACTTGAAAAAATTACGGTAACTAATACCGTAAATATATACGGTAAAAAATTTGAGGGAACTACTCAGAGTGTTTAAGCGGTATTAGTTTTTGCGGCAAGACCGCAACTAGTGAACATATCATAATTAACACGCGATGTATACTATATATCCTTAGGGCCTACGATTCGAAACCATCCTCGTCTAAATTTGATTCAGTGGATCAAAATTTTCGTAGCTGATGGTTTGTACCATATGATTTAAAAATGATTTAAAAAATCTTAAAATATTCATGGTGGCTACTAGAGTTTTTTTAAATTAAAAAAACAAATGTGTAAAAAACGGAGTGTGTCTTTACCGTATATATTTCCGGTATTAGTTACCGTAAATTTTGTTCAAGTATATATTTGTTTATAACCCATAAAAACCTTTTTTGTTAATAATTTAGGATAAGTAAATTTTAGGATAATAATTCCTGGCCATTCTTGAAACTCGTCCATAGTGCTGTTTAATCTGCGGTACACTTATAATCGATCTTGAACAATTCACAACCTAAATTCTCAATTAAAAACCATTTTTTATGAAATTTATCACTTCAGATTTAAACTCGGCACGATTCATCTTCTGTGTAAACCGTTATTAATCCGAAATCCGTTCGGTAATTTATTCGCTATGCACTTCGGATTTCCACTGTAGCCGACGACAATCCGACACTCCACGTTGGTGGTTCGAAGTGATTTACGGGGGATAATCTCAATCCAGTCCAGCCTGGCGACACAGGTGCGGCCGTAAACAGGCGATCACGTGACCTTGGCTGACCTTGACCGTGCTGCGCTATAGCGGGCGACGCTGACATGGGATGAGGAACGGGTCTCGAGCTCGTGAGATCAAGGAGGTCTATTGCAATCCTGGAGCTAACACTGCTTAAAGATACTTGTCGAAAACCGAGCCGGTGGTTTTCCTAGGTTGGTTCACATGTGAGGTAAATTTACAGTGCTTTGAACTGCAGTAATGGATCGTTCCATTCTTATAAGTGCGTCTACTCAAGCGAATAACTGAAATTAAAATATTACAAATTTGAAAAAAATTCTTTTTGTTGAATTTAAGTGTCTATTCTTGCTGTGAAATATGATAAAATATAAAAAAATAATAAATACAAGATTATGAATGTTCTAATCGTGAATAATTATTCGTTTTATTCACTTTGTTGAATCGTTCAATTTTAGCTAGTAGTTGTTTGCCTTATCACAAAATGGCGGCGAACCGCTCGCAATTTCTTGATTAGTGGTTTCTCTAGTATTCCCAACAGACCTGAGAGACGGAGCCAACGAGGGTATATCTAGAAGCCTACGTGGTCGATCGCCATTTCCCTCAGGTTACCATAACCACTGCCTCTGCTGTAAATTCTCTCTTCCCAAGTAATATGATAGTCAGCTGACAAACACATAACTTGTGAAGAGAGGATGTCAGTGGTTACCATGTTAGCAGAGTGGACAGAGGGGCAAAATGGTGGTCACCATGTAGGCATTTTTTTACCCCAGACGAGACATCTACATCTACATATATTAACCTCGTTGGTGCTCCAATTACTCGAGTATTCAGTTGCATATTTTTCCAGATTCCTTCTTTGTCCCATCCTGGATCTCTCTTCTCCCAATCCTGGCACTACCCCAAGCTGATTGGACAAGGTCTACGGCCGCTGAAGTTATTTTTACTGTTTGACGGGTCCCATGCCACTGTGGTCATCGGGACGGACTTTGGAGGTAACAGGTAACAGTACAGTCCTCGGAACTTCGCCTATGCCAATGAGTTTAGTTTCCTTGGCCCATATGCCTGTTGCGGTGGTATGTGAGCAGCGTCAGCTGAAGATTATTGGTAGATGCTATAAAATAAGAACATTAATATTGTGCATAAAGCTTGTATTTTAGCCACAGTTTCGCTTTTGATGTATCATAGAAATCAACTATATTCCTGAGAAAATGATCACAATTTTAAGAATCCTATACTCTTATATGAGCAATGTTTGCTTGATTGGTTGGTTGCACAATTATCTCGAAAACGGCTCCGAGGATTCCGCTCAAATTTTGGAAATAACTAAGTTCTGGTATAAAAATATGTTCTAGGCAGGTCTCATCCCAAGTAAAAATCAAATAATGTTAAAAAACTATATTGAAAAGTTAAAAAAAATTAACATCGGGCTTATGGAGTTAAAAATCAAAACAAAATAATTGTATCAGCTGTTCATAATCAATCAGGGAACTGTGAAAGTAATACCTTTTTGTTTATAATTGTTGACACGTGGTTTCCTAAGAGCAGTGAGTAAAGCTGTTGAGTGAAGACTGTATATATAGATTAGTCATATCCGAAATCGTTCAAAGGGGTATTGAGCTACAAATAACAACTGGAGTGACCTTAAAAATGCAGAAAAGGGGCAAATGAGCTATAAAAATCTGATTTTCAGTAGGGGAAGTGGTGAAATATTACTCCAAGTCATCTAATCAAACTGACTGGCCTTTCCCCGAGCAAAGCTCGGCCCCCAGGTACTAAAGTTTAAACTAAAAATAATTAGGAATATCAAAAAATAAAAAAATCGAATACATTTAACCATTGACTTTAGATACTTCAGGATCAACATTTAATGATTTTGCCATTAATTGTATCAATGCAATCAACATTAGACAACGAATTTTCTTTGGTATGAGACTAAGATAGTAGCAGCTCATCCCCCATGGAGCTGGTTCTTGTGATAGAACAAATGTTTGAATACTTATTTGAAACTCTCGGCGTACTCGAGTACATGACAGCAGTGTTCTCGGACTGTGACCGCGAGCGAGTAGGGACGTTCCGATACTTCCGATACTAGTACGTATCGATACTTTCCTTCCGATACTCAGGGTATCGGTATCGGTATCGATTAACCGATATTATCGTGGTATCGAAAGAAAAATTGGAGTATCGGTATCGGAAAAATAGTTCATTTTTTACGTTGTTCACTTATAGATAAATTTTAGTGTTGGCAATATAAAAACATATAATAACTTAAAAAGTAGTTCTTATAACTTTTGATAGAGAGAATCAACCATAAGGTAAATATTATCATTATCATAGATGAATTACATACATCTGGTTACACCTGTTTATTCCGCAATTCCGCCCTTATTCCGGAGGTTCCAGATCGTGATTCGTTTTCAAACAATTCTTTCCATTTGTTATTTAGTTTTTTTTTATAAAAATTAATTGTTAATAAATATTGGTCATAATTTTTTTTAATGAATATTTTTCTTAATTATTACTGTCTGTAATGGTTGTTTCAGGATTAATAAACAATGATTAAAATTTTCGATACCATTCGATACGACACTGAAGGTATCGATACTTTGGATCCAATAGTATCGGGTATCGATACTTTGGTTTCGATATTGTATCGAAACCAAATATCGGGTCCAAGCCAGTATCGGAACGTCCCTAAGAGCGAGTACCCCCTGTACTCTAGTATGAAAGAAAAATAATCGAGTACTTCGAGTGCAAGGGTACTCGAGTAAACGAGTACTTCATTCTCAAGTACTTCTTGTCTGGTTGCATCTGAATTCGTTTTCCTCTGAAACCACAAATGACTAATCTTTGTAAGTATGGGGGTAACTTATACAAATTATGGAGAGTTTTTGGTTCCGTGAAGATTTTTGGTTTCAACAATGAAATCAAGGTAATTTATAAGGAAATTATAAACAAAGTCATGGCGGTCAGTCAGCCAATCTAAAACAACATTATTATCAGATTGGAGGCTTGGAAAATTTCCAACGGAAAATATTCTTGTTTCTGGATGATTGTTATTTATTCATTTATATATCACTCCAGTAGAAACATACATGTTTTATAACAAGTACTGTTACTGTAAATAGTCTAAGGGGTAAACTTGTAGTTGTTTACCTTTGAAACAAACAGGATGTAAAATGAAGCTAATACGTTGGCTTCAAAACTGTTCAGCAGAATCCACTTTTTCAACTCACAAATCCTTTACCCTTTTCCACTTCCCTTGCAATGCTTACATGATAAGTCCACGGTTCGTTCTCTCATTCGGGTCCGTCTAGACGTTTGGACAAGATACAAGAGTCTAATCTGGAGAAGTGACGGAATGGTGATGTGGGTGATGCATAGAAAACGGCGCGGCGTAACAACACATTTAGCTATACCTAGCTTTTAAGGAAACTGATTAATCGTTGGCCCTTTCCCAACGCTGCACGCTAATTGTAGACTGACGTTGTAGCTAGCTGATTAGCCAAGCGTCTTAACACACCCCCTTGACTTCTTGCAAGTCAGTAACGTCAGGTGATGCAAACTTTAATTTAGAACGCAATACTTTGATATCTTCTAAAAATTGTATTTTATTTTAGAAGACTCGAGTTCAGAGGAAGAAAACTATATAAAGATGAACTCACTGGACGCTGTTGAGGTATGTTACATCCAAGAATTCGTAAAAGCTCCTTTACCGCCACTAGAAGCCTATCCCATAATACTTACAATTAACGCCCGAACATTCGGCAAAACTTAAACCAAAAGTTTACTAAACTTTCGTCAACGCTTACAACAATGTAAACATTTTGGTAATCGGTGTTCCCACACTATTCAGGAATACGCTAAAAATTCTGTGTTTGGCCAAATATTCGGCGTATTGTAGAAGTGTAGGACCGAAGACCAGTTGCAATTAATTATTACTCACCATTTGGCCCTAACGTTACCTCACGTGGATTCTAAAATCCATGAATGGTAACGTTACCTGTCACAAACGTTACCAGTCAAAAAGGTTACCTCCCAGAAGGTCTTCCCTCTAACCGTATTTTGATAGTGTTTTTACCTGCTTCCCCCACAAGGCCAACATTTCAACTTTAAACTTTCAAAATTCGTTCTTCCTCAACTTATTATCAGAAATCGTTGATTTATGATTCATTTTAAAAAAGTATCTAGCAATTTTAGTGAGCAAAACGTTATCAACACAAATAACGAGTTCGCACGCAGCACGCTGACGTGAGGGAAGTGAATTTCCATTTAAAAAACTATAAAAACTCAAAATCAGTTAAAAACATACAATTATTCCAACTTTTATTCAAATCTGAAAACATTGATTTTTTGGCTGTTCTGATGCTCCTGGTTCTATTTACCTGCAATGCTGGGAATACAATTTTGCGCATTATAAGGTTAGGAGAAGGTCCAGTCAGGCTTTAAAGTAGGCGTGAGGTTGTTGGGGATGATAATAGTACACCAGCAAATGAATAACAGGCTTTTCTAATGTAAAATCCCCATAAGACAACGTACTGTGTTTGGTCGATACACATTTTCTTTAATAACTCGGTAAATATTTATGCTAGAATGACGAGAGAGGGCTTAAAACTTTCGCCTCTCCAATTCCCATCTTTTTACATGCATTTATTTTACATACCGGGCTTTTCTGACCCTTTTTGGGCCCAAAAACTCAAAATTTGGAAGATTAATCCCCAAAAAGGGGGTTTAGAGTTGTCCGATTGTTTTGCCCAACGAACTTGTCCAACTGATTACAGAAAGGAACGTCCCTACCAAATTTGAAGTTAATCGGACAAAAAATGCGACCGCTAGAGTGCAAACACATATATATATATATATATATATATATGTCTATATATATATATATATATATATATATATATAAAATTTTGAACGACCCCCCAAAACGTGTTCAGGGGGTCACGTTAGGAACTTCTATGGTGGTCCCGGGCTTAAGTTTCACCGTGCGGGTCATGCTAATAGTTCACTTTCCAAAGGAAATTCACTAATAATCGATCAAAGAAATCCCAAGTATTCAATATGTACGATTTTTTATGGGTAAACAATTTGTGACATCGAAATTCGCTCACTTAAATCGCTAGCGATATTTTAGATCTTTAAAATAAATCATGAATCATCGATGTTTGATAATCCGTTGAAGAGGGCGGAGTTTGAAAGTCAACATTGGTGTTGGAGAAGCAGGTAGACGGGGGACTGGAGCCCCCTCTAAAGCGATTGCAATCCATCGAGAACCTTACGCTCCGTTCAATCCAGACGCAAGAAGCCTTTCAACGCGTTTGGAAGTTTTGGAACATTCGGCGATAAATCGCGTGGAGCCGGTCCTCGAGTCCTCGATCCGTCTATCACTCTCGCTCCCCCGTAAATCTGCCCCTGGACTCCTCTCCAGGGCTGGGTTGAGTTACGGACTGCTTTATGCGGCCTTGTCCCGTCCACACCTTTCCCTCCGTGAGGTGTCTGTTACAGGATCTGCCGGGACTCCTGGGTAAAGAGTCACGCGGTCGCCAGGGTCATTGGGGACGAGGAATGAGGAACGAGGGTGGAGGTCGGGGAGGAGGTGAAGAATAGGATAGAAGGGGATTGGGCTTTCATGGTTGTACTCGGTGAAAATAACCTGAGGTGAGGGAGTGCATAAGTTGTTTGTAAAGGTTTTAAAATACTTCTAGGCTTATCAAAATAATCCAACTACTGTAATTAGCAGTCCAAATCGATTTCAGGTCCGGAGACTCGTCATCAGTGATGTAGGAAACCGAATTATGTTAAACGTTATATAAATGTTTTTCTAGGGAGCCTTCATTGTTTTATTTTACCCTCCAAAACTCACATGTTATGGTATTTTACCCTTAGGAATACAGGGAAGACGAAAGTGTATCAAGACAATGTAACGAAACAGGATTTTTAAAAGACGTACCCCGCATTTTTAGAAACGCTCTAGAAAAACTTTTTTGTAAATACCTTAATTTGACAATATTGGGTTTTTGAATGTTTGTTTAAGTAGGCATATGTTTTAAACATAAATAAATGTATATTTCGTCCACATTAGTTATTTTTACTAAAATCCACAGTTTAGGGACACAGTTAGTTTATGGTCGTTACAATCTAAGTCAGCCTTTTATTAAAATACATCACAATTGACGAATATCCCATAAAACAAATGATACCCGGATCCAGTATCTATAATTTGTTATTTACAAAATCTTCATATCTTGCTCAGGATCGATCTAGCCAATCTCAGACTACGAGGCATGCACTCTAACCTCTACTATACCATGCCAGTTGGTATTATTTGTTTACAATTCATTGTTGGTGATGGTGATTTTTGTGTTATTTAAGAAATTATTGAGGGCAATTGCCATCACGCAATAAATGAGGAATATCGTTTCACGACGTTTCAGGATCAGGAACCTGATCCTGTCTTCAGGCGAGAAGAATACCTAGAACATAATACAAATTAGTTTTCCCTTGAAGACGGGGTCAGATTCCGGAACCCGAAACGTTGTGAACCTTGTTCTCTCATGTAATGGTGGTAAACGTCCACATGTATTTAAAAATATGATTTAATACTCTGTAGATGTATTTCATATAGTTTTTTGAAATCAAATTTGTCCAACTAATGGGTTTTGAATAGGCGCGTGTGTTGGCGCCCGCCTAGGCGCGGCACGACGGTGGTATACGGGGGCCACCTTACACGCGCGTGTACCTTGTAATTACCAACGTCGTAAAACAGCCTAATTAGACCTGGAGAGGGGAAAAGCCGGGGAAATTGTGCCCACGGGAGTTAAAGTACAAGGTAGTCGTGAGCTGCAAATCCTCAGGGGACCAACGAGGCGCATAAAACACCGGGAGTGGGTGGTTATTGTGGCTGATCTTACGGGGCTTCTGATTGTAATCGTCGAAAGATGTTTATTCTGTCGAAAGATTTAGTGTGTACTTCACTCGATAAACATTGACTTTAAAGTGTTTAAGAGTGTATTTACTGAGCAGATGAAGACTGCTACTATGCTAGAAACATATTTTAGCGAATTTCCCCTATAGGGAATTAGCGAATTTCCCTTATAGGGAAGAAGCTATTACCGTAGTCGGTATGGTAAGATCTAGGCCTGGGACCATGATAAATTTTCGTTTTGAGGTCCCCAGACCCCAAAAACACCATTCGTTTGAAATTGTATATAAATATATATATATATATATATGTGTGTGTGTGTGTGTGTGTGTGTGTGTGTCCGTGGGTGCGATAACTCTCGTAAAAAAGGTCCGATTTTGATTAAATTTGGTATAAACGTGTAAAGCAACATTTATGACTTTAAGTTCGAAAACCAGCCATATCGCTCTACCTTAAGGGGTATTTTGGGGGGATTTTGTACCCCAAAAATGGGTTTTTTGAGCTTTTTACATATAATTTTTGAAATAGTCAAATTTTAGTTTTTACCATTGGATTCAAATTTAAAAAACACACAATTTGGTATTTTGATCATTCCTCTACGTCAATCGGTTACCGAGATATTGAAAGTGCTAAACACAGTACGTTGTCTAATGTTATTCTTATGGAGGAATAGAAAAATGTTATATCTCGTTTATTTATGAACGTATACTGGCAAAAATTAGTATACGGCTTTATCTGGTTGTGGTCTATTGTTATTTGCTAAAAAAATTTTTTCTAAAGGTTCCCGTAGTAGCAAACCTGCGTACTCAGCCCCCATGTTATTCTTATGGAGAAAAATTAAAGTGCTATGTCTCACTTAATTATGAACATAAATTAATAAAACCTCTTACATGACTTCACCTAGTTGAGTTATATTGATATTTGCCTAAATGCCCACTTTTTTCGTTCCTTATTGTAGCAAACCTGCGTACTCATCCCCCATGTTATTCTTATGGAGATTAATCAAAATGGAATATATCGCTTATTGATGAATGAATATTGATGAAACTAGGTATGTAGCTTCACCTAGTTGAGTTATATTGATATTTGCATAGAAACCAATTGTTTATGTTCCTTGTTTCAGCAAACCTATGTACTCATCCCCAATGTTATTCTTATGGAGAATAATTATAATAGTATATATCGCTTATTTGTGAATATATTTTTATGAAACTTGGTATGCGGCTTTATGTGGTATTAAGTTATATATAATGCATTGGAAATTCGCTGAGTACGCAGGTTTGCTGCGACGGGGTATTTAGTTTTAGTTTTAGTAACCACCAAAATAATTATGAGGTAGTTTGTTTGCCGTTTTCAAAACATAACTGTTCATTGTATATACATTGTTTTATTACAACTTATTGTTTTCAGAACGTTCTAGTATTTTCACAGGCATAACAAGGGTTGCGGATTTTGTTTCATAGTAAAGGTAAACTTGGATTGAGTTGACAAACCAAGATAATGTTTCAATAACTAAAGTAAACTTCTACTCCAGTTAAGTAAATATGAATTAAATTAACATTTTTCTTATGAGAGAGGCTCGACACAAAAATGACATGACCGAGACCAATTTGTATAAGCGTAGCAACCGAGGTATAGTCCGGGTAATACATAATTACACCACTTTTCGCTGAGGTGGACGTTGGTCTTGATTTTTCGGGATGACCCCGATTTGTTTAAAAGGTCATTCTGGACAGTCTACTTAAAACAAGTGATGAATAGGGTAGAGGTTGGTTTATTTAGATGTGTCCTGAATTTTGGTCAGTAAAATTTTGACAATAATGTTCATTGATAGGTATTAAATAATTGCCTCATAGTAAGAAGTATCAAGTATAGTTATTTGTGTATTAAGGGAGTAAAGTGCAAATTTGTCTCCCTGAGGGAAATTGTTGGCCGTAGGCGAGGGCGACAATTTTCCCGAGGGAAACAATGTACTTTACTCCCGTAATACACACAACTTTTTTCCCACACCCCAAAATCCACAAGTATCGATAAGTATTCACAATCGCTGTCCATTTTATAACTAACCTTGGAACTCGGAACGTTAATTATTGCAGTGAAATATCAGCTGATTCTGTTCCGCATGTTATAGCTACAGCGTTGCCAGTTTTCCACTGCACTTTGTTGCCAGATTGACAATGTTATTCTCGTGGGTTTACTTTGTCTCCCGTGGGAGTCAAAGTACTTTTTGTCTCCCTTGGTGGACAAAGTAGCTCTTTACTCGTTCATTACAAGGAGTAAAATTTGACTTTACATGGTAGGTGGGGGAAAAGTTTTTAAACCACAATTTAATTGCCTTGCGAACTGTAAATTCACCACCATAGATGACCAATGCATCGAATGAAGCCGCTTCATTTAAAGCTTTCTTTTGTTCAGGTCTGCTTCGAGGTGTCTCTACGCATGTAACATTCCCACAATGGTATTACGCTGTTAAAAGACAACGGTCTAACCTCAAAGACACGTGCATTTCAAACTTGTATCCCGCCACCCCGCAAACTGTTTCATCTAACATGTGAGTAAAGTCACTAACCGATAGATTATGGAAGCGCCTGGTATTCTATCATGGAGTCTATGTCAAAGAAATGCACTACAGGGAGATCACGAAACTCCAGTATGTAGCTTCTATCCTAACGGCGAGGTTCTCATACCCGAACAATATGAATCTCCTATCCGAAATATGCGTCGATCATATTTGAGCAGTATAAGTCTCACATCTGAACCGTGTGTAGTTCATCTCATTTGTAATTATGAGGTATCAGAGCTGTGTATTGCCCATATCCTAACAGTATAAATCGATCCGAATAGTGTCTAGCAGTGTAAAGCTACTCAGATATTTACAAACAAATGTTTGCCGACATCTGGTACAACCCTCCTCTATTTTCCAGACTTTTGAAAAGTCAATACTAGCGGAAAAATTAAGAACTAAATCAAAATAAAAAAATATTTATTTATCGAATTAATTACCGAGTAGTCGGAGCAGACTAGGGAGAAGTTTCCCGCGCTGCCGCGGCGATCGATGTGAGCGACCAATGGCAGCGCGGCTCGGCACGCCCCCTCGCGGCTCTTGTAATAATTAGCGGTGTGGGCCAATCAGAGGCGGCGGCCTTGGCGGGAACTAGGCCACTGAGCCACGCTGCCGCTCCCGCTCTTCCTAACCTAAAACACACTGCGGGCGGCGCCGGTAGCCCTCCACCACACGCAGACCTGGGACATATACTACTGGTTGAGTGGTCGACATGATGGAGGATGGAGGGTGGTGGAGCGTGCCACAAGATGGCCTGCGTGGTGTGATGGATAACTCCACGAAAAACTATACGAGCCGTTAAGTGGCAAATCAGGGTAAACGAATCTTCGTATTATTAACTAGTGGCTTGTAGGGCTATAGATAGCCCTTTATTTAGGATTTATGTTCTGGTAACCGTTTAAACTCTGAGGAAAATCCTATACTCTAATATGAGTAAGGTTTGCTTGCTTGCTTGCGACACTGATCTCAAAAATGGCTCCAACGATTTCCTTCAAATGTTCGAAATAACTAATTTCTGGGATAAAAATAAGTTATAGACAGGCCTCATCCCCAGGAAAATTCAAATAATATAAAAAAACTGAAATTAAAAGTTAAGAAATTAACATTGGGCTTATGGAGTTTCAAATCAAAACAAAATAATTGTAACAGCTGTTCATAATCAACCAGGGAACTGTAAAATTAATACTCATGTTGTTTATGATTATTAACTTGTGTTTTCCTTGACAGCAGGGATTAAAATATTTGAGTGAAAATTACATATATAGAGTAGTAAAATAAATCAAAGGGACATTGGGCTATAAATAACAACTGGAGTGAACTTAAAAATGTAGAAAATAGGCAAATTAGTTTTAAAAATCTGACTATCAGTAAGGGGAAGTGGTGAAATATTACTCCAAGACATCTAAACAAATTGGCTGGCCTTCCCCCGAGCAAAGCTCCGCCCCCAGGTACTTAATCAAAATGTAAGTAAACACAGGCGGAAATAAAACAGCTGTTTGAATCGCATGAAATTTTAAACAGCAGACCCCATGTTTTATATAGGATAATTTTTTTTGGCTTACGTGCAAACTTCTATTTTGAAGAGTCCCTTGGGCCAATACAGTTAATTTGAGCCATAACGTCCAAACGTCCACAATTTCCTTTGCAGAATTAGTATGTAGTTATTTAAAATTGTTGGTAAGGGTAATATGTGCAGGATTCTGGAGATAACCACTTGAACTGTTTCTCGTAATGAACATCTGTTTATGTCATCATCTGGTTAAATTAAATTAATTATCATAAAAATAATATTAGAAATTTGAAGACCCGTGGAATGGAGTTCTAAGGTAAACCAGAAATCAAAAACGTTAACTTTTCTTACTATGGGCCTTCTGAATTAGTAATCTTCTGCAGAATGTCACCTCTCCAGCAAGTCAAGAAGTTGGAGAATTAGTGAGGATCAACCCAGGCTTTGGTTTCATATAATACAAAGATTATCTTTTGCTATAACTACAATTCGCTAAGGAGATTTGGTTTTTGTAAACATATCTCATACGTCGTTTCTGAACCGATTTCCTAAGCAATTGAGTTATTATAAAACATTGTCTGGTCCGTAGTTGAGCAAAGCGACTTTCAAACTTCGATTCTTACATTCTGAAAATCACAGGGTGTATCACTGTGGTCTAGGAGTATTATTTCATCGACGGAGGTTCTCCCAGCCCCAATCACCACTCCCAACTTCCCAATGTAGGCGTAGGACTGCACGGGTCAGGGAGGGAGAGCATCGCCGCACAATCTGTCGGCGAACTCTGGAACTACTAACTAGTGCATCTGGAACTCCCAATAGATTCCACCCAGTATTTCCACTTGAGGGATTTTTATCCCATATATGGGATATTTTGAATGATTGTGGGATAAAATGGGATTGTGGGATAAAGTGGGATATTTTGGAAATCAGCATTACGTCTGCTAGGTTTCTTACGACCGACCACCTTAGCAGTAGCACTTCTTATTCTAGTGGATTTTCTCGTCGTACTGGCAGTTGCGGGGTTTCCAATTTCCCACGTTGTTCGTGAATTTCCTATGGAAAGTGAACTATTAGCATGACCCGCACGGTGAAACTTAAGCCCGGGACCACCATAGAAGTTCATAATGTGACCCCCTCAACACGTTTTGGGGGTTCGTTCAAAATTATATATATATATATATATATATATATATATATATATATAGACATATATATATATATAGACATATATATATATATATATATATGTGTGTGTGTGTGTGTGTGTATGCATTCTAGCGGTCGCAATTTTTGTCCGATTTACTTCAAATTTGGTAGGGACATTCCTTTTTGTAATCAGTTGGACAAGTTCGTTGGGCAAAACAATTGGAAAACTCTAACCCCCTTTTATGGGGATTTTAAATTTAGAAATTTGAGTTTTTGGGCTCAAAAAGGGTCAGAAAAGCCCCGGATGTAAAATTAACGAATGAAAAACTGTGGGAATTAGTGTAGCGAAACTTTTAAGCCCTCTCTCGTCATTCTAGCATATATATTTACCGAGTTATTAAAGAAAATGTGTATTGACCAAACACAGTACGTTGTCTTATGGGGGTTTTACTTCAGAAAAGCCTGTTATTCATTTGTTGGTGTACTTGTATCATCCCCAACAATCTCACGCCTACTTTAAAGCCTGACTGGACCTTATCCTAACCTTATAATACACAAAATTGTATTCCCAGCATTGCAGGTAAATAGAACCAGGAGCATCAAAACAGCCAAAAAATCAATATTTTCAGATTTGAATAAAAATTGGAATAATTGTATGTTTTTAACTGATTTTGAGTTTTAATAGTTTTTTATGTGGAAATTCACTTCCCTCACGTCAGCGTGCTGCGTGCGAACTCGTTATTATTTTACCTATTTTATTGCACCTATTATTATTTTATAAACGTCACAGAACGATGAACGAACACAAAATCACATCAATGAATGTCGCTGGCCTGGCCATGTTGGAATTAACAAGGATAATATTTCCTATTATTTTTACCTATGTCGTACTCTTTAGTACTACAGTACCATTACAAATATTAATACCTCTCACGGAACTAAATTATTCAACTTAGTTAGTTCACTTGCCAGTCTTATGGCAAACCGTAGCATTTATATCGCATTACTCAAAATCCTTTGAGGTACTAAAATGTAAAATATAGGTAATTAATAGATCTAAATAAGCTCTATCTATCATATAATATTCAACATTAACTGTGTTACTGTGTTGCACTGTTTGAAAAATCAGTGGGAAAGTGTGGGATATTTAGAGGAATATTATAAGGTGAAGTGTGGGATAAAGTGGGATTTATTGTATCAACTCGTGGGATATTTGTTACCGCTGAGTGGAAACACTGCAGTCAACATGTACGTGGGAAAAACACTCAAATAATTTAATTGTTCTGCACTCACTAACGTAGTTCTTTGTGTATTTCATTTGTTTAATGCAAATACTAATGGTTTACAGATAATGATACGACTTACCAGGTTGGTTCTTTAACTATTTAGCATGTCGGTAATTATTTATAATCCTATTTTTAATGTTAAATTTGTAATATTCTTTGAACCATCATTGGTAACATTTAATTTTCGCTGTCTTTCAAACAAATTTAAATTATATTGTTGTTCATTCCTTAAAGGGACACTAGAACTGTATTCAACAGGATAAACAAATATTTTCCTTTTTTGAATCCCTTTGCCCGAATCAGCGAGGCTACCTCGCTGGCCCGAATCTCCTCCATATCCCATTATTACTCACTCTAAGTTTGAGAACTGTTCACTCAAGCCCTACCAACTTTAAAAACTCAGAAACTCTTTGCAAATCGGTTTTGACTACTCCCTGTGGTGTTAACAGTGGCCTCCAGCATTGATTATACTTATATAATATACAGATTATACATATATATATATATATATATATATATATATATATATATATATATACAGTAAAACCTCAATCAACCGTCACTCGTTAAACCGTCACTCTCTGTTAGCCGTCGTCCGTCTATGAGAATATTACTATTTATTAGACTCATGATTTGCGCTTACTGCTTAGTCTGAGCGTCTGTATATATGTATGTATGTAAGCCATATGTAATTAATGGCTCCAGTCACTAAACATTTAGCGTTTCTACCTATGGCTCGTTTTAAGGAGCAAAAAAATACCTTGTGATTTCAGTTAGAACAATTTCGATGTCCCAAATAACAGTCGTTCAATAAGTTAAAACTTATTGAATATCGACGATGTTTCTGGTTCACTCTTTGTGATTTCAAATGTTTGCCCACTGAAATCACTTGTTATTTTTACTTTTTCCCCCTATACATAGTATATGGAGAAAGTATTGTTTTCGTAAAAATTTTCGAATTTGAGTTGTTAGTGGAAATATTCGTTTTGGTGCTCCCTGAACCCAAAAAAGTGGTTTTTACGTGATGTCTGTCTGTATGTGTGTGTGTGTGTGTGTGTGTGTGTCCGTGTGTGTGTGTGTGTGTGTGTGTGTGTGTGTGTGTGTGTGTGCGTGTGTGTGTGTCTGTGTGGATGTTTACAGACCTAGAGCCCTAACCTATGGGCCGATTTTTATGAAATTTGGTATGTAGGTACTAATCCACGAGATCTCCAGGTGTTTTTTTCACTTTTTTGAATTTTTGATTTTTAAGGGTAATTATCCCCCAAAAACCGCCAAAAAACATTAAAAATCCAAATTTCTTAAAAACGGCTCTAACGATTTTGATGAAACTTTCGTGGTTTGTAGAACTTTAGGTTTCCAACAAAATGACACCACCCGCATTTCTGGAAAAATTCGGTTTCAGAAATTACAGGACTTAAAACATCAAAAATTCAGTTTTTTTGGATTTTTCATAAAAAAATTATAAATGTTAAAAAAGATTACTATTCACCATTAAAAAGAGCTCACAAAACTAAATAAATTAGTATTTTAAATTACTATTCTACGATTGCTAGTTGCGGAGAAAATTGAAATTTTCATTTAGCGGTAAACACAGTATGTTGTCCAATGTTATTCTTATGGGGAATACAAAAATAACTATTTCTCTCTTATTTACTGATCAATTTCATTAAAATTTTATATGCAGGTCAAGTTAGCATTGACCAACAGATGATGTTCGAAATGTGTTGCTATTTAACCCTGGGGGGGGGGCAAGGGGGCATTTCCCCTCTCAAAACTACTGTGTGTAGCAACGAACTCTACAGTGCCTCCAAAAAAGCAATTTGGGTGGATATTTCTGAAAACAACTATTTTAGACAATTTTCTGTACATTTATCTATACTTCATATTCTATATTTAGTAAATAACAAATATTTTTGTCATTAAAGTTTGGCTAAAAGGGAGAAAGTATGTGTCAGTTTCCTGATGCCGTTTATTTCTCTTTATGATAAACCATAAATCAACTATTTCGAATAATCCGTTGAGGTGGGACGGGCTTTTCAAATTAAACATATAATTGGGTTATTTTGCCTTGTGGGAGAAGCAGGTAGATCCGCAAATTGTTTCGTGACAGGAGCCCACTCTTAATAAATACTTCATTGTGCAAGGCTCGTTCCCCACCTGATCCACATACCCGGTTTCGTCTGCGTTTCCCATGCGCTTGAACCAGATCGATCGATCCCACCATAGTCATTACACGAATGAATATGTATCATTGTCTTCGATAGTGCTAATAGCGCTATTTGCATCTGTATCGAAGGCTCCAGTGATGAAGTAGCTTTAGATATGTCATTCACCATTATTGCTAGTGGGTTGACGCTGCCCTAGCCTACGCTGCAGCGGTGCCTTTGGATACACCTGATCTATAACTAGCTTTTGTCTTTACTCTATCAAGCTATAAATATATTAAAACGTTCCTCTGGAAATGCCACGGACGTCGTTACTCCACTAGTCAGAGCCTAGGTTGATGGCTCAATTAGCCTAGAGTACCTGAACTATGAGGGCTAGGTGGCGATGAAGAATGTTCGTTAAAAATCTGATTGTTTGAAGGCCTTTTAGCGAATTTCCCCTATAGGGAAGAAGCTATTACCGTAGGTCTCATGGTAAGACTTAAAACCGAGACCATGATAACTTTTCATTTTGAGGTTCCCAGATGCAAAAAATAACATTCGTTCAAATTTATATATATATGTGTGTGTGTGTGTGTCCGTAAGCACGATAACTCTCGTAAAAAATGTCCGATCTTAATGAAATTTTGTACAAATGTGTAAAGTACCATTTATTTGAACGGGTTCGAAAACCAGACGAATTGAACTATCTGAGGGGGGTTTTGGGGGGGATTTATACCCCAAAAATGGGTTTTTGGGGGTTCCTACATGTAATTTTTATTCAAATCAAATTTCAATGTTTACCATTGAATACAGAAAAAAAATTTGGTATTTTAATCAGTGATCTATACGTCAATTGGTTACTGAGATATTGAAAGTGCTAAACACAGTACGTTGTCTAATGTTATTCTTATGAAGAAAAATAAAAATTGTTTATCTCGCTTATTTATGAACATAATTGACGAAATGTGGTATATGGCTTCATCTGGTTGTCGTTTATTGTTGTTTGCACCAAAAACAATTTTTCGCCTATGGTTCCCGTAGCAGCAAACTGTAGGTACTTGGTCACCATGTTATTCTTATGGAAAATAATTAAAATGTTATATATCTCTTATTTATGAATGTATATGGATGAAACTTGGTTTGTGACTTCATTAAGATGAGTTCTATTGATATTTGCATAAAAACCCATTATTTTGTGTTCCTTGTTGCAGCAAACCTGCGTAATCATCCCCAATGTTATTCTTATGGAGAATAATTAATATTTTAAATATCGCTTGTTTGTGAATATATTTCTTATGAATCCTGTTAAGTGTTTTAATGTGTTATTTTATATAATCATTGAAAATTCGCTGAGTACGCAGGTTTGCTGCGCCGAGGGTTTTTAATTGTAGGTTGTAATCCAGGGACTTTACTGATACGGAAGTTGACCTAAACGTCTTTTTAAGAGGGGGCTCCGGTCACGCATATTTTTTTTTTTATCTGCCTCCCCCACAAGGCCGGTGTTAACTTTCAAAGCTTCACCCTCCTCAACGGATAATCCGAAATCTTTGATTTATGGTTCAACAATGGAGCAAAAATATACCTAGCAATTTTAATGAGTAGAATTTCAATATGGCAAATAGTTCATCAACAACAAAATCGGGAATTTGTAATATTTTGGATTTTAATTTAACGATTATTATTTGAGATATACAAATTTTGATTACTGAAATCAATAGACATTATTTTGATCTTTAAAATTAACCGTTTAAAACCAACGATATAGAATAATCCGTTTGAAAGTTAACATCGGCCTTTTAGGGGAAGCGGATAGAAACGTCAATTGTTTCGTGATTTGAGCCCACTCTTCATGCTCAAGAGTGGCGTTGTTATGCTCATAGACTATACTACAGGTTCCCATAGGGTTTGTTAAGATTACTAAAGAGAGCGGTTCATATAGAGATCGGTTCTGGTATATAAACGAATTTTTAAAATTTCCAGAGATTCTGACCACGATTGACCCTCAGGATTGATGCAACTCGGCTAATGGTTTGATAAATCTATCTCAATAGAAACCATACCAGCAAGTATCATGGTTAGGATGATCTTGCTAATGAGACTCTCGCGACATGAGATACTTCCTGCTACGAAATTTGCTGAAGTAGAATGTTCTCATCAGCTTTTTGAACTTAAGAGGATTCATTAATGGTAACTGTGTTACGACTTTGCCGAATGAAAACAATGTTCCAGATTCATTATATCTTATTTCTCACCCTCTATCCGAAGAAATTTTGGGTTCTCTGTAGTTTTGAGTCAACTTGAAGGTGTAAAGTATCCCTCTATAGTGAGGTATTTTCTAAAAAGATTGGGTACTCTGGTTTATATTTTGATTAACGAACATTATCTTATCAATTTGTAGATCAGTTCTAAATGTTAACCGACTATAAACTACTGTAACCACGTTTACCAATAATTAATTGCTTAGACAATTGGATAAAGATAAATTAAAGTTGAGAGCTCAGGTTTTCTGATCTGGTAAAAGTTCGGAAACTGGCTCTAGAGAATTGAGGATGTACCAAAGGTGACACACCACTGGATAATCAAAAACTGAGACTTACATCTTACGTATAGTTGTACCCATGCTTGGCCTCTGCACTGGCACTGGTACTGGTACTGGTAATCCTACCTTTTCATCAAGCAGAGAGCGGAGTGTTTTTGTAGACTAACACGCAAATGTGGATTTTGAAAACTTCTGCAATGACAATAAAGTTAGACTATCAACTTTAACCATGATCTCAAACAAATTAACTGCGAGCATTCAGACGTTCAAAGATAACAGGAGTCTTGAGCATTTCTTTCCCATAAAACAAGTTTCAGTACCTTGGCCGACCAGTTAATTCACACTCGGTTTAATTAACAGTCAAGATAATTCTAAAGCTACTGTCGTAGGGTGGGAATAAAGAACGCCATTAGATAACACGCTGCTCACCGGATGCTCCCTTCTCACACGCAGAGACGGGTGCTGAACAGCAACGGCTGTTTAATTAGACGATTCTCTAATTGGCCGAGCTATCAGCGTACCAGGTGAGTTTGGACCGTTTCCAACCGATTTACTGTCTCGAGCTCATCTCACCGGTGTCGGCTGCAAGAGCTACTCACCTGTATCTCAGTCTTGGCTTTAACACGTCACAGAGGTGCACGAATGTCTGTGGGAAAATGCTGTAGGTTTTTTTAGCGAATTTCCCCTTTAGGGAAGAAGTTATTACCGTAGTCGGCATGGTAAGACCTAGGCCCGGGACCATGATAACTTTTCGTTTTGAGGTCCCCAGACCCCAAAAACACCATTCGTTCGAAACTGTATATATATATGTGTGTGTGTGTGTGTGTGTGTGTGTGTGTGTCCGGGGGTGCGATAACTCTCGTAAAAATAATCCGATTTTGACGAAATTTGGTATAAGCTTGTAAAGCAGCATTTATGACTTTAAGTTCGAAAACCAGACAGATCGGACTATCCGAAGGGGTATTTTGGGGGGTTTTGTACCCCAAAAATGGGTTTTTTGAGTTTTTTAAATATAATTTTTGAAAAAGTCAAATTTTAGTTTCCTCCATTGGAATCAGCTTAAAAAGACGCACAATTTGGTGTTTTGACAATTGCTCTACGTCAAATGGTTACAGAGATATTGAAAGTGCTAAACACAGTACGTTGTCCAATGCTATTCTTATGGAGATTAAGAAAAAAATTATAGCTCGCTTATTTATGAACGTATTCTAACAAAACTTGGTATATGGTTTCATCTGGTTGTGGTCTATTGTTATTTTCACAAAAAACCCGATTTTTACCAATAATTCCCGTAGCAGCAAACCTGCGTCCTCAGCCCCCATGTTATTCTTATGGAGAATAATCAAAATGGCATATATCGCTTATTTATGAACTTATATTGATGAAACTTGGTATGTGGCTTCACCTAGTTGAGTAATATTGATATTTACAAGATACCCTATATTTGTTGTTTTTTGTAGCAGCAAACCTGCGTACTCATCCCCAATGTTATTGTTATAGAGAATAATTCAAATTTGATATATCGCTTATTTTTGAATATATTTTTATGAAACTTGGTATGCGGCTTTATGTGGTATTAAGACTTATATTTTGCATTGGAAATTCGCTGAGTACGCAGGTTTGCTGCGACGGGGGTATTTATTTATTTATTATACGCGAATTATCCAGTATTAAATAATAATTTTATTACTACTTATTCAGCATAGTTAAAATATTTTACCAATTTAGGATCAACGGTATTGTTTATTAAACCTTTACTAACTTTGCCCATTATGGATTACACTACAGCGTGTCCTCTAAAGCATACAAAAGGCTAGACATTTACAGTAATTATTTGTTTAGCAAAATATAAGATCTTTGAACTATTATTTTAACTCATTCCGCAGGGTCCGAGTTGTGATGCACTCACCCGGGGATGGGATGACACCATTGCACCGCGCTAAGTGTCTAGCCAATACGGCGTCAAATAAAAACGTCTAATGATTTTTTTTCTGTTTCATGAACCGCCTCCGATGATGATGGGGTTCCGTGCTGACCACGAGCCAAATGGAAGGAGGAACAAATAGATACAAAACGGGATTCCCTCTGGCTTCTCACAATGCTTAAGTATAATTAGGTTAAGAAAGGGAAACGGAGGAGGGATTAATCTTGAATGAACTTTCTGTACTTAAACGAAAATCAAACAAATCACTTGTCTTCTTGTCCAAAGGAACATGCACCACATTCACTTTCACATTCACACTCAAATAAAAAAAACATGGTTGCAGGCAAAACACAAACAGGCGGAGCTGGGGAGACAGTTACGAACATGTCAACAGAGAAAGTGGAATGGAACGATTCTGGGGTAGAGGTAATCAGAATTCCAGTAGACGAAAACACAGTTCCGAACACACTTCTTGAACACAGTATTTGAGACCCAAAACGAACCAGCATCAGTCCATGTCAGCTCAGAAGACAAACCCCCTCAGGAATGTTAAAGCGACATCTCCAACCACCCCTCAACCAACCCCAATCTCACACCCAAAACCAACGCAACCATCATCAGTCCACCATCACTACCACATTAGACAGCAAAACGACATGTCCTAAAAACCACCCCCCACGAACAACACTCACAAAAATCCAAATCACAACACAATCACTGGAAGAACACACAAACAAGACATCTCGTACGATCCAAAAACAGACAAACTCATGAAAAAAGCCAAGGTGAGAACCCCAAAAGTTCCTCCATTCCAGGTGGGTGTGGACGTTCGGAACTAGCATCAGATAATGGAATGTAATTCGGTAATGAACGGTAAAGATTTTCAAACATTTCAGGTGTAACCCCCCCCCCCCTTTTATCCCCAAGGTGTTTGGAGCTTCTAGGTTTCAACCAGCAAAGCACCTCCCTTTCCCATGATACAGTAGCTGGGTTCGCCCAGGGGTCTGTATCAATATCAATAAAGGAATCGTTGATTACTTTAAAGATGGATACTTATTTAAGGCCGAAGGGGCGATCCCATTATATTCTCGCCTTATGAAATCAGGGTTTGTAGTAACCTGAAAAGGGTCTGTCTAGTAAAACAAATGTGTGGCGATATCTGCTCATTTAGGGAAGAGGTTTTGGTTTTAATGGAAACGTGGATTTAAGAGGGGGCTCCAGTCACCGGCTTCTCCCATAAGGTCAATGTTAACTTTCAAAGCCGCCCTCCTCAACGGATTATCCACTATCGGTCTATTGTTCATTTTAAAGAACAAAAAGATCCCTAGCGATTTCAGTGTCCTAAATGTTTATATCTCAAATAATAATCGTTCAAAAAATCCTTAGTAATATTCTTCAAAAATAGTAAAAATATTTTAAATTTTTACGATTGAAATATTTGTAATAAAGAAATTCTGTTCACTAAAATCCCTAGGTATTTTTTTTGCTTTTTAAAATAAACCAAAAATCAACGATTTCTTATATTCCGTTGAAGATGGACGGACTTTGAAAATTAATGCTGTTCTTATAGGAGAAGCAGGTAGAAAGAAGCTGAGGACTGAAGCCCCCTCTTATGGTGCACTTGATTAGGTTAATGTTGCAATCAACGAGGTTAATATATCTAGAGGTCTCGTCTGGGTAAAAAAGTGTAGCCTGCAATCCCCCCTCTGTAGCCATTTTGCCCCTCTGTCCACTCTGCTTCCAAGGTAACCAATCAAATCCTCCTTCCCAAGGTGTTGATCAGCTGACTAACATATAACCATAGATTAAGCGTACTCCTTAGGAGTATGCTTAATCCTATACTCTAATATGAGTAAGGTTTGCTTGCTTGCTTGCGACACGGATCTGAAAAACAGCTCCAACGATTTCCTTCAAATATTCGAAATAACTAATTTCTGGGATAAAAATAAGTTCTAGACAGGCATCATCCCCACGAAAATTCAAATAATGTAAAAAAACTAAAATGAAAAGTTAACAAAATTAACATTGGGCTTATGGAGTTTCAAATCAAAACAAAAGAATTGTAACAGCTGTTCATAATCAACCAGGGAACTGTCAAAGTAATACTCATGTTTATATGATTATTAACATGTGGTTTCCTGAGAGCAGAGATTACAAGATTTGAGTGAAGATTACATAAATAGAGTAGTAAAATAAATCAAAGGGAAATTGAGCTATAAATAACAACTGGAGTGACCTTACAAATATAGAAAAGAGGCAAATGAGTTATACAAATCTGATTATCAGTAGGGGGAAGTGGTTAAATATTACTCCAAGTCATCTAAACAAACTAACTGGCCTTCCCCCGAGCAAAGCTCGGCCCCAGAGGTACTCTATGATATAACGAGGATGCGATTGGTTACCTGAGGAAATTAGCGGTCGAACATTAAGGCTTCACTTTCCACACGAGACGAGACCTCTAGATAAATTAAGAGTCTTCATCACCGGAAGTTGCTCGACGCCATCTGGGAGTTTTGTTCCATAAGGCCAATGTTAACTTTGTGCCTTCATTACTCCTCACCTGATCGTCTCAAATAATTATTTTTGGTGTCAAATTAAAGGGTTCGTCGTCCTCTAGGGAAATACAATGTCGAATTCCTTAATTTGGGTACCATAGTTTCATAATAAATAGTTTAATTTTGAACTGAAACACTGTACATGTTCTCATCAATTTATAACAAAATCCAAATTCGACTATTGCATTTCCCTAGAGGACGACGAACCCTTTAATTGACACCAAAATTAATTGTTTGTGACGATCAGGCGAGGAGTAACGGAGGCACAAAGTTAACATTGGCCTTATGGAACAAAACATTAAGATGGCGTCCGGCAACTTCCGGTGATGAAGACTCTTAACCTCGTTGTTGTAACCTAGTTTTTAAACTTGTTGACAATTTTAATCCCGCTTATCAAAACAAGCCTCCTGAACCCCTTGCCCCCCTCTAGCCCGGAGCCCATCCGTGGGTGGCTCGGGCGGTCTTGGCGTTACGGCCCGTTAGTGCGTTTAAACGACCCGGTGGGTGGGACGTATTTGAATTTAGCACCACGAAATATGCAACGCCGCTCCGAGCGAGGTTCCAAATGCAGATCAGGCCCGCGGGCGTTTATAAATGTTAGTAACTTGGCTGATCTCGAAATATTCTTCATCATACTCAACAAGGCTGAGACATACATTTTGTTGGCAAAAAGTAGTTTGGAATTTAGCCGGAAGAATAGTCACGTGGATTACTTACTTACGGTCAGCGTCTTCATCGCTTGGCGCTTTTTCAGGCATGCGGTATGTCAAAATACAATTTTTTTTTTTGGACTCTCAAAGAGGGGAAAAGGGACTATTAGGGTAGGTTGTTATAGCAACTGCCGATCAAAAATTCACTAAGCCTTCCAATTTGTTTATGTCATTTATTTCTTTTTTGTAGGCGGCAAAGATTAGAAAAATGTACGTCCCATAAAATATGGTTCGGTTTCAATGCTGAACCGTGATATTTTGAATCTATTTCTAGTAAAATATGAGTTGGTGTAAGGAACAATCTGGTCACAGCCTTTGACTTAACAGACAGTTTCAGGTATATATAATAATGAGACTGTTAAAATGTTAAATTCCTTAAAGAATTTTCTCAAGAAGTACGTAAGGGATATGTCTACCACATTTAAAAATATAGGTTTAGTAACGCATAATTTTAATATTAATTTTACGAAGATTTCTTTTAACCTGAATCAGAGGTAAATTTAAAGTTCGGTGATCCGAAAAGTTTTAATTGGTGTTCCTTGTCATTGATATTAGATGTGTAATGTTTGTTTTATCTGCCTATGCTAAATTATGCGTAGCAGGTTGTTAATGTAGGTGCCTTAGCTAAACATGCTCATTTGGTTCAACTGCCCCACAGTAAAGCTGATAGAGGTCTTATTAGCATACTGCTTAACAGTTAGAGCTTTTTTCTCCGAAACATTATTTTGAGAGTGCCGTAGATGAGTCGAAGGTGATGACCGTGAGTGTTTAGGTACGAACGAATAACGACGATGTTACATTACTAAACTTTCTAGTTTCGAAATAATTGTTAGAAATTTGCATTATAGAGTAGGTTTGTAGTTTTTCCAACTCGAATGGTCAAAATAAAAGGGCATGAATCTGTAATATGATTAGATTTCAGTATTACAAGGTAGGAAGTTGGCACCGAGTAAAACTGCACTGAATCGGGGCTATAAAAATTAACCTATAAATTTTAAGAAGTTTGCTTTTTACGGATGATACTGGTGTTTGTTTGACTAGAAACCAACTTATATATTTGTCGTCAGCTTGAAACCCATCATAAAACCTCTCCGAGCATAATATAAGGTATAATTCCCCACAAAATCTGACCATCGTTAAAACCAAGTTTAATCAATTATTGATTCTACACTCGAATACGGCAGGGGTGTAATTGGAATAGGTAATAGGGTTTTGTTCTTGTTTTTATGTCTATCTACGCCAGTGGCATTTTTTAAGACTTTGATAGGGAACGGTCCAAACCCTGGTCTTGTTACTATCTAAGATCGACCTGTTCTTAGAAAGCATCATTAATTAATAGCCCAATGACAAATGGCAGCTAGGTCCAGTTTCGACCCTTCTCAAAATTTTGTGATTTTGATCAGGGTCGATCTGGCGAACCTCGGATTACGAGGCGAGCACGATAACCACTACGCTACTCAGCCAGTCAGGATTGGTGTAGGGCTCGAGTGTTTAATGGCCGGTGAAGGGTTCGGTGCCGTATTCAAGTGTTTTATAGTATTAAGCGTTGGTGCCGTACTCGTGTACTTCGCAACCAAGTGATCAGCTTACTACCGGATTTCTCACAGGACACACCGGTGCGGTGCCGGCTATAAACCAAAACACACTCACTCACAAGATACAAGCTTAACTCCCAGGCAAATAAACACGCTCCAGTTGCGAACCGAGCCGTGAACCGATAAATCGCGTGCGAGGACAACCTAACCCGAGCCTACTTATCTCATCCGTCGCCGCGAGCGCTGATATCGCCCCCGCCCAGCGCCTGTGACAAAGCCGATTAAAAAATTGATTAAGTCCCGAAACGGAATGAAAAATGCGCGTTTTGCAAGGGACAAGACGTATAGATAACGGGTCGAAATATTAATCTCCCGGACGCCTTTGGCAAGGCCGGCAAATTTGCGGCTGTCGGAGTCTGGTTCTGACTCAGACCGATGATCAGCTGCGATTGTCTGCATCAAGGTCCCTCTGTCTCGCTGTTGTGTGTTTGGAGCTTTTGTTAGTTGCACTATTTTGCTTAATACTAACTCAAGAGGAGTATAATGTGAGTTTGTATTTGAGGTTACATAAATTATTCAGTGCGTTGTCGAATTCCCCTCTCCATTTGAAGTAGAAATATATTGTTCCAAGAAAATACAGTATCATTATTGTCACCGATGTTTAAACATATCCAAATTCTGCTTTTTATGTAGGGATTTAACGAAAAGGGGGACACATAATTTTAAAGGGTTGTTTAAAAATAGTCAATTGGTACCTCCGTAATTTTTAAATCTTGTACCTGTGGGATGATTCGAACGAACTCACTAATCGCAGTGATGAACTCCAATCAAACCTTGATGATCATAAAAATCAGCTGAAAGGTAAGGAACACCGGAAACATTAAAAGAAAAATCCAAAATCGAGATGCTGCCCTCAGAAATAAAATATTAAGGCAAAATTGACGAGCTGGTTGCGAAACAATCCTTCTTATTCTAGGAACTTAAGGAACCACAAATAAAATAATAGTTTACTGAAATATAGTAAGGATATAGAACGAATTTAATCCACGGATGAAATTGACCGCTAATAGAGATATTAGCGACTTGCAGTATTTATATGAACATTAGTAAAATTATAACAATGCTTCGTACTAAAAATTTTAAATTTACAATGTTCAGCCATTAAGATAACAAAATATTGTAATCCAATAATTGTAGTTTTAATTTAGAAACTGCAAAAAATTAAATAGAATAGAAAATCAGAAAAAATAAATTTGCTAAAAATTCAAAACAAGGCTATTAAAAAAAACTAGCTATATTCAAACAATTCTTGTTAGCCAAAAACTGGGGAACTATTTTCGTTTCGGAAACTATCGACGAAAGTGAAGAATTTATAGGCAATTACTAAAGGTGGTAAAGTGTGCAAACGCTCACGAGACAATTCATAAAACGTAAAAGAAGACAACAAGGTTTGTAATATTGTTAACAAGTTTTGAAATATTGTTATCAAATAAATAAATCACTGCAAAATTATTTTTTATAGTATGAACTTTTATTACTACAGTATGAGCCAACCATATTTTTACGATTTGTAACACGGTTTTTTTATTTTAATACCGCAGAATTATTTATCCACGCAAATTTGAGTTTAGTAAATAATTAAACTGTCACTTTTTTATTTGAATTTGTTGACTAATATTATTACTTTAAATTCATGAAAATACTTGTATGTTTGATTACAGTTTTAGTTAATAGTTATCATTATATGTTACATACATTGTATTCATATTACGAATGACGAATATCTTATTTCATTTCCTATCTAAGAGCAACAATACTTTCGTTGTAATCCCTTAGAGATATTTTTTTCTTTGGCCTTAATACAGTTAAAAGAGCAGAGAAACAATGGTGAATGAAGAAATAAATCCCTTAAACGGTACAGTGATTGGAAACTATAGAATTATCTAGCTATTGCCTAATTAATAACCAAAAATATAAATAATTGAGATGAAGCCATCGACCGTGCAGCTTGGTCATAGGGACAATTCAGTCTTTAATCGGACATCATTACCTACTTATCTTTCAGAGCAGAATGTTGCGTACTTAAGTAAACTTCATGTTTGTTCATTACCATCCATAAACAAGCGAAACTGTAATACCGGGAACAATGGACAGTCTTGCATTAAAAGGTGTAACCACAATGGGCTGCGACGTCTGTCGTTGCACCTGCGCCTGCGCCGCAATAGACAATAGTTCCACGACCGCTCGCCAGGCGTCGCTTTCTCCGCTAATATAAACATTGCGCAAGCGCACGGAGCGATCGGACATCGGAGCTGCGCATGCGTATTGTGCGAGACGCGGTCTGACTCTGCGCAACGCGATAGTGTGTGTCTATGAACAGCCACTTAACAATGATAGTGGGTCGTGCTAAGAACAGTAAAAACTTGCATTTGACAAATTAAGCATATAAATAAAAAGTTATTTCTTTACGAAGTATTTTGTTTGGGAAGTTGGTTACGCAAACTGGGGAAAAGACAGTCTGACAACCCTCAGACTTTATATCAATTGAGACCGCTTTGAAATTAATTGGAAAGAGATTCGAAGAAAATCCTTTTCTTCCTTTAAGAATGTTTTACCTTTAACAGATTCTGTATTTTCATCACCAAAACTATTAACCAAAAATATGAGTTAAGACTGTAAAATATCTTTCAAAATTAAACAGTCATCCTAATCACCTTGCAGTGAACCTTCTGGACAACAGTGACCACATCTACAGACTAAAACGCCATAGTGTCCTGGATTTAACATTACGGTTCAAGAGATAGTTTAAATATATATTTATTTTGTTAGATTTGTTGCTGGACAAATACTAACTCATGCCTTTGTAAATTTATCACATTTGCTTATTGTTTTGTAACTAAACAGATTGTAAATAAAATATGTATGTTAAAAAAAAAATAATAATCATAAACAACATGAGTATTACTTTGACAGTTCACTGGTTGATTATCAACAGCTGTTACAATTCTTTTGTTTTGATTTGAAACTCCATAAGCCCAATGTTAATTTGTTTAACTTTTCATTTTAGTTTTTTACAATATTTGATTTTTCCTGGAGATGAGGCCTGTCTAGAACTTATTTTTATCCCAGAAATAAGTTATTTCGAACATTTGAAGGAAATCGTTGGAGCCGTTTTTGAGATCAGTGTCGCAAGCAAGCAAGCATACAATTAAACTTTACTCATATTAGAGTATAGGATTGACGCTTTGAAAGCCCTGAGGGCCAATGAAAATTATGAGGGGTTTCTGCACATCTACACGACAATATCTTTCTAAAGGTATGCGTGAATTTCTCCTACGATGCACACGAGAAAAAAGGAGGGACGGTTTTGAGCTTGCCTATTAATATAATGAATTTGTGTTACTTGATAAATTAATGTAATATTAATCTAATCAGGTTGTACTGCAGTACTAGTATTACTTGCAATGCTACATCATTGACAAGGAATATTTGTTGGTAGGGTATTTGTTGGATTTATAATTATTGTCATTCTACTCAAGGATTCAAAGAAAATAGTCACTGCCATTTATCCTAAAAACGTTACCTCAGATGAATAAAAAAGTAAACCCAGTTCAACTATTGTACCTGACCTTTCAATTGGTATGAGAAGAAGATATTTCAACTTGCTGCAAAGTAATTCCATCGAGTTCACAAAACATAAATGTCTTAATCTCGCAAATATGACCTTTCCCTCGAAGTATCGAGTGAAGATTACAAACGGTTTAATTTGAGGATGAGCATTGGATCATTTACCATGCCTTTTTTTTCTCAGGCACCGCCGCACGCCTCCGGCTCGAGCTTATCCATCTTCGCATCTCCAGACCAGTTTTTGCTTGTCGGCTTCTCAGGCGAGTACTTGAGATAGATCGTCGACACGGATCTAACGATAGTTTGTCCCAGGAATTTTATTGGTTTAAAATTTGTCTTGGCATTCCTGGTCATGTGATATTCGTGATATTTGTTCTCCGGTTTGTTTTTCGCAATGATTTGTTTCGTGCTAATAATTATTTTGAAGTTCATATTAAATTTACGACCATTGCTGTGCCTTTAACCAGAGTTTGAGGTACCGGTAACTAGAGTTATGTCATTGAATAGTTGGGTCCTTTGAAAAATTTGTGTGAAAGAGATCGATTGAATGGCTAATTGAGCTAATGACCAATGGTTGAGTGAGGAAGATAATTACTTCCACCCCCCCCCCAACTTGACATTCGTTGTCTCTATAATTTTCCCCATCGGTTAAGACGAGTTGATCTTTCCGTTGTTTTTTCGGTTAGTGATTAGTTTCTTCTGGTGTTTAAGCTATCATGTCAAATGTCATCTCAATCGATCAGCAGTATTCCCACATTCCCAGATGGAGAAACAAATACAAGTTATACTTACAATAAACTTACGAGAAAGAATAGGAACAGTAGGAATAGAGATTTATTTTATAATGACATTGTATTTAAAATGAAAATTTATTTGTTCTTAGTAAGAGGTGTCACATTTCAAATTTGGTAAAAGGCATGTTTTGCCAAATTGCGAGTTGTCTTCCAGGACTCGACCACCTACATGTTGGAATTTTAAATGACTCTTTTAGTAAACAACCCTTCCCCCTCCACCTCCAAAATCTCCTAAGTTCTAAATTTGAACCTGACTCCCTCAAATGCATGGCTTTGACCTTGCTTACTTCCAACAGCTAAGAGGACGAGTTATCACCATCTGTCTGCAGCTTGGCAGCATTGAAGGCGAGTCGGTGTGTGTTCGGGTTGCACTTGTCTGCACAACGAACAGCCCAGACGTTCGGGAACGCCCACCACTCCTAAAATCCGACCTTGGCGCGTCCTTGCCCAACGGGACCCAGGGACAGTCGACACCCCGCGGTCTGCCCACTGCACCGGACCGTGCGCAGGGGTAATTCATAGATTTCAGGGGTATAGAATTAGAGGGGACTCTCCATGTTGTGTGGGATTCCTATATCCTTCATCCTGCGTCTATTTAGAACGTCGGCCATTTCGGCCATTCCCTACTTCCGTGGGTCTACTACCTTTTACGCCTAACATTTTGCACCAAGCGCACAACGACCTACCGTAGCCTATGGATTATGGATACCCTTTGAATACTCTTTCTCTGTGGCTTGTCGAAAGGAGATAGAAGTATGCCTTCTGAGCAAGTTAACGTCTCTTCGCATTGAAGCGGGGCAGTAAGATTGACATTGGTAAACCTCATGGAAACGGTTTAAAATCGGTTGGTGTTGCGAGAGAGAACTACTATTTGACTAAATAACGCCTCAGACTCATTTGTGATTTTATCTTTATAGTGTTTATTTAGCAAACTCCCCAAAACGTATAAGTTGTGCTAAATAAGTCGTCTTCACTCGCGTTTAAACTCAACCAGGCGAAAGGTATTAAAGTAAAACTATTGTATACTAATACAAATTGTTGTATGAAAATTTTAATTTATGAAAACATATACTACTTTCACAATAAATGACTTTCAAATAAATATCGGGGTAAAAAATTGGGTGTTAAATATAATAATGATTCCATTATCATTTTTATAACAGCCAAGTGTATGGGAGGGAAAGTTGCGTCGGTAACATAATCGGTAGTGTAATGGTATTGGCAGGTCCAACGCCACTCATCCCAGTAATCGTATCTCTAACGTAGTCAGTAACGGTATCGGCATGTCTAAGGCCTCTCACCCCAGTAATCATCTCGGGAACATAGTCGGTAATGGTATCAATGTGTCCAAGGACGCTTACCCAGTAATCGTGTCGGTAACATAGTTGGTAACGGTATCGCATGTCCAAGGTTGCTTATCCCAGTAATCGTGTCGGTAACATAGCATGTAACGGTAACGCATGTCCGGGGCTGCTCAACCCTAATCGTGTCGGTAACATGGTCGGAAACGGTATCGACAATTTCAAGGCCGCTCATCCCAGTAATCGTATCTCTAACATAGTCAGTAACGGTATCGGCATGTCTAAGGCCTCTCACCCCAGTAATCATCTCGGGAACATAGTCGGTAATGGTATCAGCATATCCAAGGACACTTATCCCAGTAATCGCGTCGGTAACATTGTTGGTAACGGTATCGCATGACCAAGGTCGCTTATCCCAGTAATCATGTCGGTAACATAGCATGTAACGGTAACGCATATCCAAGGCTGCTCACCCCAGTAATCGTGTCAGTAACATGGTCGGAAACGGTATCGACAATTTCAAGGCCGCTCATCCCCAGTAATCGTGTGGGGAACACAATCGGTAACGGATCGGCTGTCCAAGGCCGCTCATCCCAGTAAGCGCACTCCAACTGTTGAACTACCGGCTGCCAACTACCGACGCGCGACGTTGACAGTTTATCTTTTATTGCTCTGCAGGGAGAATTACCAAGTACTTTACAACCTGGCCGAGGTCGCCAACGAAGAGCCTGGACCTCTCCAGGAACAAGGGAATCGATTTTGGAAATCGATAATATGAATTAAATCTGAGAAGTAGATTGCAACCGAGTATTACATTCATGCCTAAAGACCTTTAATATTGCTGTAATTGGGAATTACCATTCAGACATATCATGTTAACAAGTAATTTCAAGTTTGGGCTAGTACAATAAAAATTAAATTATATTGTACTACACATATATATAGTATACTTTAAATTATAGTCAAAAATTATATCCGACTACTTTGAAGAAACATAATTTTTTATCATTGTCGATATTTTTAGGTTAAAATGTTTAACCAGCGCAAAGAAGATGAATATATTGTTGATGATCTACATAAAAATAATTGATTTTCTATTATGTTTGAACTGTTTTTAAGTAGCATAAGTGTTTAAGATGAGAACTAATGCTCACCAATTACAAATTTGTATGGATAATCTCAATATATTAAACTCAAATACCACTGACTCACTCACTCACTCACTCACTCACTCACTCACTCACTCATCACGAAATATCGAAAACCACACGTCCACACAACGCATTGCAATGATGCCAATGATATTTGGAACATACCTTCCTCTTGGGTCTTATAGGTGCTCACTATAAGGTTTTAAGAAATGTCCATAGGGCTCCGCCCCACGGGGAGTTAAAGTTATAATCCTGTGTTATCCTTATGGAGATTCACTTTAAGCAATGTATACTATGTATACACTGACATTGCTTTAAGTTTGAGCTGATGGAAATACAAACAGCTGATCTTGATTCGTAGTAGTTCCACGGGATGACCACAGAATGCAGTACACACAACTGCAGTTTTTATATATTAAGATTATTTGCGAGGCGAAGCCTGCGGTACAGCTATTTTAAAATAAAAGTAACTATGGAAATTTTTCCAAAACTATCCATCAGTTACAACAAAAACAATTATGTTCATTGTTCATATTCCGCATACACTGACTATAAATTTGTCGTTCTTATTTGAATATTTGTTCCCAATTTAATTATAAAAAATTTCTGGTGATTATAGGGGTCATTTCTTGAGCATTTTGAGACATAACGTCATTAAAATGTTGGCAGACAAAATAAAACTTATTCAAAAGTCACTTTATATACTAACTTCAGGGTAGTCATGCTGTAGTATCAAATTATAGCTCTTAACTTAAAAAAATGCAAGTAAACCATTTTTAAGCACTTTTACTCACAATGAAATATGTTAAATGTAAAAAAGCTATATAAATTGAAAACAGTATATAAATTTAGAGTCAGAGATGTTTCATCTTTCAAAGGTATACCATACTCTGGAAGATCCTGTACGCAAAACACAAACATAGACATATTTATTATACTCATTTTACATACCTTACATGGGAACCATAATATCTGGTATGCAAGTATAGTCCAAATAAGTAAGTATGTTTTTAGTGGTGTAAGGCGTAATTTATAACAACACATTTTGAGTAGCTTTCCAAATTAATGCTGTTAGTGGTGCAAGAAAACATATACACAATCCACAAATCTCATTTTAAACCATGAATCCGGCCTTCGTGATCAACTCAAGCTTCATCATAAGTTTCATCCGCAATATCTCCGCAATCAAAAAGTTTTTTTGAAGAATCACCACCAAAAACGATGCCGATCTATTGACATGACTTGGTCGTGCACTTTCCCCCCGCTGGGCATCCGAAATGTGCTTGACGGGGTTGTCTGTTAATGAACTACAAAGTCCTCGAATGGACTGATTGAGACGATTATTTTGTGAGATCGACCAGCCAATCGTCACTTACGCAAGCGGGAGCTCTTTTAGGAAAGCTTTATTTGGAAAGTCTTAAGCTGGATTGTTAATCTGAGGACAGTTGGAAACAGACTCAAAAGATTGCCCAATGAGAAAATAACGAGTTCGCACGCAGCACGCTGACGTGAGGGAAGTGAATTTCCACATACAAACTTTTGAAACTCAAAATCAGTGTAAAAACATACATTTGTCCAATTTTTATTGAAATCTGAAAACATTGACTTTTTTGGCTGTTCTGATACTCCTGGTTTCATTTACTTGCAAAGCTGGGAATACAATTTTGCACATTATAAGGTTAGTAGAAAGTCCAAACAGGCTTGAAAGTAGGCGTGACGTTGCTGGGGGTAATAAAAGTACTCTAACAAAGGAATAACACGCTTTTCTAGTGTAAACCCCTCATAAGACAACGTACTGTGTTTAGCCGATACACATTTTCTTTAATAACTTGGTAAATATTTATGCTAGAATAACGAGAGAGAGCTTAAAACTTTCGCCTCTTTAATTCCCATCTTTTTACATGTATTAATGTTACATCTGGGGCCTTTCTGACCCTTTTTGGGCCCAAAAACTCAAAATTTGAAAGATTAATCCCCAAAAAATGGGTTTAGATTTTTCCGATTGTTTTGCCCAAGAACTTGTCCAACAGATTATAGAAAGGAACGTCCCTACCAAATTTGATGTAAATCGGACAAAAAAAGCGACCGCTAGAGTGCATACACACATATATATATATATATATATATATATATGTGTCTATATATATATATATATATACACACACATATATATATATATATAAAATTTTGAACGACCCCCCAAAACGTGTTCAGGGGGTCACGTTAGGAACTTCTATGGTGGTCCCGGGCTTAAGTTTCACCATGCAGGTCATGCTAATAGTTCACTTTCCAAAGGAAATTCACTAATAATATCTTGATTGCAAAGACAATGGTAACATTTCATGGCAAACATCAACTGCATTTTGTTGCATTGATATAAACAAAATAACAAGGCATCAGAACATCAGTCTGTTGTACATTCAACTTTACATCAGACTTATTCATTCGCACATTTGACCGAGACAAAGTTGCCGAAGTATAAGCTATGTAACATTTATTTATCCCCACGGCTCCTCATGAATTCTTCGACCTAGTGAAACGCTTCAGACACCAACAACCGTTTCAGAAGAATTTTGAATTGATTTTGGTTTGTTATACCTGATCCTGGAACTCTTTGATTACCTTAAGGTCTACTTGAGTTGGAAGATGTTAAAATACCCCTGTAGCAGCAAACCTGCATACTCAGCGAATTCCCAATAGATATGAATGTCTTAATACTACCAAAGATTACACATGCTACGCAAAATGTAAATTTGCGTAGCATGTGTAATCTTTGATACTACATAAAGCCACTTACCAAGTTTCATAAAAATATATTCACAAATAAGGGATATATAAAATTTTAAATATTCTCCATAAGAATAACATTGGGGCTGAGTACGCAGGTTTGCTGCAACAAGGAATACAAAAAATTGATTTTTATGCTAATATCAATATAACTCAACTAGGTGAAGTCATATACCAGATTTGATTAATTTATGTTCATAATTAAGGGAGAAATGGCATTTAATTATTATCCATAAGAATAACATGGGGCTGAGTACGCAGGTTTGCTGCTACGGGTGCCTTTGGCAAAAAAATAATTTACCACAGCAAAAACACAGCAAAAACATTTACCTTTAGCAAATATATACCACAACCAGATGAAGCCATATACCAAGTTTCGTCAGTATACGTTCATAAATAAGCGAGATATACAATTTTTCTTTTCCTCCATAAGAATAACATTAGACAAGTACTGTGTTTAGCACTTTCAATATCTCGGTAACCAATTGACGTAGAGAAATGATGAAAATACCAAATTGTGTATTTTTTTAATCTGAATCCAATGATAAAAACTAAAATTTGATTTTTCAAAAATTACATGTAAAAAAGTCAAAAAACCCATTTTTGGGGTACAAAACCCCCCAAAAATACCCCTTCGGATAGAGCGATCTGGCTGGTTTTCGAACTTAAAGTCATAAATGTTGCTTTACAAGTTTATACCAAATTTCATCAAAATCGGATCACACAAACACACACACACATATATATATATAAAGTTTCGAACGAATGGTGTTTTTGGGGTCTGGGGACCTCAAAATGAAAAGTTATCATGGTCCCGGGCCTAGATCTTACCACGACGACTACGGTAATAGCTTCTTCCCTATAGGGGAAATTCGCTAAAAACAGTTGTTGGGTTGCTGAACACAATAGTTATGCCTGCCTTCCGCCCCGTTTCTGAAGATTTTTCTGCCCCGGATCATATTTGTTGGCATTAAGTATACATTTAAAGCATGTACAGACGGGTAGTGTCAGTAGACAAAGCTCCCTAAATTAATTTCAGTACTACTCTCTAAAATTGATTTTTTCCAAAATTCTGACTTTTTCTGCAACTTTAATACGAATTTGTACTTAGCACACCTGTCCTATACTCTAATTCAATATGCCATAAGATAATAGACAACGCCAAAATAAGCCATTGTAATAACTTATTGGGAACAGACAAAGTAAAAATGTTTAGGGGAGTCTGATAACTTAATGTGCCAATGTGGGCATTATGGGATGACTTGAGCACTTATAGGAATGGGAGCAGGAGGGAGAATATAAGCAGCGAGCTTATGCTCAGGACATCGTAGTTAATACTGTACGACAATATTTTGCCAATTTAATATCTTTTGTTTAATATGTTAACTAGAGCAGTGGTTCCCAAAAGGTGGTCCGCGGACTCCCAGGGGTCCGCGAGTGGTTTCCAAGGGGTCCGCGAGTGGTTTCCAAGGGGTCCGCGAGTGGTATCCAAGGGGTCCACGACGGCTAGCTGGTATTTTAAATCGAACTACGGTATATGTTTTCATTCAGGAAATTTAATTTCTTTAATAACAAATAGACTAAATATAATCCATAACCTGTTTTGAATAATAATAATTTTAGCTGTCGAGAGAGTTATAGCCTACTAACAGAGGATCTATTATGGTGTTCTTCCCACTATACCTGAATTACTGGCATCTGGCACCAACATCCCTTCGTCCCTTCCACCCATTACTCTTTTCCGCGCTGCAGTAATTAACCAGTTTTGGGTATTGTTAAGATTGAGTAGAAATTATGTGGGGATTGCAACTGTCTGTATTGCCGACTATAAAAAATGGTATTTTCTTGGCGGATGACAGTCTGGCAACACTGTGTAAGTGTAGGCCTAAATGAAGTCCAGCTGTCAACAACCTATAGTTCTAGCTTTAACAGCATGATTAACAAATGTAATTCTAGTACAAAATTATAAAGTACAACAGTACGTATTTGGAATTAGGTTACACATGTTGGCTCTGAAGAAGAGCCACGTTCTCAATGCGTAATTTGCCTTGACGTTTTGAAATTATTCGATTTCTGGCTAATTGTGCAACGAAACCACAATACGTTATCTCTGAAGGCAATGACGCATTTAACACCATTTTGTACAACCTAAACTTGTGACTAGGTTTTACATGAAGAATAAATATAGAAATCTTCTCAACATGCATTATGGTTCCTCTGTGAATTTCACCAAACTGTGTCCCAATATTGAAGACATTTTGGGAAAAAGGATAGATTTCATCATTCCCACTGAACAAAATAACAACATTTGTTTACGTCCATTTACTAATTTGTACCTACTTACTAATTTCAACTGCTTTGTCAACAAATGTAACTCATTCATATGCTTTGTAAAATAAAAATAATTTGAGTCTTAAAGAACAACTTTGGAAGTTATTTTTCCACAAAAAGTACCTTTAATTGGTTATTCCCAGTTGGATGTTATATTACTTACTATTAACATTTTTGGTAATTAATAAGGTAACGGAGTATAAAATACCCCCGTCACAGCAAACCTGCGTACTCAGCGAATTTCCAGTGAATACATGTCTTAATAACACATTAAGCCTCTTACCAGAATTCATAAGAAATATATTAATAAATAAGCGATATTTAAAATATTCATTATTATCCATAAGAATAACATTAGGGATGAGTATGCAGGTTTGCTGCAACAAGGAACACAAAATAATAGGTTTTTATGCAAATATCAACGGAACTCATCTAAGTGAAGTCACGTACCAAGTTTCATCCATATTCATTCATAAATAAGCGATATATAATATTTTTATTATTCTCCATAAGAATAACATGGGTACCGAGTACCTAGGTTTGCTGCTACGGGAACCATAGGCGAAAAATTGTTTTTTGTTCAAACAACAACAAACCACAATCAGAAGAAGCGATATACCAAGTTTCGTCAGTTTATGTTCATAAATAACCGAGATATAAAATTTTTCTTTTTCTCCATAAGAATAACATTGGACAACGTACTGTGTTTAGCACTTTCAATATCTCAGTAACCAATTGACATAGAGCAATGATCTAAATACCAAATTGTTTGTTTTTTTAAGCTGAATTCAATGGCATGAATTAAAATTTGATTTAAATTAAAATTACATGTGAAAACCCCAAAAAACACATTTTTGGGGTACAAAACCCCCTTCGGATGGTGCGATTCATCTGGTTTTCGAACTTGTTCAAATAAATGGTACTTTACACATTTGTACCAAATTTCATTAAGATCGGACCTTTTTTACGAGAGTTATCGTGCTTACGGACACACATATATATATATATATATATATATACATATATAAAAATTTGAACGAATGGTGTTTTTGGCATCTGGGGACCTCAAAATGAAAAGTTATCATGGTCTCGGGCTTAAGTCTTACCATGAGACCTACGGTAATAGCTTCTTCCCTATAGGGGAAATTCGCTAAAATGTGATTTCAATCTAACACAGGTTTCAGGGGTCCCCGATGGTTTAATTTATTTACTTGGGGGTCCACGACCGACTGTCATTTGAAAACCACTGAACTAGAGACCTGTGCTGCTCTGCAGCATCAGTCAATGTTGAAATTTGAAAGTCACGTAATTGATGAGTATTGTAAAATCAAGTTAAAATATTATAGCAGTTTATGCATATCTTCCCATGGATTGTATTTACGTAAATAAATGTTCCACTCCACATCAAGTTAACAGTTAAAATATCACATAATTTCAAAATAATAAAAACATAATAAAATAATTGTAAATTATATAAACTCCATGGGGCAACATACAAGGAAAAATTATTGTTATAGAGACAGCTTTTAAATACTAATTTGTTTTAAAATTAAAGAAAATAACTTCAGATTTATAATATATTTATTTGCAAAATAAAAAAGTAACGTTTCGTTTAGCGGAAATTCTTTCAAAAGTTTGATGTGTAATGTTTATAATTTTTGCCTTAAAACATTAAACAGGGTGTTTATAAATAAAGATAACGTTCTCTTTAACCTTGAAGTCTTTAGTACTAATATTTTCTCCGCTAGAGTGCAGCTGCAAAGGGTTTTAAACGTAATGTAACAGCTGTTTTGTTTTATTACCAGTTTATCTGATTAAATCAGTTGTGCGGAGATAACATATGACTATCTTGATACTTTTTAAGGGAAAGTATATAACATATTTGTTATATGTATTAACTTAGGTTAACACTAATATTCTCAGGCCTTCTTTCCCGGGACTGGTTGATTATGCATATATTTTCCCATCAATGTTGTGTCCTATCGTAAGAAGAAACCAACCTTTCCTCATAGTGTCGTTTGTAGCTCACCCCATTACACGATAAAAGATTAAACCATTAATAATAATAAATTATTGCTTTCCCTTCATGACAGCTAATGGTAAAGCGTCCTGCAGGGTTCTTTATTTTTGTTTAGTACATCGCATAACAATGCTGACAATCTTGATAAAGAGTAAGTAAAGACAAAAATAATCACACCGGGTATAACTTATAACATCTAAAAAAAATATTTTAAGAGTCACCTCGAATTTACAAATAAAGTCACTACGTTCTCTTTTGGCTTTGACACTCGTTTCGTGACGTCATATCAAATAAGCCTTAGTTTCGATTCTCCCATGCTTTGGGAGTAAAAATGATACCATACTGCTAAAACCACCATTTTAGAACATTAACGACTGGAAAACTAAATTCAAAACTCAAAGCCAACTTAGACTGAACCATATACAATTCTTACGTCAATTTAAAATCAATATCTCAACTGCTTCATAAGGTATAGAACGCAAATAAAAATAAAAAAACAGATGCGGAAGATTTTTCTAGAAATTCTGTAGGTTTAATGTCACTTTCCGGGGAGAGTTTGCAGATAAGAAACAAAGGCTCATTACAAAACCATTAGGAATTCGATGATCATGCGTGAGTTTTTTGATGGCTCTAAACGTAAAGTTCTAATGGGTCAAAGGTTTTTGAAAGGTTAACCTTAAGAAATAAAACTTTCCCATCCAAACACAGATAGCTTGCCTATTTCTCTTATGTAGCAGCTTTTTCTCAATCTATCATCGTGAAACAACTGGATTTTATGTGTATTATTGAATGCATAAATGCCCATAGATAAAGCAGCTATTTTCTCAATTTATCTTATTCATACAACAAAAATTGATTACATGTAGATTGTACTAAAAAAAAACAGTTCCCTTATTTATTAATCTAACAAAACTTACTGTTTGAAGTCACCTCGCTGAGTTCTTGAGGACTTCGTGCTTCCGCACAACTGTATATTTATTTCTCTTTTTTCATTACCTTAAAAATGAATGGCTACCCCTTCTAATGAGCAAATTATTCGAACTTTGAGTGGCGCAGTGGAATTGGCCAGATGTTAAGGCAAAGGTGTGAGCCCAAAATTCAAAGATTGTGAAATATATAAACACCTGTAGAAAGGAGAAAAAGAAAGGAGTTGTATTTTTTGCTGCATTATTCATTGGCAAACCAAATGAACTCTCTTACTTAATGAACTTATGTTTTAAGTAATCATCTGATGTAAACAAACTTCCTCCATAAGATTAACACAGGAACTTTATGAGCCACTGGGGCGAAGCCCAATGACGATATGTTAGTTTGGATGGGTGATGACATATTTAGACAAAATTACCTATCAATTAACAAAATAACCATGAAAATCGGCCCAGTGGAACGGTCTGACGGAATGGCCAAAGTATTGGTAATTTTTTAAATGTGATTGTTAATGCAATCCCTGTTACGGATTCGTTTAGGTTGGGGCTTTGTAAATATTGTTTACGTTTTGTGTGAACAAAATGAAGTGTACTCTAAATTACCATCTAGCGTATGAGTTTCGCTAAGCTCAATCGCTCGATTGTTTCAAAAACCACTTGAACAATTTAGTTTGATTTAATAACTAAATCTGGGTTAAAATTATTATTGAATCAAAGAGGGTTGGTTTAACCCAACAAATAATCTAGTAGTGAAAAAGTAATAAATTGGATAGTTTAAAATTACTATCGTTTGGATTTCAAAATGTCAAACAAAATAATATAAAGGGTCCCCTACAAGCTATCTGTTCTTTCATGCGAAAAGGTTTGTAGACATATTAATTTTGGAGGAAACTATAGCCTACTATAGTAACAACAATAAGACAAGTTCAGGAACATAATCTATATATCCCAAAGAGGAATAAATGTAATACATTGTACTTACAAGATCATTTCCTAACTCGACAACTTACGGCCTAGACTTCGAAGAGCCACAGGGGATAATAACAGTTGATCAAGAAAACTCCGACCCCGTCACCTCGAAATTTCTCGTGACTAGAGTCTAGGCCCCCTCAGTTGCGGCCGTAACGCGCGTAATCCCTCGTTCTGCATGTGCTGAGCTCGTCTATGAATATACTTTGATGAGCAATCGTAGCGTGGTAAAAGAGAAACCACCAGTTTTAGGTTTCGTTGATGTTAGGGTTTACTTCCGGGGTTTTTGGGATTCAAGTTTCATCACAAATGAAAACATTATTGAAGAATATTTTGTAGTTCTCTTTTCATTGCCTTTTTTTGATTTAGATGTGGTAGACTAACTACCTTCTAGATTTTAAACATAGACGTTTTAAAAATCTTTCTTTGACCTTTAAAAAAATCCACAGAATTATTGAAATGCCTTTTATGTTTATTGGACACAATTTGTATCGGTCGGATGGAGTAAAATCGACTTTCCTACATCAAATTCTTAATTCTCAAATTACGAGTATGAAATCGCTTTTATGTGAAAGCGGTCCAACCCCCAAACTTGTGTTGACCCCCAGAAATCTAACCTGTGCGACCCCTTGAACCAAAGTCCGAGACGTCTCGCCGTAAGGCTGTGATTGCTGTAACGTAGCTGTTCTTGAGTGTTGTAAAAGTATATAAAGTTATAACAAACATCAACACTACTGTATGCCAATCAGCAGTCACAGTCAAGTTATGTGATGTTTTTTTCTGTAGTTTATTTTTGTTCATTTCAACGTCAGCAGCTCTTTTATTTAGAATACTGTAAAGCTTAAAAGCTTTGAAGGGAAACGGTCCAAACCCCTCAAATTTGGGGAGCACCCCGGGATGTTGACCAAAGACCCCTATACCTCAATGTGTTTTTAGCGAATTTCCCCTATAGGGAAGAAGCTATTACCGTAGTCGGCATGGTAAGACCTAGGCCCGGGACCATGATAATTTTTCGTTTTGAGGTCCCCAGACCCCAAAAACACCATTCGTTCGAAACTGTATATATATATATATATATATATATATATATAAAATCACATAAAACCAAAATTATCTACAAAAACAGTTTATATTTCGGTTTACACCATCTTCAGAACTTGATAATATATATATATATATGTGTGTGTGTGTGTGTCCGTGGGTGCGATACCTCTCGTAAAAAAGGTCTGATTTTGATGAAATTTGGTACAAACGTGTAAAGCAGCATTTATGACTTTAAGTTCGAAAACCAGACGGATCGACCTATCTGAAGGGGTATTTTGGGGGGGTATTGTACCCCAAAAATGAGTTTTTTGAGTTTTTTACATACAATTTTTGAAAAAGTAAAATTTTATTTTTTCCCATTGGAATCAACTTAAAAATTCGGACAATTTGATGTTTTAATCATTGCTCTACGTCAATTGGTTACTGAGATATTGAAAGTGCTAAACACAGTACGTTGTCCAATGTTATTCTTATGGAGGATAAGAAAAATTGTATATCTCGCTTATTTATCAACTTATCCTGACGAAACTTGGTTTATTGCTTCATTTCATTGTGGTCTATTGATATTTGCACAAAGATCCATTTTTTGCGCGATAGTTACCGTAGCAGCAAACCTGCATACTCAGCCCCATGTTATTCTTATGGAGAATAATTAACGTTTTATATCCTTTAATTATGAACATAAATTAATAGAACTTGGTATGTGGCTTTACCTAGTTGAGTTATAATGATATTTGTATAAAAGCCCATTTTTAGTGTTCCTTATTTCAGCAAACCTGCATACTCAGCCGCCATTTTTTTCTTATGGAGAATAATTAAAATGTCATAAATCGTTTATTTATTAATGTATATTGATGAAACTTGGTATGTGGCTTTATGTGGTATTAAGTTAAATTAATATGCATTGGAAATTCGCTGAGTATGCAGGTTTGCTGCTACGGGGGTATTTATTGTTAAAATTTGCTAGCGCATGTTGTAAATTGCCTAGGATTACACAGAGATTACACAGCATGTAAACAACGCAAGTAATGACTAGGCGTGGCAACCTCTGAAGTAACCATGACAAATACATTTAGTGTCTACGATTGTTTCAGAATTTTCTCCATAAAAGGCAACTGCGTTCGCACTGATTACAGTGATAAACCTCGAACAATGCGATGAGAGCGTCACAGTAAAATCAAGCGCCGAGGCAAAATAGAGATTACCGGGGAAAAAATTATAAGAGAGTTCTACCGTTGGATTCGCATACTTACGGAATAGAAGATTGAGAGCGCAATAGGCAATGGAGAAACAATGTGGGAAAGAGAGAGATATGGAGACCTTGTGGAAGACACAGGGAGAGGGCACGATCTGACCATGCATGGTCACCCGCGACACTGGAGTGATGGGAACAAGATGAGGAGTGTGGGAGTTGGGGGACCTTGGACCCAGTCGGATGATGCGCTGGAATAATGAGTACACTCCTGGGATAAAGTAGAATAAGAAGTATTCTGAGTTAATCAGAATCGGTAAAACCAGTACATTCCCAAACATCCTGAATGTTACGGCGATGTTTGAAACCGCGGATACTCGTTCCGGGGAAATTTAGACCGCATGAAATTAAGCATGATTAAACATGAAATGCGCGGACAAAACTTTACACTTTTAGAGGCGGCAAATGTAACGTTTTGTTTGCATATTCCATTTGTAACGTTTCGTCCAGTATTATAGCAGAGTAGCGTAGCAGGAACTATCCTTAGGTAATGCAGAGAATATGGGTTTGAATGACAATAAATTTGCAACTATTTTAAATCCATATCATTAGGAAGACAAATAGGATGATCATCTGTCTTGGGTGTATGTTATTTGCCAAAAGATTGATAATTGTCGAAGGCAAAGTTAAAGATTTTTAACAGACAAGAGAATATGATTTGATAAATTTTTACAAATTCCCCTCTACAGATATGAACAAATATAAACAAGTACCGTAACAAATGAATACCTCAGTTACACAGTCAATATGTTGTTTTGTTTTTGATATGTTCTAATGCGATTTAGAGATTGATTTAAGATAATTTTGTTAAGTATTTAGATGTAGGACATTCCATAGCGTACTCAGTTAATTTTTCTTTGAGCGTATTTTGTTTTATTATACCTTTTTGTTGGAACCTCTGAAACAGGCTTAGCCTTTAGAGGCCCTATTTTTCTCAGAATGTACTTGATATATATATATTTTTTTGTTAATATATCTTTAGTTTTACTATATTAGTCAGAAACAAAAATGGTCAGTTCTGGCATGACAAAAAGTAATATTGTGTTTAAATTATGAACTGTGGACTGAGAGCAAGAAAAATAATATTTATTTATTTTGTTTACTGTGAAATTGTAATTTAAAATGTTTTATTTCTGAGAAAATAAAATCTATCTATCTATCTATATATAAGAGAGTCACCCCGTGACGCAAACCCGGTGGAGTCGTAATTGTTAAGCAGCGAGCGAAATAAAGATAAGCTCGGTCTGTTCGCCTGCTCTCAAGAAGCAGTTGCGCAACTATTTGTGCAACATTCTACCGGCCGAATGTGCGTATAACGTAGAAAGCTTCTCCCGCTTAGTCCCGACCCGACAATCACCTGTTAACCGAGATAAGGAGAATCTGTTATAATAACAGCTGAGCAGATTCCCGCCAAAGTGGGGTCACGTGACCAGCTTTCCCGCCAAACCGCCATCTTCAAGTAAATTGAATAAACACAGGGTACGGCCGCTGAAATGTTTACACCCACACCTTCAAATTGAGGGTTGCGAAGATTACGATCTTATATTACTTTGACCAGTGTTAACCCCTGATTATTAAATGCTGGGCCACAATACCTATTGTATGGTTTTTGTTTGGATGTGCAATTACTGTGATAAGACTGTTGTTTCCTACTGATTATTACTTTACGCCGATATAGTAAGAAAGATGTCTAGATTAGTCCGCGCAAATTATTTTGTTAATACTATTTTTAATTTAGTGCGGGTTAAAGTAATTTACAAATAAACCTGAAAATGAGTATTACTTTTATTTTGAAAGAAGATAAAATAGCAAATATACTAAAAAAAAATAAGAAAACCTAATATAGAGTGTTTGCATGTCATCCAAACGCTTTCATTGTTTTATTTGAAGTGCGTAATTTACATTTTAATAGCAAAGTTGTATGTTTTATATTGGCCATATATGTGTATTGGATTGTAAGAAAACTCTTAATTCTCTTATGCGCAGGGAAGGACTGCCAATCAATGTTTGGGCAGTTGGCCTGTCACCGATTTTTAGTAAGACCCAAGCAAAGAATATTCCATACCTATTTTTTTATAAATTTCATATTTTATTTTTGTTAACTTTTGAACATAGAGAGTTTTGACGCCAGTGGGCAAAGCCCTTAAAGAGTGTTGGACTTTTTCTGAACTTTGTCTCATATATTAATCCTAACGAATTCTTTGTTACGTAAAATATTGAGGTTATCTTACGGTTTCACATTCAAATTGTCCACGGCGGTTTTCTAATTTGTTTACACTCATTCCAAGTTTAACGTTTTAATACATATGTTTAAGGCTATGTCTGTTAGCAGGAAGGAAATCATGATCCAGGTAAAAGCTAAATTCTGATTGTGTAATACAGAAAACAACAGAACACAATCCAACGTCCGATCCTCTACATTACATCACTGCTAATTCCCACGGACCCGCGCCTGCCTCGCCACTCGCAAGCTTGCCCGGGGTGGGGTGTCGCCACTCGGGAGCGGGGGGGGGGGAGGGGGCAGTGGTCCGAGAGATTTTGGATCGGACACGACCTAATTGCGGCCGAACAATTGAATTGGCGGATAAAAATCACAGGTGTTTTCTCGCACGAGCGCCCCGCGAGAGTAAACGCGTTGAATAAACACCGGGTGATTATGAATGCGCAATTAGCGTGATTTAATGAGCGCATGCGTAGAGGCCGCGGGGAGGCACGACGGCAACGCGGGACGGCCCGCATGTGACAGCGCAGGCGCAATAGACAATGCGCTGACCTGCGCAACCGCACCGTGGTAGCGTCACGGTCACGTGAGCGGTGACGGCCAATGATGTGCGGCCGTGGGTCACGTGACACTGCAGACTCGTCCTGATACGTGACGTTGCGGGTTATCGCTCCGCCAGGGGATAAGCTTCGTCTCATTCTAAATTAATAAAATCGCTCTTCACTTTCTAATCTAGTTGAAACCAAAATTGAAATTTGATATTCAGAAAAAGCAGACATGTGAAAAAATAGTATTCATAAGGTAAAAATAGCATTAAAATTGACAGCATCAGGTTTTATTTATTTTAATTAAATTTTGGTATCATATAAATTTTGGGGATTTTAATTAATGATTATAAATGAAAACGTACAAGATAATATTTAAAGCTTAAATTCAATTGAAAGTTTACTCGAGCCTCACAGGGACGTTGGAATTAGTCGAAAATTAAAGTGTTTTGTTCCTTATGTTCCTTTAAATAAAAATACGTTCAGTCCTTATCTTGCATATATTTACCTTTTTGTTTCTATAAATCCTGACTTAAGAGAGTTTCCTCAGTTAAATCATTCAAAAGTTAGAGCCTCGAAAGTGTGTAATCAACGTAGTTTGGATAGCAACTTTATTATCAAACAGTCATAAATCGAAGCATTAAAATCCAAGCTGGATTAAAAGGTGTGGTGATCGCTTCGATTTGATCGAAGGCTCGAGAACGCATCTTAATTTAGAGGAGTGTAAAACGAAACATTTTTGTAGACAGTAATAATGTGAATAAATTAAAAGAATTACAGTTAAAATAGTACACTAGAACAGCATAACGACACATGAACAGAACGAATGACATTGAAGGCGGCGTCTTTTGATCCGCACCTAATAGATCTACTACCACATTCAACTATAGGCGAGACAACGGAAATCACGTCAGTTATAAATGTGATATCTCAACTCATAAATCTGACATTGCGCGAATGAAAATAAATCAGCGTCCAACAATGGTTAATTATCTGAAAAGGCTGGTCGGTCATTAAGTACGTGTGTTCAATGCATTGATACATTTACATAACAAGTGGGTACAAATAATACGAGTACGAAGGTGAGAGCGACACGCGCACACGCACACGCGCACACGCACACGCGCATTGTACAGGTGCTACTCAATGACAGTGCAAGCCACATTCCGACTGTGGGCTAGAGTCGTTGCTAATAAATCATAGTTATTGAGCCAATCCCTCACCATCACTTGTCAAGTGGCTCTGTGAAGCGATTGTAGCTGTAACACACCGGTCGCTGATTACGTAAGCTTTCGCAGACTCTGTTACCACTTGTAAACATCTAATTGCATCAAGAGTGCAGCTTGTGAAACTGGCTTGAGTTGCGGAGAATTGAAACTAGTATAGGCCTAAGTTGAGACGGTGGTTTAATACGGTAAAAGGAGCTGATGTGGCGGTATAAGTATATACGATACAGAATGAATAGAATTGTACACGAAGAAATATTCAATGTAAATAGGACCAATAGGTGAAATTTAAACAATAATGTTATTAGTGTGATGCTCACTTTGGCACCACTTTACAGTAACTCTTTGAAATACAAATTTATGTATTTAATTAAACAAATATTTGAAATGTGCTAGTGAATCTATTCGCTTGAATTGGAGAAAACACTTTTATTCCAAAGGCATATACGGTCATAACTCTTTATCTCGTGATGCCGTTCCAGAAGTCAGCTTGAAACAGCTGTTCTTGCGTGTGTACTGTGTTTTTTTATTTAGATAAATGTTCAATTAAATTGACATCTATTCTTCCATAACATTAACATTGAGCCTTTAAAATCCCAGGGGTGGAGTCTTGAAGGTGGATGTATCCGAAAATTCCAAAAGACACATCTTAACGTTCAATACTTTCAAATAACTCATAAACAATCATTTACGTCATAAATACTTTCGAGAGTATCCTTGACACAAAATTCGGATTATTCTTTTATCAAATAAAAAGGTATTACTTACTGTATTACAGTATGAATATTCAAAAATAATTCCTCTCTAGCCATTAAAGTCCATCGCGAACCAAGGTAGTCTAGGGAACAGGGTCGTATCAAAACTTAATGGTCTTTAAGATTGATATTTAAATTTTCCAATAAGTATGAAACATTTGACCTTCATTCGTAGGACTATGACTCTTCCTAAATGTATGCTTCCTGTAACAGCATGGAGGGCTCGAGTCCTTGGATGATCAGCTCATTGATTGCTCGCATGAGCGGCCTCTTTCACTCCCGCGTGTGAGACAATCGCCTCCGCAACAGGAAATTCCGATCTTTCACCGCGCGTGAGGGGGACGATCTTGGACCGAGTTTTGCAGAGATGTGCTGGAATTCTCCACCGTCTCCATCACCGCGTCAAGGGCGGGGGAGTGGCGATCGTCACGACGGGATGGAGGATGGACTTGACGAGGGGTTAGTCTCAGCTGTGGCAAGAAGTGGTGAACACAGCTGGATACCTACTGATTTTATATTGTGTTTGATTGTACTTTAGCGGACGATTAAGTTGCCAGCTGAGGGCGTGGTTTACCGGGCTATCAACCAAGATCAGCCAATAGTAGACGTCCTGCAATACCAAATCTCCACACGAGCTGTTCGGAATAACATTCAAGTGATACTTTTCTATTGCAAAATGACAACAGTGACAGCGTACAACCTTGCTATTGGCAACAGCCCAATTATGAACGTAATTGTCCTCTATTATAGGAACAGTCATTTACTCATGGGAGTTTTGCCAGAACTTCGAAATAAAGAGGTAGAATTAGTTGAGCTTCAAATCTTCGCTGACACCTCAGGATCTGCTCCTGAACTGTTGCTGTTTGATCTTGGATAAACTAAAAGCCCTTTTACACATTAGGCCAAACCACATAGAATAAAGAATTGGCCAAACTGGATATTTTAAATTTTAGATTTTTTTTAACAAGTGAACCAAAAAAATATCATGGGGCTAAAAAAATATATTGTCAGGGCTTTGGAAGAAAGGGATCGGGATAGTTGAGCGTTGGGCGGACTTTAGCTCTTTACTGGTGCACCAGGATCTTCTCTTGTGCTCATTAATGTTGCTGTTTGAACTTCACTACTACATATCTAGACAAATTAAATGCCACCTCGAGTGATTTGTCTATGGTTCCCTTGGCCTATTGCCTGGCTATTTAAGCTAAGCTCTACTAACACAGATCGCCCCCTGGTAAAACAAGATAAGCAATACCAAAGTTAAAGAAGAAAAGCTTATAAAAAAAACGTTCGCTTATCAATTCCCTGATAAATTTTTGTCCAGTTAACTTCTTGTTATTACATAACTGAATTTGACCATTAAGAAGTCAAATTAGAGGGATTTTCCAATTTATTATTCAAAAAGCATTGATTGATACATAAGGCATTGATCCCTTGTACATAAGGGAACCACCTAATTGGTTCTCGTGCCATTCTGATGGATTAAAAAGTTGCATGGTATTTGTGGCACATATATTTTGTCTTAATTGAATTGAATTTAAATAAAAAGCTGTTAAGTATTATTTCTAACCACAGACTGTCACTGTACTGTTTATACTTGAGCTTGTACTGGCTCATTGTTTTCTGTGGTACTGGATCGCACTTAGCCAGCGAATCTCCAATGCTAGAACAGGACACTGATAGTAGGACATTGATAAAGTTAAGGAGGGGTTTAGGTGAACTATGTCAATAGCCGTATTTTCATTTATTAAAATACAGTTTTCAAATCATTTTGTTGTATCAATAAAAAAACGCAACCATTGAATCTGGCCAATATTTTATGCCTTAATTGTCAAGATTGTTTATAAATCAGGGAAGAGTTATGCTTAAACTATGGCCCCAACATATTAAGGGTAATTTTATACTGTCCTAAAGTATAATTGAAAAATGTCAAGGTTCTCTCATTACGTTTAATGATAATGATGATGATGACCCGACTTGAAGAATCAAGGTTTATTTTCCTGTTCGAGAGGAGCTCTCCACTTCTTCATCAATCTTCTCTAGACGGTGTCTTATAATACGAGATCACCTTGGCCAAATGCAATGTGCTAATGGATTTCATATTTCACGAGGTATCCGTCCTTTCCTGAGTATGAACAACGTATAATAGAAACTCCTGAACTAATACTTTGACTATATCTTGCATAGAACCTATTTGAATCTAACTAGTTCTCCTAATGCTCGAATCCGAGCAATTTTGTACCCAACGAAAGGTTCATTCAGGTGTTAACAAACATAATAAAACATCTGATATTAAAACGTACTTTCATACAACACGTAGTTTAAACTTCCACCGTCAGATAGCACCACTGTTCCGAAATTTCAGCCCTTTACTGTATTTAAGTGATGCTCTTTCTTAAAATTCTGAGACGGATTGGCAAATCTACGTAAAATAACTTCAATTTGACACCTCAAACGTTACAATTTCTCCAGCCGTTATAGGGTTATGACTGTAAAGAAAAAAAACCCTAGCATATTAATATAACTAGCATATAACTAGCTGTTCCCGCAGGCTTCGCCCCACAAATAATTTATAAAAACTATGACAGTTGTGTGTGCTGCATTCTGTGGTTAGCCCTTGGAACTACTACGAATCAAGATCAGCTGTTTGTATTTTCATTAGCTCAAACAAAAATTAATGTCCATAAGAAATACATGGGAACTTTTTCGGGATCTCTGGCGGAGTCCTAAGGTCAGATCAGGATGAAAACCATTTAGTTTTCCTATTTTATGCCTAAAGAATCGGTGTACAAAATTTCAGGTCTCTACCTACATGGGAAGGTGGATGATTAGTGATGAGTGAGTCAGCCAGTCAGTCAGCCAGGGCTTTGCCTTTTATAGATATAAGATATGTATATAATATAAGATCACTGACTATAAATACTGAAGGAGACATCCCATCCATATGGTCCAGCTGTCCCACTTTTAGTGTATGCTAGAATTTAAAATTGAAGTAGTTTGACTAGGTCACCGACAGATTGTGCTGCTTTCAACTATTTATTTTAATTACGTTAACTTTTAAAATATTTCCACCCCAGAAAGCAAGTTATAATCAACTTATGTTTGCTTCCTGACACACCAACTGTTGTATTATCCCCTCCTTGAGAGGATAAGTAATAGTTGACAGCAGTATACTCTGTTGGTGATTGGTGTAAACTACGACCTCTTTCAATCCTGGCATACACAAAACTAGGGACACATTTTATAATGGCAATGAGAAGTCTACTTCAGTATTTATAGTCAATGATAAGATATAAGATATATGAGACATACAATAGTTACAACATTCCAATAGTTTGCAAGATCCTTCTTTTAAGATCGAAAAAAAGTTTTTTTTTTGTTTAATATCATTAATTTACGTTCAAATATTCTTTTATTTTAGGGGTGTTGAAGTCGTGAAGATCTAACTCATCAACTCGTATATCCCTTGTTAGGTTTGGTATTGAAATATTCACCATCAACTTAAAAAAAATACTCAAAACGAGTTGACAAACACACTTATTCGAAAACATTTGACGTAAACGCGCTCTAAGATGTATTAATTTTCCAGATTTGTATTTTTACGTAACTGTAATCTACAAACTACAGCAAACCATACAATGGAGTAGATAAGTTGGATGATTCTAAATAAAATTATTTGAGCTATCAAAAGTATAAACTTGCCCCCTCGTTTTATTCCTTAAACTGACCTCGCAAAGAAAATACATCAAAGTCGAGCTTACACAATCTGGTATCTGTGACAAGGCGAGATGGAAATGCAGATGAACTTTCGCCTTTTCTGATGACCGAATACAGTAGCTGATGTCACGGGACTTGTACAATATAACTCACCTCTAAGATTCGGAGGCTGTTTTCGATATAGCCATTAACCTCCCACTTTATCACTTTGACTTCTCAAATTCTAAATAAGTATCTTGAATTTCCCTGTTCTCTTTTGCATGTATAGCTTTCTGTCATAGTGGTATGAAGAACTCTCAATCAATATTCCTGCACATAAAACTTGTTATCTGGTTCCTGATTATTCAATTAAGTTTTTATTACTTCTGTAATTTTAATATTTTTTAGATTACAACACCAACTGCAATATAAATCATTGTTACGCTCAATTAAACACATGTCAGTACAACTAACAAAACTAACTTCTAAGTTCTTCAGAACCGACATCCTGAATCCACACTCCTTTTTAAAAACTACCAAATGGTTGGTTAAATTAGGATCGGATCAGCTAACAAATGACTGGTTGAATGATATCTAAACGACGACCGGGAAACCATGCAACTGTCCATCTAATTCGTTATTATTAATTTTGATTAGCCTAACTAACATGATATATACTTCTTCCATATTGTTGATATTTTGTTAAAAAATCATCCAGTCACAAATCAGCAATTTACTGTTACTACCGCCCGTAGATGATGAGCCATCCGCTAGTTGTCACCGCCAATCCACATTTAGTTAATGAACCATCCGCTATATGCCACAATGAGCCACTCGTAGTTGATGAACCGTCCGCTAGATGCCACACTGAGCCACCCGTAGTTAATGAACCATCCGCTAGATGCCACACTGAGCCACCCGTAGTTAATGAACCATCCGCTAGACGCCACACTGAGTCACCCGTAGTTGATGAACCGTCCGTCCGCTAGATGCCACACTGAGCCACCCGTAGTTAATGAACCATCAGCTAGATGCCACACTGAGCCACCCGAAGTTGATGAACCGTCCGCTATATGCCACACTGAGCCAGCCGTAGTTGATGAACCATTCACTACACGCCACACTGATCCAGCTGTAGTTGATAAGCAATCCATTATACGCCACATTAAGCCCCCCGTAGTTGATGAACCATCCTCTAGACACCACCCTGAGCCACCTGTAGTTGATGGGCCATCCGCTAATTGCAACACTGAGCCACCCGTAGTTCATGAACCGTCCGCTAGATGCCACACTGAGCCACCCGTAGTTGATGAACCATTCGCTAGATGCCACACTGAGCAACCCGTAGTTGCTGAACCATCCGCTAGACGCCACACTGAGCCACCCGTAGTTGTTGAACCGTCCACTAGAAGCCACACTGAGCCACCCGTAGTTGATGAACCATCCGCTAGACGCCACACTGAGCCACCCGTAGTTGATGAGCCATCCACTATACACCACACTGAGCCACCCGTAGTTGATGAACCGTCCGCTAGATGCCACACTGAGCCACCCGTATTTAATGAACCGTCCGCTAGATGCCACACTGAGCCAACGGTAGTTGATGAACCGTCCGCTAGATGCCACACTGAGCCACCCGTAGTTGATGAACCATCCGCTAGATGCCACACTGAGCCACCCGTAGTTGATGAACCGTCCGCTAGATGCCACACTGAGCCACCGGTAGTTGATGAACCGTCCGCTAGATGCCACACTGAGCCACCCGTAGTTGACGAACCATCCGCTAGACGCCACACTAAGCCACCCGTAGTTGATGAACCATCCGCTAGACGCCACACTAAGCCACCCGTAGTTGATGAACCATCCGCTAGACGCTACACTGAGCCACCCGTAGTTGATGAGCCATCCGCTTGACGCCTGACTGAGCTACTCATAGTTGATGAGCCGTCCGCTAGACGCCACACTAAGCCACCCATAGTTGATTAACCGTCCGCTATATGCCACACTGAGCTACCCGTAGTTGATGAACCATCCTCTAGACGCCACACTGAGCCAACCATAGTTGATTAACCGTCCGCTATATGCCACACTGAGCTACCCGTAGTTGATGAACCATCCTCTAGACGCCACACTGAGCCACCCGTAGTTGATGAACCGTCCGCTAGATGCCATACTGAGCCACCCGTAGTTGATGAACCATCCGCTAGATGCCACACTGAGCCACCCGTAGTTGATGAACCGTCCGCTAGATGCCACACTGAGCCACTGGTAGTTGATGAACCGTCCGCTAGATGCCACACTGAGCCACCCGTAGTTGATGAACAATCCGCTAGACGCCACACTAAGCCACCCGTAGTTGATGAACCATCCGCTAGACGCCACACTAAGCCACCCATAGTTGATTAACCGTCCGCTATATGCCACACTGAGCTACCCGTAGTTGATGAACCATCCTCTAGATGCCACACTGAGCCACCCGTAGTTGATGAACCGTCCGCTAGATGCCACACTGAGCCACCGGTAGTTGATGAACCGTCTGCTAGATGCCACACTGAGCCACCCGTAGTTGATGAACCATCCGCTAGACGCCACACTAAGCCACCCGTAGTTGATGAACCATCCGCTAGACGCCACACTGAGCCACCCGTAGTTGATGAACCATCCGCTAGACGCCACACTAAGCCACCCGTAGTTGATGAACCGTCCGCTAGATGCCACACTGAGCCACCCTTAGTTGATGAGCCATCCGCTAGACGCCACACTGAGCCACCCGTAGTTGATGAACCATCCGCTAGACGCCACACTAAGCCACCCATAGTTGATTAACCGTCCGCTATTTTTTTAACTTTTAAATTTCGTTTTTCAACATTATTTGATTTTTACTGGAGATGAGACCTGTCTAGAACATATTTTTATACCAGAACTGAAGTTATTTCCAAAATTTGAAGGAAATCCTCGGAGCCGTTTTCGAGATAATTGTGCAACCAACCAACCAATCAAGCAATATTGCTCATATAAGAGTATAGGATATATTAAGAGCATGAAGTAGGTTTTTGTCTATTGAGAGTAAACTGTCACAACACGATGCAACGCGTTTCGCAGTAACTTTCCAAAAGTGACTCTCATCATAAAATGTACAATTAATATTTTTCAATCCTTAGAAAATCATTAAAACACAACTGGAACATTTATGAATCTCGAAAAGGCATTTGATTTTGAATTAGAGGTATATCTGAACAATGGCTGTAATAATATTTATCAGATAGATAACAATTGTTAGAAATATCAAATAAAAGGTCAAAATTTAGAAAAACAACATTTGATGTACCTCAAGCCTCTGTAATTGGTCCTCTTGGTATGTAATTGGTTACTTTATAATATTTTAATGACTCCATAAAAACAATATACTGAAATAATGAACATTTGTTGAATGAAGATGATATAGCAATTTAAATCAATGAAAGAACTTCTATTTTTTGACTCGTAAAAATAGAATCATTTATTAAATTAGCATATCATATTTCAGTATGTGAATAGCAGTAGAAGGTTTACAAATTACAATTTTTTGAATCAAAAACCGAGTATGCATAAATTTGTCCCAATGAAAAATAAATTACATGATCTGTAAGTTTGAGACATTTAGCTACTGAATTTGATTACAATTAAGTTTGGTATAAGTTTTATAACTTTGTTGTGCAATGATATTAATAATATTTATTTAATGGGAAGAGTGCGAATACTAAAAAACAAATAAATACAAATAAATAAACGATTAAAATTATCATATATTTCATTTATTGGAGTTAATTTGCGACTTGGCCTGGCTATGCGTGGGGGTGTTCCAAACAATATTAAAAACGAGTCTAAAAATTGTAACTCATAAATAGTCGTCTCAGGAAGAAAATGGCCGTATGTAATAAATAACAGAACATGACACTTAAGGAGGTTTATAGTCTTGCCTCAAAATTAAGGAAGTTATTTTAAGCTTTTTGGATAAAATCAACACTGTATCGCCCATAGCCAATCTCAATGTCGCCGAGGCGATCAACCTTCTGACAGTAACTCTCCTGAATCGGGCCGCGGGATACAGCCACAATTTGGTCCTGTGCGTTGTTTATTTTCGCTTTCAAGTACATTAACTTTATTACACCGCCCTAAGTCCAAACACAAAACCGTTGGCCTTGCAGTCCACGCCCGACGTCCGTCACACCCTGGCGGTCAGTAAGTAAATCTCGCGTCCACCGCCTACATAAGTTTTGGGTGTTTTTGGAAACTGAGAGAACACTGACACAATAAAATCATAAAGGGTTTCCGTCATTTACATGTACAGCTAAACAGTCCCAAGAACATTTGAGAAGATTATAAGTCTGGCACTCATCAACCACATAGTTGAATAAACTGTTTTGGCGACAAAATTGGATGTTTAATATTTGATAAATGCTCTCCTAAAATCAAAATCTAAGTAAATGTGTGAAATTTAAACAAACCTACTTAAGTATTGGAATTTGGTCGGCTGTGTGATTTTATTTGTCTATAACACTGAAATCAAACAAGCGAAGATGTTGGGCAAAGCTAATTAAGGTCAAAGACATTTTTAAGAAATTTTTGATGTCCTCCGCCATATACTTTTTTGCAGTTTCCATTCTCAACAGCAACTAATCTATATTATTAATACGCTACATGCAAACTTTGTAAACAATAAGGCTTTTTTGTTTCAAGATTTAACCCTACATATTGTACACTACGCCTATTGTAAACGCCTATTGTAAACGTGCGCCTAGGTGTGCAGATGTGCAAACTGGCTTTATATTTTTGATACAGGCCTTAGGACTCTGCCCCACGGGACTTCTAAGTACCCATGTTATTCAAATGGAGGAGAGTTTTGTTTGGTTTATGTCACATGTGCATTTTCTTAATTCAATTCAATTAAATTAAATAAACAGCTGTACAGTCTGTAGTTAGATATAATCTTTATAACAGCTGTTTATTTAATTTAATTGAATTAAGAAAAGACACATGTGACATAAACCAAACAAAACTCTCCTCCATTTGAATAACATGGGTACTTAGAAGTCCCGTGGGACAGAGTCCTAAGGCCTGTATAAAAAATCTAAAGCCAGTTTGCATATCTGCACACCTAGACGCATGATTTAGAGTACAATATGTAGGTGTAAATCTTGAAACAAAAAAGTCTTATTGTTCACAAAGTTTGCATGTAGCGTATTTAGATATCCAACAGAAAACTGTGACTGTTTTGTTTACTATTTAACTATTTGGAATGCGCAAGCTGCGCATAGGAAATTCTAGTAATTAAATAAAGCGCATCTCCAATTGCCTCTAAAAGCAAGAGGTAAAAAGTCCAAACAGCTTAAGAGAATGTACCCATGAAGATCGCTCAAGGTAAGGAAGTCCTCTGTATAATTAAACATAATCAATAATTAAGTAACTCATTAGCGCAATACTCCAGCCAAGGCAATCGGCTCTGGGGAAGAGTGCGGCCGGGAGAGAGATAAATGATACCCAAGGCGCCAATCCATCGTGGAACTTAGCTTTGTAAATGTGGAAATTCTCGATGAATCGAGCTATGTATATTTTCATACTTCATTGAAAGAGGAATAACTACCACTAAACATTAGAAAGTGAGGTTATTATATATTGGGAAATGGTAAGCCACGAATTTTGATTTTAGTTAATTTGTTTAGCAGATCTTGAAACGGTGAATTGAGTGTTACAAAGTAACTATCAGTTTTGTTTATTTCACAGAGTCTCTTATTTCTATCCATATTAAACATAAAGACCACTTGGAATCAAATAAAATCTGTTTATAACGATATGTTTTGAATGAGGTTAAAACGTTATACCACAGTATTTTCTGCTAAATGTGTCCCTTTCAACTAAATGGCATCAGAACTTACTACAACGTACTTACTAGAAGTGTCTTTTTGGGGTTTGGAAGACGTCCCCCCTTTAGGGCTCTGCCCCTGGGCTTTCAAAGTTCCAATGTTAATCTTATAGAAGAATAGAAATAAATGGAATTGAACATTTATTTAACAAACAACAGCTGTTGATACTAACAAACAGTTCAGAAGCAAGATCAGCTGTTTAATGAAAACTTGTGAAATTATATTTCGATATCCTATACTCTAATATGAGTAAGGTTTGCTTGCTTGCTTGCTTGCTTGCGACACGGATCTGAAAAACGGCTCCAACGATTTCCTTCAAATGTTCGAAATAACTCATTTCTGGGATAAAAAAAGTTCTAGACAGACCTCATCCCCAGAAAAAATCAAATAATGTAAAAAAACTAAAATGAAAAGTTAAACAAATTAACATTGGGCTTATGGAGTTTCAAATCAAAACAAAATAATTGTAACAGCTGTTCATAATCAACCACGGAACTGTCAAAGTAATACTCATGTTGTATATGACTATTAACATGTGGTTTCCTGAGAGCAAAGATTAAAAGATTTGAGTGAAGATTACATATATAGAGTAGTAAAATAAATCAAAGGGACATTGAGCTATAAATAACAACTGGAGTGACCTTAAAAATGTAGAAAAGAGACAAATGAGTTATAGAAATCTGATTATCAGTAGGGGGAAGTGGTGAAATATTACTCCAAGTCATCTAAACAAACTGACTGGCCTTCCCCCGAGCAAAGCTCGGCCCCCAGTTACTAAACTAATAAGACGGTATATTAGCTGGACATTCTAAAAATGAATAACACCGTTGCAGCATAAAGAAAAATTCCAGGTTTTGCCAATTTATGTTCATAAACAATCAGGAGATCACATGTTTCTTATTATCCATAAGAATAACATTATAGCTGCTAAGTATTTAGGTTTGCTGCCATGAGGACAAAAAATGGGCTTTGTATGAAAATATCAGTAAGCTCCAACCGCATAAAGCCACATCCCAAGTTTCATCGAAATATGTTAATTAATAAGCGAGATATAACATTTTACTTATTCTCCACAAGATTATCCATAGACAACGTTATGTGTTTAGCACTTTTTATACCTCGGTTAACAATTGACGTAGAGTGATGACCAAAATACCAAATTGCTTGTTTTTTAAGTTGAATTCAATTGTGCAAAACAAAATTTGGGTTTAAAAAGAATCATATGTAAAAGTTCAAACCCCATTTTTGGGGTACAAACCCCCCCCCAAAAAAAAAAAACAAACATTAATCTAGAGCGACCTGTCTGGTTTTCGAACTCATGAAAATAGGTGCTGCCTTACACGTTTATACCAATTTAATCATGATCGGACCATTACTAAGAAAGTTATCGTGCCTACGGACACACACATATATATAATACTAGTGGCTTGAAGTTGCCATTGTCCTTAACCTTGCTCCAATACACACGTCAGTTCCTAAACAAAGTAGACACTTAATCACATGTTTTAATGTAAATAAAGCAGACTTTTTTAAATGCTTCTCTTATGGGGGATGTTCTACGTTATTTCTCGTTTGCTGGTAACCTTTTAGAAATGCTGCAATTTTACCCGAGTCCCTGGGATCAAGACCTTAAATTTGAGCCATCTCCCATCATCCTGCAATTTGCCAAACTCCCACAATTTGGACTTACAAATCTCGCTTACAGAATTTAACATAAAAACTAGCTGTTACCCGCGACTTCGCTCGCGAAAAATTAAAGCACATTTGAAATATTAACCTGACCAGCACTATAAAATCTTTGTTTATGTCTTATCCAAATGACTTCCTTTTCAGTAACTGACAAACATTTTAACTACAGCTGGTAATTTTATAAATGGTATCCTCCCATAATATTTGCATCTTAAAGGGCCCTTGGGGAGGAGGTCATTATCAGGTCTATATGTTAATGTGATACGTAAGCATCCGTCCGTGCAAAATTTTAGCTTAATCGGTCCAGTAGTTTATCTGTGATGGAACTCCAAATATCCATACATACATCCAAACAAACATCTAAACTTTCACATTTATAATATTAGTAGGATTAGTAGGATATACATATGGATGAATTTGAACGAATGGTATTTTTGGCATCTGCGAGCCTCAAAATGGTATTTTATCATGGTCCCGGGCCTAGGTCTTAACATGCCGACTACGTTAACAAACAGCTTCTGCCCTATAGAGGGAATTCGCTAAAACCTTCTCCTTGTAAAAACGAACAATTCTCAAAGACTTATTCCCTATTCTTAAGAGTCTTCATCACCGGAAGTTGCCGGACGCCATCTTAATGTTTTGTTCCATAAGGCCAATGTTAACTTTGTGCCTCCGTTACTCCTCGCCTGATCGTCACAAACAATTAATTTTGGTGTCAATTAAAGGGTTCGTCGTCCTCTAGGGAAATGCAATAGTCGAATTTGGATTTTGTTACAAATTGATGAGAACATGTACAGTGTTTCAGTTCAAAATTAAACTATTTATTATGAAACTATGGTATCCAAATTAAGATTCGATTCGACAGATTAAGATTATGATTCGACATTGTATTTCCCTAGAGGACGACGGACCCTTTAATTTGACACCAAAATTAATTATATGAGACGATCAGGTGAGGAGTAATGGAGGCACAAAGTTAACATTGGCCTTATGGAACAAAACTCCCAGATGGCGTCGAGCAACTTCCGGTGATGAAGACTCTTAAAAGCGATTAGGAAACTACTGGCGGGTGAAATCCCACGAGACCTGGTAAGGATCGCCAACTCACACGGTTGGATTGGAATTTCCTGGAGACGGTCTCCCACATAAGACCGAGCTGCCCAAGGCTAGACTCCTCTCTCCCGGCGCTTCTGCTCAGTCCTGCAATAAACATTGATGTTGGTTGGCCGTAAATAACAGAGGGAATGAATTATCGCCAATATGTTTGTTCTAAGAGATTGTAAACTTGGTATTTATTGCTTTAATCTACAAAGAACGTTGCTCGTTGAGGGCGAATTAAACAGTATTACTAGTTTGAATTCGATTTTGATTTCTGGTACTTTTTTAAGATGCTATATTTATGGAAGGGATTCCAAAAGTATTTTTGAAAATGAAAATATATGTAGTGGGAGTTTAAAAAAAAAACTTTTACAATTGGCTACGTTATCAATCTAAATCATTTACAAAAATATGAATAATATTGTTATAGAGAAAAATCAATTCAGTTTAATGTAAATATCAAATGTTATCTTTGGCCATTTGCGATTGTAACGAGGGAGAAGATGTGTATTGCTCCCCCTGGCCGTGCTGAAATATGGGATGCTTGTCCATATTTCTGGATCTATCTGTACCTATCTAAGCCGAAGTACGAATCAATGTCGTAGCGTTTAAAAATTAGTTATATTTACATAAAAATATATAGTATTTCAAATAAAGAGTGTTTCTACATGAGAATAACGTATTTCAAGGATTCCCATCGAGAATTTGCTTTTTAAAAACCGGTCATAGCCAAAAACTGGCCATTCTGGTCTCATTTAAAATTGAAATACCGTAATTGTCAAATTTAAACTCATTATGTAAGACTAAATTACTTACGTACCGTCAGACAGCTCAGATTGAAGAAAACACGTATCCACGTATCTACAGCTCAGGGGCTAAAACCATGGATAGTTAAATTCATTAACAGCTGCGTTTATGGCAAGAGAATAATCACAAATGAAGATTGATATGAAATGATCAGAAATCATTAAAGCAAATAAATGATGAATCAGCTTTAAGTGCCGGGGCTTCAAACAAAAGTAAATACTGTTACCTCCTAAAATTACCTTTATGTTATTTCCGTAGGGATACAATGATAAGCTTTATACGAGATGATTATTTACTTTCTAAAGATAATTAATGACATATCTTTTGTTAGTTGGAGTTACAGTAACTTACTTGAAATGCGTTACGTCAAATTATTTGCATATCATATTAAATTATTTTCCGTATGTCGCTGGCACTACTGACCAGGGGGGAGCAATACGTATGTCGCTGGCACTACTGGCCAGGGGGAGCAATCCGTGTGTCGCTGGCACTACTGACCTGGGGGAGCAATCCGTATGTCGTTGGCACTACTGGCCAAGAGGGAGCAATCCTTATGTCGCTGGCACTACTGGCCAGGGGGGAGCAATCCCTATGTCGTTGGCACTACAGTTTCAAATCTGATAGTTGAGTCAATTTTCAGTCTTTTGTAATTTGTTCTGTGATCATATGTCACCTCTTTTGTTTGACCAATAATCATAAAAGTTATTTTCTTGAATGTTTAATAATTCAGTTTAGCCCATACGAAGCAAAGAGCAAATTTTATGATGTATATTTCTTCACTTGGGGCAAGATCCAAGGAAGATGACTGAGGGTGTATAATCTCACTATGCCAAATCTATTAACCGTTTTGTAAGTATAATTGCTGATATATTAAACACTTTTTAGGAAAGTGAACTAAACTAGTAAATGTGAAGACCACTGAACTACTATCAAAAATGTTAAATATTACGTCGAAAACGTTTATATTGTTTGCATGATGTGTTCATATTCTTTGTAGTGTTTCCCCATTGACGATTTGAAAATGGAATTAGTGTAAAACCCTTTCCCGGTACTACCCAAAGCTACAGAAGGCAATGTTTCAGCACACTCTGCCCTACTTACCCAACTAAACCGAATCACTGCCTAGTTTGTTTACACCAGCTGTTGTGGTTATGATAACGAGGTGTAATTGGCGGTGATTTATTGATTTATAATACCGCGGTGATTACCACCACAATGGCCATTGTCCGCGGCCGCTGGTAGCTCTTCCGGTGATTGGATAACTACAGGGTGCCCGGCAAACGCGTCTCCTGGGTAAAACACGGGTAAAGTTTAAATCGCACCCGGGAATTTAACTCGGGTGTCATTAGGGGAGATCTGTTTCCACGTCCACCGAAGTTAAACAAAGTGGATACAAACTAAAACACAAATTGAATCAAACCAAACCCAAATTGATTTAAACCCAAAATATTAATTTAGTCAAGAAACAAACACAAATTGTTGAAAATTGGTTACAGAAACTTAGTTGAAACACAAATGAAATAAAAACCTTAAAAGAAATTTATCAAAAGCAAAACAACAAATTTAGGGTTATCAATAATACAACCTGAATAAATAAGACAAAAAATTTGATGATAAAAAGTCCCAAATGTTATGAAAAACTAACATAAATATAATTAAAATATAAACACAAATTATGGAAAATAAGTAAAATATTATTTCTCCCTTAGTGAACATAAATTAGCAAAACTTGGTATGTTGTGTGGTATCTACTTTAGTTATATTGATATTAAAATCAGATCTGGGCCCAAAAACATGCCCAACAAATTAATTCAAATTTTTCTGTTTTAAAGTAGCATAACTAAAGAACAATTTAGTCTATTGCAGTCAAATTTGGTTTACGAACTTATTTCTTTGATTTTTAGGTCAGGTTTTTTAACTGGCCTATCCACTTACACCCTTTTCTTATGGCGGCTCTTTTAAATGGGTAAAAATAGATAACTTCTTTACCAGGTAGATCCGATTGGAAATCTAACTAAACCATCGAATTCCTCGCAAAATTTTACTTTAGGCAAGATGTTTAACCACCCTTTGCAACCCTCTGTTGCAAAAAAACAATTATTTTTATATAACTTCTAGTACAGTATTTAGTGTTGCCTTCCAAGTATCAGGTTCTCCTGACACTTGACACTTGTAGTACATTCAACACAATTGCAATCCGTCGAAAGATGTCCAGAGTATCATTACACACTGCTATGGTATTACGAATCTTACTATTTGGGTTTGTTGCTCACACTCTGATAAAAACAAAAAAATTTAAGAGAAGACAAACATTAGTAAAACAGGAATATATAAAAATTGATTAACAAATGATTTTGAATGTACTAACATTTGTAATCACTTTTAAATGGATCATTTAAAAATAAAATCTTCGTTCATCCTCTTACGAATCCTCTATACTAATGTAGAGTAAGTCTATACTAATGTAGATTTAGTCTATACTAATCTAAAGTAAGTCTATACTGATCTAGAGTAAGTCTATACTAATATAGAGTAAGCCTATACTAATCTAGAGTCAGTCTATACGAATCTAGAGTAAGTCTATACGAATCTATAGTCAGTTTATACTAATATAGAGTAAGTCTATACTAATCTAAAGTCGGGCTATACTAATATAGAGTCAGTTTATACCACTCTAAAGTCGGTCTATACTAATCTAGAGTAATTCTATACTAATCTAGAGTCAGTCTAGTCTAATCTAGAGTAAGTCTATACTAATCTAAAGACGGTCTATACTAATATACAGTCATGCTATACTAATCTAGAGTCATGCTATACTAATCTAGAGACAGTCTATACTAATCTAGAGCCATTCTATACTAATCTAGAGTCATTCTATACTAATTTAGAGCCATTCTAGAATAATCTAGAGTCAGTCTAGTCTAATCTAGAGTCATTCTAGACTAATCTTTAGGCAGTCTAGACTAATCTTTAGGCAGTCTAGATTAGTTATAAATTAAATTCTTCGAATGAAACATTATTTACAAACTGAAAGCCTCTCCTAGAACTCAAAAACATCAAGCAGAGACGTTTGACATAAATGATAACAAGATTGTGTCAGTTACCGTATGAATTAAAATTATTTTTGGATCTACCTTACACTTATTAGTGAATTTCCTATGGAAAGTGAACTATTAGCATGACCCGCACGGTGAAAGTTAAGCCCAGGACCAACATAGAAGTTCCTGACGTGACCCCCTGAACACGTTTTGGGTGTTCGTTCAAAATTATATATATATATATATCTGTATATATATATATGTGTGTGTGTGTGTGTGTGTGTGTGTGTGTGTGTGTGTGTGTGTGTGTGTGTGTGTGTGTGTGTGTGTGTGTGTGTGTGTGTGTGTGTGCAGGCACTCTAGCGGTCGCATTTTTTGTCTGATTTACTTCAAATTTGGTAGGGGCGTTCCTTTCTATAATCAGTTGGACAAGTTCGTTGGGCAAAACAATCGGAAGACTCTAAACCCCTTTTTTGGGGATTAATCTTTCAAATTTTGAGTTTTTGGGCCCCAAAAGGGTCAGAAAAGCCCCTGAAATTAACGAATGTAAAAAGATGGGAATATGTGTGGCGAAAATTTTAAGCCCTCTATCGTTATTCTAGCATATATATTTACTGAGTTATTAAAGGAAATGTGTATTGACCAAACACAGTACGTTGTCTTATGGGGGTTTTACATTAGAAAAGGCTGTTAATCATTTTTTGGTGTACTTTTATCATCCCCAACAACCTCACGCCTACTTTAAAGCCTGACTGGACCTTCTCCTAACCTTATAATGCGCAAAATTGTATTCCCAGCATTGTAGGTATACCAGAACCAGGAGTATCAGAACAGCTAATAAATCAATATTTTCAGATTTGAATAAAAATTGGAATAATTGTATGGTTTTAACCGATTTTGAGTTTTTATAGTTTTTTATGTGGAAATTCACTTCCCTCACGTCAGCGTGCTGCGTGCGAACTCGTTTATTAACAGTACCAGGGAGACCTAGACATGCTCGGTGATATATGATTCGTTTCGGGGGTGAAACAGTTGTCTGTATACAATCTTTATTCAGTGGTTCTAGTCACTGTGTTCAATAAATCACGTGTTGAATCTTTACCTTGTGTTAGTTTATTCACAGCTGTTACGATTATTTTGTTTTGATTTGAAACTCCATAAGCCCAATGTTAAAATTTCCACTTTTCAAATGAGTTTTTTTACAGGAATTTTCATGGGGTTGAGGTTTTAACCAACCGTATTTATAGGTCTAAAACCTATAATCAAAGTCCCAATTCCAAAGTTTTAACAAAACCATTGTGCTGGATTCCAAGATAATTTTTGCAGACATACATTGCTCGTATCGGAGTAAAGGATATAGGATTTTAATTTTTCGTAAATTCATCTCATACTAAGAAATAATTTGTATTACTAATTATTCTCAGTTTTTAAGACTAGTTTCTTCTGTAATGTGGTTTTATCGTAAGATGTTAAATACCAGTTTAAATTTAGCATGACCAATAAAACGTTTGTTACAACTACAGCCGGAATCGCTACCAAATGTCACAGCTTATTCCCAAAATTTGAATCCTTGACTCATGCAAATCCGGTGGAATAATATTCCGATAAACGGAACGAAGATAATCCGGATCGAACGATCGATAATTTCAAAAACCAACAAAGGAAGTTAACCAGCGGGTGGTGACCCGCAATACGCTTTCGCTATTGAATTGTTCAACAGTATCGGAACTGCTATTATTTACTATCCAACCACCTGTTTCCCCTTCCCCAAATTAATTGAAATTGTCGCGGTTGAAACATCGTAGGCGTGCGTGCGCTGGTGCACGCGAGCCCACAAATCACGAGCATTACGCATTCGTCCGAGCCCACACGCCACAAATTACTTCATTAATTATTGGGAGGGTAACCATTTTTACCTGTCGGATACCTGGTATGACTCCTGATTCATGCTTGGGGCTGGGTAACTGAAGGCTCATACATTTTAATGTCTGTTGGTCGAACGATCGAAATTCGCGTTTCATTCGAGTAAATATATCGGTTTTAAGGCCTTTAAAATAATTTTAAACCTCATAACTCCACAATTAAAACACAGTGGCTGTTAAGAATAGAACTATTTTACACATGGCGTCCTCGTGACAGCAAACCTGCTTATTCAGACTTAATATTTTTTATAAGGAGAAGAAATAAAATGTCATATCTCGCTTGTTTATGAACATGTTTTGATGAAACTTGATAAGCAGCTTCATTTTAAAGTGAGGTACAGTCCGGGGCACGGAGCTAGGCGTCTGGGAAATGCGGCAACTACTCCCATTTCTACAAATAAAAGCAGACAATAACGATAGTAACTAAAACAAATGTTTTAAAATTAAATGAATGAATTTTGCTTTCTGTTGACAAAAGTACACTGTAACACTATCGGTTCTAAGCCAAATAGAGGCGAAAAGTCATTCCAGAGCATACGCTAACCAGACGCCAAGCACTGTGACCCGAACTGTACCAATTTGAATTCGCTGAGTACGCAGGTTTGCTGCGGCGGTTAAATATTTGTCAGATAACTGTCATTATCTTTTGAAGCGAGGATTTTATTGGTTAACATGGGAGCAGAGAGGAGAGGGGCAAAATGGCGGTCGACCATGTAGGCTCAACGAGACGTACAAAAATATAGAGGTCTCGTCTCGTGTTAAAAAGTGAAGCATCACTGGCGGATATGTTTGTAAACAAAACATCTGATCAAAGAGAAAAAAAGACTAACATAACTTATGAAGAGGGGATTTGATTGGTTATAACATATTGTTTCCATGGAGACCGGAGGGTATAGAGCTTCAAAATGGCGGTCAGCATCAAGGTTCGTAGAGCTTTCAGACCAGGTGTGCTTATTTACATAAGAGTAATGTTCGCAGCAAAGATATCTTACGAGGGCGTCCAGCTGATTCATAAATCAACAAAATACCATACATTTTTGCCAATCTTAAGGGTATAATAATGGTACAGCTATTTTTAAATTGTCACTGGACATGCAAAAAGAACATTTAAAACCTTAATCGATTAATATAATAATACAAATAAATCAAAACAATATATTAGTTTCATAAAATAACAGCTTATCATAGAATGTAAGCAGTTAAACTATGTTAATTCTAATTACACTAATGAGGAAAATATGGTACTCGTAAGATAAATATCGTGTTTCCAGCAACACTGCAGATTAGATTGGTGATCACGTGACCTTCCAGCTGTTTTTACGAGGTCTCTTCCGGTAAAGAATAAAACCTTAAATAAATCGACTCAGCACACCTGGTCTGAAAGCTCTACGAACCTTGTACAGTATGCACTGTAATCAAAATTATTTGTTTTTTATTTGTATTGGTAATAACATAGATTAAGCATACTCCTAAGGAGTATGCTTAATCTATGGTAATAATATCCAAGAAATAAACAAAAATAAAATAAAAAAATTTTGGAAAAATGAAAACCAGCTGATAGAGAATGAAGTAGGGGAAGTAGGGTTGCCAAATTATGACCTTGCGTAGATTTTGAACAGTATCTTTTGGCACCTATAAATTTGCCTGCATCTTTTAGAGACACCTGTGTAAGAATTACTTTTTGCTTGATCAATTAAATGAATCCATTTAGATCCCACACCCTATACATACCCCGTAGCCAAACCATTTGTACACAGTATTTCAAAAATTCAAATCTTATAATCAGATTCGACATCATAAATCTCTACTCCACAAAGAGAGTTATCACCCAGATTTTCCTCCACTACTGACCTCCAGAGCTGCTGGCCGCAGTATATCTGACTGATTTGTGTCCGGACTAGGGACTATGACTGACATTCTCTGACTGATCAATACAGAGATACATGTCACCTATCGAGGCCTACATCACTACATCACTACATCACACCCACGCGTCGGTAGCGACAGTTACACCACTCCTGCCTCAGAGCCGCTATTGTATGCGGATACGGTGGGGAATGTTGATTAAACAGTTTTGATCTGTGGGTTTCCGCAGAGTGAGTGGGCAGTGTAGAATGTGATGATGTATTGTAACTTGACAGTTTTCTCGAGTTATGAGTTTGCAGTGATGTAAATGTTTGAGGCACATTTTTTACCAAAGGTGAATGAGTTACACTGGCTAGTGCGAGAGTTAAAAACGTGATTACTCAAAATTTAGTTGTACAGCATTTGCCTTCTGAGTAAAAGGAATACGAGCTTCAGGCAAAAATAAACCAATCAATAACTTTATTTCGCTGACATTTCCCGAGTATGGAATTTTAACAATAATGGCGAACTTAAAGTTTGGGTTCTTGGCGTGATAATCCCAAAGGATAATCCTGACACCGCCGTATGAATAATGGAGTAAAATATCGTAACCAACAAGTGTAGTACATTATGTCTGGTGCTATACACATTCGGTGTTGAAAACTCACAAGAACATTTGGAATTATTTCGAGTTGTCCATTACATGTATAATGCAGTGATTGTTTAGGCAGCATTGAAATAAATAAGATTAAACCATTTAAAGTGTAAAGGGACCTCTAAGCAGATAATGTGTTGGTAGAAGTGTAGACATTGTTTTTGAAAAGCATATTTATTCCATCTGTTGACCAGTTAAAAGGTTACGATAGTTGTATTGGTAGGAATGTAATCGAAAACTATTGTCATGGTTTTCTAAAGTTAAACGCTATTTTTCTGTTTCATCTTTGCTTAGAGAGAGTCAGTCAGTGTGATAAATAATGTTCAGGATAATTTTTCACCACGGTTTCCTCTCAATTACCTCTTTTCTGCTTGTTTAATAATGTCACTCCATTTGTTATTAAAAGTAAATTTCTCTTTCATTTTTAAAGTTGATTTTTGTTATATATACGCATTTAACTAATATTACTTAAGTCCATTCCGTATGCAATCTTCATTTAATGATTTAGGTCAATGGTCTGAGAAAACCACACGTTGATATTCAGGACATGTGTATTATTTTCACATTTTTCTGATTTATTATGGTTGTTTTGGCTTTAAACTTTATAAGCCCAATCGTTGTTTTTATTTCTTATTTATCTTTTTACATACAGTAGGTCTAGTTAGAACTGGTGATGAGACCAATCTAGAACTCATTTTTAACCCAGAAATTAGTAAAATACAACTTGTGATGGAAATCGTTGGAGCCGTTTTTGAGATCAGAGTTGCAACCAACGAAACAAACCTTACTCATATTAGAATATAGGATAAAGTCCTCCACTAGCAACAAAAAGTCCATCTGAAGTCCTCCCATACCTCCACCCCATGTCAGGGCTAGGGACGTCCCAGTTCCAGTAATGAGACGGCCTCAAGGACGCAGTAGTCCCGGGCTACGCTCCTTTCCCCAGTCATCCGCCTTTCTGGTAATGAGGTAGAGCTTCATACGGGGCATCGGCGATGATAAAGAGATTGCCGACCTCCCGTGGCCGGCCTTGGCGTCTGCGACCTCTCCCTGCATGCAGATCTTACGCCACTGGCCGATAATAAGAGACTATCTATAAGGCTAAGATGATTTTTGTGAACCGAACTCCTTCGTTAATTCTCCGATTTTGACAACTATTGTAGCAAATAGATTGACTGGATCTGCAGTTTTGCAAAGTGGTTTTCAATTTTTGATACCTATCTTCTGAAGGGTACAATCCACCCTTAAAGTTCGCACGTTCCCGTCGTAAGGATAACATGGTCAAACATTTTAATTCAATTGCACTTTTTAGAGGGGGCTCCAGCTATGAAACTTTTCGCGTTTCTACACCTGCTTCCTCCATAAGACCAATGTTAACTTTCAAAAGCCAAACCCTCCTCAACGGATTATCCGATGTTGTTGGTTTATAGCTCATTGTAAGTGATTTCAGTGAGCAAAATTTTGATGTCACAAATAATTCAATATTTAATCACCAAAATGTTCAATATTCAAGATTTTTCTATGAGTGACCTATTTGTGATATGTACATTCTGCTCACGAAAACCACTAGGAGTTTATTTTCTTTTTCTTTTGCTCCTTAAAATGTTGAAAGTAAACATTGATTGGTCTTATGGGAGAAGCAGAGGAGCCTCCTCTTGAAGAGCTGTGTATCAAGTCACAGTTTTATAGTATCAACATATGTTTTTAGCTGAGAACACAAACCACTGAAAGGTCAAGGTATATTTCACTACTAGTCACGAAAGTGGCCTATTTCGGGGCAAGATTTCGGGGCCGAGCGTGGAAAATGCTATCGAGCCCCGAAATAGGACTCTTGTGACGAGTAGTGAACGATACTTTTCATTACGATGCAAATAACCACATTAAACTTAAACAAAAATGATCTGATACTTCATAGTCTAGTAATTTTGTATAAGTACATACATCACGGTTTTACAATTTATGTTAGTGTTAAAGTCAGCTGTTTGAATACAGAATAGTCAAAAATAACGAAAGCACTCTGGTGCTCCTGTTGAGTAAAACGGAGTAAAACCTTCAGTTGTAAGCTTCAGTTCTGTTGAGTAAAAACTTCAGTTGTTTAGGACAGGTAAATTAATTGTTGTTTGGGACAGGTGAAGTATTGTTTGGGACAGGTAAAGTAATGTTTAGGACAGGTAAAGTCAGCTGGTTTTGGTGTATGAAAATTGACGATTTTCGAAGATCTCAGCTATTGCTATTGGTAATGTGCTATTTTCGAATACAGAGTGATGAGAACTCTTTTTCACCACACTACGCTGTAATCACCTGTTTTCGGAACGTCATTTGAATACCGAAAGTAGAGTTTTCCGCCCAAGGGCCGAAAGTCAGCTGATCTATTTATTCAGTGTTGCCAACTGATTTCAAGCGTACACGGCGTTACCTGGTTAATACGTGCACACTATTTTGTGTTCTTTGGTTAAAACACTGGAACAAATGACAATAAAATTCAAAACATTATACTATCGATGATTTGTTTATTGGTTAACTTTTTTTAGTCCGAGATTGCATGAGGCCGCTCGTGTTTTATGACCGATCACATTTAACCCGTTAATAATTGTAGTATGGTGAAAAATAGCGTTCACACCTCTGTCGAAAGGGCTTTGCATAGCCCTCGAACGATTTATCATTCCAGCACGATTTGCTCTCTGGCCAGCAAAACCCCACTTTAGGCCCTTGGTTCGAAATACACTATTAATCAGACTCAAGTTTCGGACTCAAAAGTCCTATTTCGGGGCTCGATTGGCACATCAATTTGCTCGTCTCGGTTTCAAGCAATAGGCCCACTAGTAACATATAAAAGTGCAATCAATAATTCTAACTAAAAATATGATTTTTTTAACACGGTATGATGGAATTAATAGTTTACGTTAACGATGCTCACCCATATTCCTTCATGTTTTTCGCTGATCCCAAAAGGGAACAAAATTTTGAGATGTTATGTCTGAGAATGTACTAACTCTCCGATCTTAAAGGCTCACATAATGAAGTATGAGTAATGTTTTGCATACATGCACGATAAAAGAAAGAATTACTTTAAATTTAAAAGAAAAACAAGCTACATCATATTCCTATAACTCACCAAAATAATTGGGAGGCAATCGTAATTCTGTTTGGTAGATAATCCTGCAATAATACAAACCCACCTACATTTCTTTGTGCCAAATTTACACGTCAACTAAATGAGGTTAACTCGTAATCCCACTGAGTAGAGCCACGTTTCATCTGTGAGATAAACCTATATGGGTGAATCGGCATGTGACTATTGGATTCCACAGTAGAAAGCGAAGTCAGGGGTCAGACTCGCGCGGAGGAGCCATCAGCGGCCGAGAGTGGGTGGCGGACTGATAAGGAGCAGACACGACGCGACGTGCACGACCGTGATAACACGCGGGCATGATCGGACTGGCAGCTGGCAACGAGCTGCGGGCTGCGGGCTACTCGGTCACTGCGGCGGCGCGGGGTGACGAGCTACTGACGAAGCTATTATATTTTAAACGAAGTGAATGTGTTGTATGAAATCCCTTAATGTCGAAATGTGCTTTAGGGTTTAAAAACATCCACCCTCAGGTCTACATCCCCTGGGCTTTCAAAGTTACAATGTTAACCTCTCGGAAGAGTAACAATTGAATTAAACGTTCAACAAATTTTAATACTATCAAAACACAGAAAAAAAGCAAGAGCATAAATGAAATGACATCGCAATATATAAAGTAATAGAACGGTTTATGATCTGGGTATTCAAAACAAATCTTCACTTTAATTCGAGCAGCTGGATTCGCTAGTTCCTATTCACAAGAATCCAATAAAATATTTAAACTTATATGTAACCTAAAGACTTTACAGGCATTTAATACCACCGTAGCAGCAAACCTGCATAATCAGCGAATTTCCAATGCATATTAATTTATCTTAATACACCATAATGCAACATACCAAGTTTCATCAATATACATTCATAAATAAACGATTTATGCCATTTTAATTATTCTCCATAAGAATAACATGGCGGATGAGTATGCAGGTTTGCTGAAATAAGGAACACTATAAATGGGCTTTTATACAAATATCAATATAACTCAACTAGGTAAAGCCACATACCAAGTTCTATTAATTTATGTTCATAATTAAAGGAGATAACATGTTAATTATTCTCCATAAGAATAACATGGGGCTGAGTATGCAGGTTTGCTGCTACGGGGACTATCGGCCGAAAAATGGGTTTTTGTGCAAATATCAATATACCACAATGAAATGAAGCAATATACCAAATTTCGTCAGGATAAGTTGATAAATAAGCGAGATGTACAATTTTTCTTATCCTCCATAAGAATAACACTGGACAACGTACTGTGTTTAGCACTTTCAATATCTCAGTAACCAATTGACGTAGAGCATTGATTAAAACACCAAATTGTGCATCTTTTTAAGCTGATTCCAATGGGGAAAAATAAAATTTTACTTTTTCAACAATTGTATGTAAAAAACCCAAAAAAACCATTTTTGGGGTACAAACCCCCCCCCCAAAAAAATACCCTTTCGGATAGGTCGATCTGTCTGGTTTTCGAACTTAAAGTCATAAATGCTGCTTTACACGTTTGTACCAAATTTCATCAAAATCGGTCCTTTTTTACGAGAGTTATCGCACCCACAGACGCATATATAGATAGATATATATATATATATATATGTATACAGTTTCGAACGAATGGTGTTTTTGGGGTCTGGGGACCTCAAAACGAAAAGTTATCATGGTCCCGGGCCTAGGTCTTACCATGCCGACTACGGTAATAGCTTCTTCCCTATAGGGGAAATTCGCTAAAAAGGTGTTTTAAGGCTATCCATCCAATGTCTAGTATCGGTAACCTTACAATTTCCAAGAGTATAAATAGCCAAATTAATCTTCACTCAAATGAGAAAGACCTTTAAGTGCAATTTAATTATCTTCTAACTCCTGCAGTTACAGCTTTCTGGCAGGGGGCAGAGAGGTTGAAACTTGATAAGACAAGAAGACACCGTCTATTCATAAACAGCAACTTTTAAACACACACTAATGTCAGCCACTTTTTCTGAAACTTGCATTGAAGGAGACGAAGTTCTGCAATAAACAAAAGAGCGTTAGAGGTGCGTTTAAAAATCCTCAATGTTCGTTTATAGATCAGTTGCTGTTTCTCTTGTGCGATATCTCTCATTTACGTGTATAAAAACATTGAATTGGTGAAACCGTTTGCTTCTTTTGCTCATTTTGACCTTTCTTAGTGTTTGTGTATTTATTGTACAGCCAGGACACAGGTGTTAGAAGATAGGCGCGAGGACCGCTTTGGATAATCGAGCGATCAGCTTTCCCCTGCTATTGTGACAGCTGCTCTTGATCCAATTATACATTCATACCGTGATTGATGGATGTATACAGCTCTCAGGGAGGAAGCGGTCTCGCTCGACTTGCTAAAGCGCGATAATTTACTGTAGGAATTGTGGCAGGAGGACCTAGTCTACAAAGGCCGACTGCATATCAGCTGTCTAAAACATTTCGGAGCATGGCGCAACCAACTGCTCCCCGCAGCATTCCCTGCATACTCAGGGAACAAATCGAGGCTACTGAACAGGGACGCGTTTTTAATATGGTAAAAACTAAATTTATTTGCTTTGATATAGGAAAGGTTACGTGCAATGCAGATTGTAAGGTTACGTGTTTTATTAGTTTCCTAGTCTGTGTCCTGTCTTCGTATGGGAATCTCGCAGTGGCAAAACCGGAATCTTATGTTTTGTAAATGTTACATCAACCTTGATTTTGTTTTGTTTGTGGTATGTATTTACGTCATTAGTGTTTTAGAAGGGAACTGCCCAAACCCTGCTTTCTTTACTATCCAAGTTTGAACTGTTCATAGAAAACATAATTAATTGATTTATTAATAGCAAATGCTAAATTTCAAATGTGTCTAGTATCGAACATTCCCAAATTTGTTTTGCTCAGGAATGATCTGGCGAAATTCAGATTCTGAAGAGATGAGTACTCTGGCCACTATGCTACTTATCAGATAGTGGTAACCAATAGACTACTAGAAAAGCTTTGGGACTTTCACTATTCGTCCCAATGGAACTAATGGATTTTTAAAACATTAATAGTCCAAGTAGGCTTATGGGTAGAAAATATATTCGAGCCAACTTCGTACATAATTGTAGCTCAATCGGTTCAAGAGGGTTTGTGTTTCAATCTCGTTACCATCGAAAAAATAAGAGACTAGCAGGACGTACAAGCTGGCCCGACAGACGCTGTCCTGTCCTAATGTCATTGAATTTGTTTTATGTCAAATACTCGTTCATTTTCAAGATGAGCTCGTTCGCTTCGCTCACTCGCCTCCCGGATGAGCTCGTTCGCTACGCTCACTCGCATATCGAAAAAAGAGTTACAGTTACCATTCAAGTAGTTTTTATTTCCATAATGAATATATGTTTATGCCTTTGAAGTATGTTTGCAGCTGTTTGGTGTAACTACAGTAACTGAACTTTGATCATATCAATGGGAACTTTGATGGCCTGTGGGACAGAGCCCTTAGGTCGGACTAAAATTTTTGTTCTTTTATATGAACCTTGTCCTGACATTAACGAACACAACAACAAAATAATTATTCAATTTGGTGCGCTCATTCTCAAGTGACGGCGTGACCAAGAGAAATAGGCATTAATTTGTATATATTAAGATGAAGGGGTGGACAGATAGATTAATAGTCTATCAAAAAGTCTTAACACTGTTTAGACCCCGCTAACTGGTACCTATATTTTTGTCGACATCAATTAGTATGGATAATTTAAAGTGGTGTCAACTAATATAATGTATGTAGTTTGTTTATTTAGTTTTACTATTTCTAATTTGTTATAATTGAACACAAGTCAAGGTAGCTGTTTTGTGGATTTCATCGCTGTAGCTAACGGAGGATCTGATTGTATACTGTCCAGTACATGCAAATTTTGTTTCAATAAATAAATTTATTGCTAGTAAAAAAATCGAGCAATATTTCGTTTTGATAGGCATGGATTTTATCAATATTATTTCAATCGCGAATTCCGCTCTACACAATGCCGGCAACCCCGATTGGGGGTCGAGACAACAGGTTGTTCCCTCTTTAATTGAATTGATTCCCCCGGATAGTAGTCCAAGTTACACATATTATTCAATTTCCAAATATTCCAATTTCCAATTTCCAAATTGTCCAATTCTATTGACAAACGAGAAGCACGTTTGACAAAGTGCATTGACCAGTGTAACACTTTAATACTACAAACGTGAAGCTGACCACGATGTCAGTTAAATTCCCCATCGAATCACGGCAAAAGCCAATGCACAACATTAAAAATGTACTTTCGGTGTGTGCTACTGCACGAAATCTTCCATAAAAGATGACCGAATCGTCGAGCAATTGGGCGACTGACGGCTAGATTGGAGACGGCCTTCAATAGTGATGAGCCTGTGTTATGAATGAACGACCACGTCGGCACGCCATTCAGGAAGTGGGTGGTGTCTGCTAGAGTGACTGGTTAATATATTAAATACATTTTGTTCCGATGATTCCGAATCCATAAAAAGTCCTTCCAAAATCCATTAAATGTCTTGTTCAGATAGCAGGCTTCAAGGCCTCCGTAATGCATCGTAGGGGGTTCTTTTGGTCGACCAGTGGATATTATGAGTGGGTTCCCGTTAAGAACCGTTTTATGTTTCTATCTGCTCCCCATAAGGCCAATGTTAACTTTCAAAGCCCGTCCCTCCCCAACAGATTATCTGATATCGTTAATTTATGGCTCATTTCAATGTAAATATCATGACTAATAATCATTCAAACAAATTCAAAAATACTAAATATTTACGGTTTTTATGGGTGACTATTTGTGATGTCGAAATTCTGCTCCCTGAAATCTCTAGGTTTTTTGTTCTTTATTAAAATTAACCATAAATCAACGGTTTTGGATAATACGTTGCCGATGGATGGACTTTGAAAGTTAGCATTTGCCTTCTTGAAGAAGTAGTTGACTGGAGCCTCCTCTTAAACAACTGTATTATTCTATTATTCGTTTGTAAGAGAACAAAAATTGTTCTTCCAATTACGTCTACTGGTTTTCTACTTCGAGTAAAGAATTACTGTCAGGTGACTTGACATCAGCTCGTATGTAAGGGAAAGGCTTGAAGGGAAGGTTACCCACCACAATCTTTCCTTACTTATATGCCAGTACCTGGGGGCCGAGCTTTGCTCGGGGGAAGGCCAGTCAGTTTGTTCAGATGACTTGGAGTAATATTTCACCACTTCCCCCTACTGATAATCATATTTGTATAACTCATTTGCCTATTTTCTACATTTTAATGGTCACTCCAGTTGTTATTTATAGCTCAATGTCCCTCTGATTTATTTTACTACTCTATATATGTAATCTTCACTCAAATCTGTTAATCTCTGCTCTCAGGAAACCACATGATAATAATCATAAACAACATGAGTATTACCATTGACTATAAATACTGAAGGAGACATCCCATCCACATGGCCCAGCTGTCCCACTTTTAGTGTATGCTAGAATTTAAAATTGAAGTAGTTTGACTGGGTCACAGACAGATTGTGCTGCTGTCAACTTTATATTTTAGTTATTTACGTTAACTTTTCAAATATCTCCAACCCAGAAAGTAAGTGATAATCAACTTATGTTTGCTTCCTGACACACCAACTGTTGTATTATCCCCTCCTTGAGAGGATGTGTAATAGTTGACAGCAGTATACTCTGTTGGTGATTGGTGTAAACTATGACCTCTTTCAATCCTGGCATACGCAAAACCAGGGACACGTTTTACAATGGCAATGAGAAGTCTACTTCTGTATTTATAGTCAATGGTATTACTCTGACAGTTCCCTGGTTGATTATGAACAGCTGTTACAATTCTTTTGTTTTGATTTGAAACTCCATAAGCCCAATGTTAATTTTTTAACTTTTAATTTTAGTTTTTTACTTTATTTGATTTTTCCTGGGGATGACACCTGTCTAGAACTTATTTTTATCCCAGAAATTAGTTATTTCGAACATTTTAAGGAAATCGTTGGAGCCGTTTTTGAGATCAGTGTTGCAAGCAAGCAAGCAAACCTTACTAATATTAGAGTATAGGATTAGAAAACGTGATTTGATTTATTTTTTATTACAAGGTTTCACCGCAACTGATTGTTTATCACCATTATTGGCTACATCAATAAACAGTGTATGAACAGTGGCATTACTAAATAAACATACTTTTAGTCTACTTAGTGTTGCCTTGGGTAATACCCCCATAACCTTTGTTTATTAGCTGTTTATTTTTTTACTCACAGTACAAATACAATTAAAAATATTTGAATTATAAGTGACATTTAAATACATTATTCAGTGGTAAGTCGGTGTTTCTAAATAATAATTGCCAGTCCAAATCCAACGAAAATGCGGCTAATTACGTGAAGGCTTTTATTCCTAAACTGCACACATTCAAGTATTTATGTTATTAGTGAATTTCTTATGGAAAGTGAACTATTAGCATGACCCGCACGGTGAAACTTAAGCCCGGGACCACCATAGAAGTTCCTAACGTGACCCCCTGAACACGTTTTGGGGGGTCGTTCAAAATTTTATATATATATATGTGTGTGTGTGTGTGTGTGTATGCACTCTAGCGGTCGCATTTTTTGCCCGATTTACTTAAAATTTGGTAGGGACGTTCCTTTCTATAATCTGTTGGACAAGTTCGTTGGGCAAAACAATCGGAAAACTCTAAACCCATTTTTTGGGGATTAATCTTTCAAATTTTGAGTTTTTGGGCCCAAAAAGGGTCAGAAAAGCCCCAGAAGTAAAGTTAATGCATGTAAAAAGATGGGAATTAGAGAGGCGAAAGTTTTAAGCCATCTCTTGTCATTCTAGCATAAATATTTACCGAGTTATTAAAGAAAATGTGTATCGGCTAAACACAGTACGTTGTCTTATGGGGTTTTTACACTAGAAAAGCCTGTTATTCTTTTGTTAAAGTACTTTTATTATTCCCAGCAACCTCACGCCTACTTTCAAGCCTGTATGGACCTTCTCCTAACCTTATAATGCGCAAAATTGTATTCCCAGCTTTGCAAGTAAATGAAACCAGGAGTATCAGAACAGCCAAAAAAATCAGTGTTTTCAGATTTCAATAAAAATTGGACAAATGTATGTTTTTACACTGATTTTGAGTTTTAAAAGTTTTATGTGGAAATTTACTTCCCTCACGTCAGCGTGCTACGTGCGAACTCGTTTTCTGTTTTTTTTATTAATTTTTGTATGAGGGGTTCTTATTCCTGCTATAAATCAAAATTGAATTACCCCTCACATATATGCAATCTTAAAATAAAATAATTCATAAAATGCAACACATTTATTTGCGATTTAAAGTACAGAGACTATTCTCGTTTAGAGCCTATTAAAGCTTTGGCTGTTCACTCTACTGCTATCAATTACAAGCCATCCAACCAGTTAAAAGACTCTCTAATTGCCCGTCGTAAGTTATCCGTTATTAAAAGTCTTCTGATTAGGTAACGGCACTCCGGATGAAGCCGTCACGATCGCAGCAGCAGCAGCAAGGTGAGTGAGCTCGTCCTGGGAGCTATCCGGATATGATTGGCGCCCGCTCAACCGAGACCGCCTGCAAATGTTGAACAGTTGTAAAAATAGTGAATGATCGTGATTCGTGACAGCGGTTTGATGATAAGGTGTCGCCCAATCACCGGTAGCCTTCGATGCAGGATGTGGTGAACGGGGCTCCTCGGCTCCTCGTCATCAAATGTCATGCGATCTGGCGTTGTTTAGCATCGCTCGGTCTTTTTGACGAATGGAAGTAAAGCGTTAAGTCAATAAAGCGTTTGTAAACTAAGTGCTAATATTCGCCTGGATATGGAAAAGTTAAATAACGTCACGTCATATTCGGGAGGTGTGAAAAAGAGATGAGTTTGTTTGGTTTCTTATCTCACTTGCAATGTTAAATAAAAGGAACCCCGCAAAGGTTGAATGGAAGTTATGCCTGAAAGTTATAACTCTGCCTGATTGAATTATACGTCTTTAAAATTGTAAACTATTCTATGAATTATTTTAAAACCCTAAACTTCTAGATGTGCTTCTTGGGGTTTTGGAACATAATCACCTTCAGGGTCTCGTGGAAATTCAAAGTTCCAATGTAAATATTATGGAATAACATCTAGAAATTAATTTATTAGTGAATTTCCTATGGAAAGTGAACTATAAGCATGACCCGCACGGTGAAACTTAAGCCCGGGACAACCATAGAAGTTCCTAACGTGACCCACTGAACACGTTTTGGGGGGTCGTTCAAAATTATATATATATATGTGTATATGTGTATATATATATATATATATATATAGACATATATATATATGTGTGTGTGTGTGTGTGTGTGTGTGTGTGTGTGTGTGTGTGTGTGTGTGTGTGTGTGTGTGTGTGTGTGTGTGTGTGTGTGTGTATGCACTCTAGCGGTCGCATTTTTGTCCGATTTACTTAAAATTTGGTAGGGACGTTCCTTTCTATAATCTGTTGGACAAGTTCGTTGGGCAAAACAATCGGAAAACTCTAAACCCCTTTTTTGGGGATTAATCTTTCAAATTTCGAGTTTTTGGACCCAAAAAGGGTCAGAAAAGCCCCGGATGTGAAATTAACGCATGTTAAAAGATGGGAATTAGTGTGAAAAAACTTTTAAGCCCCCTCTCGTTATTCTAGCATAAATATTTACCGAGTTATTAAGGAAAATGTGTATCGACCAAACACAGTACGTTGTCTTATGGGGATTTTACATTAGAAAAGCCTATTATTCATTTCTTGGTGTACTTTTATCATCCCCAACAACCTCACGCCTACTTTAAAGCCTAACTGGACCTTCTCCTAGCCTTATAATGTGCAAAATTGTATTCCCACCATTGCAGGTAAATAGAACCAGGAGCATCAGAACAGCCAAAAAATCAATATTTTCAGATTTGAATAAAAATTGGAATAAATGTATGTTTTTAACTGATTTTGAGTTTTTATAGTTTTTTATGTGGAAATTCACTTCCCTCACGTCAGCGTGCTGCGTGCGAACTCGTTTTAACATTTACAGCAGCTGTTGATACTAAGAAAACGCATTAAATAAGCAAGAACAGCTGTTTCAAGGTATTTTATGGAATGGCATCACAATATAAACTAATAGAGCCGTGATCTGGGTGATCACGAAAGACAAAGATTTGCTAAAATTCGCGCAACCGTATACCCACCCATAAACAAAATTATGGGTGTAGCAAAAAAAATTGAAGGATAGTCCAAATTCAGCCCTTGTAAAGGCTTACAAAAACGAAGGAGGTGTAAATACCATTCAAAACTTTTTCCGATTGTATTTATTTTTTGTGTTAACAAAAATTAATATTTTAGAAAATTACGAAATTTTAAGGACTGGTCTAAGATAACATTGACTCTAGAATAATTGGAATCTGCCTTTAAAAATATTGAGTGCCGATAATTGTGGGGTCAAGAAAGATCTATAATTTATATCAATTTCCGTGTACAGAAAACATTGTGTTGTACAAGGACAAGATGTGAGTTATATTATTCAGTTGGCGCGTGTTATATAAACAATGCACCCGGCAACTACAGATCCAGTCGATTTTTCCTTGGAGCTTGGAACATAATTTACACATCTTGCAAAAGACAAGAGCAGACAATGTATGTAATTCCACTCTGCCTCTTCAGAAGGCCGCGACGCCACCAACACATACCCGCATGAGTTTACCTTTCGTTTAATGATTTCCAAGGGTTACTAATCTTATTGAAGCTTGCATCGTTTTCAATGATAGTTCGTGAAGTGTTTACTTGACCAAAGTAACTAATATTGTATTAAAAACTGGGCTCATTTTAAGTGTAATGATGTATCTAAATGATGTTCATTTTACTATTATCATGTGCCAACGACATTTATTTATTATTCGGTTAGGAAATGATCACTGTCTACTGGAAATATATATTTACCAAACATTTCATCAAATCATCGCGGGTGAGTGCGAAAATCGGTCATTGGTAGTTCAGAAATCCAAAACATTAATCTGTTCAATAATTCACTACAGCTCAGTGCTGAAAACAAAACAGTACAGTGCGTTGCACGAGTGAAAAACCAGGCCGTCCATAAGCCCAGTGTTAAAATTAACACTAGTCTTATGGACGGCCTGGTTTTTCACTCGTGAAATGCACTGTAACTAAAATCGAAGGCCTTTCATCGCTCTTCGAGGAAAAAATATTAATATAAAATCCAACGGGAGTAAATTAAGTAGATCCTCTTAAAAGCAAAGAGGAATAAAGGAAACAATTCGCCCTACATGTAAAAAAAACATCGATGGATACCGGGAACTTCAGCCAGCCACTAAAAAGGATTTCCCCAAAAAAATTGTACCACCAGCTGGTGAACACTTAATTGTATACTACCGATAACATAGTCTTACAATTAATCACAAACAGCCTTCGTTATTAGGAATATTTTCACAAAATCAGTTTGATTTTCATTATGAACTTTTGTAAATTTATCTTGAGAGGAAACAAAAAGTAAATAATTTCGAAGAGCAACTTTCTTGTTGCCCTAATGTCATTCAATAAGATACGGACCTCAACAAAAGTAGAGTGGGCCTCAAGTCACCTAGCAACGGATCGGGAAATGGGTGGACGACCCTAGGATGACGTCACCGCGGGGGCTGTCGTAATATCAATCATGTTATCATTCCGTCAAAGTCGTGTTGTCGCGTGGAAGGTACAACAGAAGCGTCGTCATTCCATAATTTGATTCGAGTTTTAAATAGAAGTCAAAGTTTGGTCTCTTGCCTCATATAATTAAAAAAATTGATGTTCATTGCTATGTATATACTCATTGTATATATACATATATTCATTGTAAATATACAAAATTGCAATAACATAGCATTCAGACGGGTTTTAAATAACCACTCCTTAGCTAATGTAACTGGTATTTACGGAAATAGTACGGAATTTTTGTATCTTCGGTGGGAAGAAAAACAGCACCAATGCAAATTGTCTGCATAAAAAATAATCTCACCATAAAAGTAAACTCACCAACAATGAATTTTAGAGGAATAATGGTGGTATGAAAGTGAGATATTTAAAACGCAGTTGTTTTATAAATAGTTGTTTATAACATTAATTACAGAGTTATTTTGAATCGACTACGACATTTTGTAGTATTAAAATACATTGCCTCTATTACGTTAAGAGATTGAATTATGAAAATCCCTTCAAGGCACCACTGGGTCAAAACTGTTTTATCTGTGGAAACCTTTAAGGCTGTTTGACCATTCTTTAAGAGATACTTTAAAGCCGGTTTGAACCACCGACTGACCACATCATTCTTCAACTTTTAAATCGTTACCAAAATCACCCTTATATTCTTAGCACATCGGTAGTTTACAAGGCGGATCTCAAGAAAATACAAATATCAACACTCAAACATGTAATAAAAGTAACGACTATGACAGAAAATTTAAAAACATTATGAAAAACGAGTTCGCACGCAGCACGCTGACGTGAGGGAAGTGAATTTCCACATAAAAACTTGTAAAACTCAGTGTAAAAACATCCATTTGTCCAATTTTTATTGAAATCTGAAAACATTGTTTTTTTGGCTGTTTTGATACTCCTGGTTTCATTTACTTGCAAAGCTGGGAATACAATTTTACGCATTATAAGGTTAGGAGAAGGTCCAGACAGGCTTGAAAGTAGGCGTGAGGTTGCTGGGGATAATAAAAGTACTCTAACAAAGGAATAACAGGCTTTTCTAGTGTAAAACCCCCATAAGACAACGTACTGTGTTTACCCGATACACATTTTCTTTAATAACTCGGTAAATATTTATGCTACAATGACGGGAGAGGGCTTAAAACTTTCGCCTTTCTAATTCCCATCTTTTAACATGCATTAATTTTACATCTGGGGCTTTTCTGACCCTTTTTGGGCCCAAAAACTCAAAATTCGAAAGATTAATCCCCAAAAAATGGGTTTAGAGTTTTCCGATTGTTTTGCCCAACGAACTTGTCCAACAGGTTATAGAAAGGAACGTCCGTACCAAATTTGAAGTAAATCGGACAAAAAATGCGACCGCTAGAGTGCATACACATATATATATATATATATGTCTATATATATATATATATATATATATATATATATATATATATATATATATATATATATATATAAAATTTTGAACGACCCCCCAAAACGTGTTCAGGGGGTCACGTTAGGAACTTCTATGGTGGTCCCGGGCTTAAGTTTCACCGTGCAGGTCATGCTAATAGTTCACTTTCCAAAGGAAATTCACTAATAAATAGATGACAATTTTCAAGCACTTCATTTTAAAAAGCAGGCTACACTCCCACATTTTGTAATTGTACACAGCATCTCCTGTAAATGGTAATACGTCCAACTAATCATATATATTTTAAAATCTGTCATAAGCTACTATCAGAAAGGGGGACCGGAGATGTAGCTTCCCCCTTCCCCAAGCTAGCGGTACCCTTCAAAGTAAGTATTTATTTCGAAGTGACTACGTACACGTCCGATGTAAGCCGCTACCGCTTATGTTAGGTTAGGTTAGGTTAGATTAGGTTAGGTTAGGTTACGTTACGTTAGGAGGTTTTCGTTATGTGTCACTGGCTCTCAATCTGTTTTAAAAATCACAGGAAAAGTAACTACGGTACATCATTTGGAACGGACGTGAACAGTAGTGGCTCACTTTGGACGTGTACGTAGCCTCTGCCTATTTATTTTAGATTACAACACTCGACCAAGAATGGACTATTGGTAATACTGCTTAACGATTTGCATTTTAAAAGCGAGCCGGATTTTTTGTCAGGTTGGTAGGTCTACAACAGTGAGTAAAATGTTTGTTCTTTGAAATGCAGTTATGGGTTATAAGTGAATTTTTCGTTCAAATTATTTGAATAATACCACCCGTCGCAGCAAACCTGCGTACTCAGCGAATTTCCAATGCATTTATATGTTTCTCACTCCTACATAAAGCCACTTACCAAGTTTGACAAAAATACATTCATAAATAAGTGATTTATAACATTTTATTTATTCCCCATAAGAATAACTTTAGGACTGAGTACGCAGGTTTGCTGCAATGAGGAAGATAAGAAATGAGTTTTTATGCAATTATCAATTTAACTGAACCAGGTGAAGCTACTTACCAAGTTTTATTAATTTATGTTCATAATTAAGGGAGATATAAAACTTTACTTATCCTCCATAAGAATAACATTAGGGCTGAGTATGCAGGTTAGCTGCTACGGGGACAACCAACAAAACATTTATTTTTTGTACAAATATCAATATACCAGTACAACGTGAAGCCACATACCAAGTTTCATCAATATACATTCATAAATAATCGAGATATCAAATTTTATTTATTCTCCATAAGGATAACACTGGACAACGTACTGTGTTTAGCACTTTGAATATCTCTGCAACGGTTGGACTTAGAATCACAATTTAAACACCAAAATGATTGTTTTGTGGAGCTGAAGTGATTGGTAAAAGCAAACGTGAAGTTTAAAGTAAAATTAACTGAGGAAAAGCCAAAACCCTTTTTCCCATAAGATTAACATGGGAGATTTTATGAGCATGTTTTTTTGATTTTTTCCGCAACCACTTAACCTAGGTTAATAATTCAAAATACCATATTATTTGTTTTTTTAAGCTCTATAACATGATCAAAACCAAAATTAAGAGTTTTAAAAATTTTAGGGTGAAAAATGCAAAAAACTGATTTTTGGAAAATTTAAAACCCCCATAAACCCCGGTTCCCATGGTCAGATTTTTCTATGTCACTTTACACATTTGAGCCAAATTTTATCGAAATCGGACGATTTTTACTCAAGTTATCGCATTTACGGACACATATATAGATATATATATATATATATATATATATATGTATATGTATATATATATATATAGAGAGAGAGAGAGAGAGAGAGAGAGAGAGAGATATATACGTATATATAAATTTGAACGAATAGTGTTTTTGGCATCTGGGGACCTAAAAACAAAAAGTTACCATAGTCTCGGGCTTAAGTCTTACCATGAGACCTACGGTAATAGCTTCTTCCCTATAGGGGAAATTCGCTAAAAATAATCAAATAAAAACTGGAAAAATTAATTTTTGTTTGATTTACGTGTCTATTTTTGCCGTAAAAATGATATTACTTTTATCAAATTAATAATGTCAAGTTTATTAATTTTCAAATCATAAATAATTATTCGTTCGCTTCATTTTGTTGACTCGTTCGATTTCAGAGAATAGTTCTTTTCCTCACCGGCGGCTCGCAGTTTGGCTGAATAGTGTTGTCTCCAGTATTACCAACACACTTGCGCTCTACTCGCCGCGCCGTTCCGCAGCCAGTTGCAGTTGCAGTAAGCATTCCCTTCGGATGATGCACCCCGCAGGAGTGTCGGTGCGTCGTACTGTTGTTCTACTGTGTTTATCCGCGTCTCGTGAGTCACTAGTTCATTAGCATTCCGTTAGATTGCTCTCGCCTCGTGTCCGCCTCACTTTCTCACCCTTCTGTCTAGAGTCAGCGGTCATGTTTGGTTTGAACTCCTGAAGAGCCAATGTTAACGGGAAACGCGATATCTCACTTGTTTATGATCGGGAAGTTATGATCGACGTCTCAAACTAGAGGTCTTTAGTGACCAATTTTGTTTGTGAAAGGTAATTGGCGGTAAACTAAATTGGAGCAGACACATTGAAGAAAAAAAATAAAAATACTGTATATATATATATATATATATATAAAACCTGCCTCCCCCCATAAACCCCCATAACATAACCAAATGCAATGCTAAGTGAATTTTTCGTTCAAATTATTTGAATAATACCCCCCGTCGCAGCAAACCTGCGTACTCAGCGAATTTCCAATGCATTTATATGTTTCTCACTCCTACATAAAGAGTAATCTGCGAATATATGTATGCGTATATATATTCTGTATATATATATATATATATATATATATATATATATATATATATATATACAGTTTCGAACGAATGGTGTTTTTGGGGTCTGGGGACCTCAAAACGAAAAGTTATCACGGTCCCAGGCCTAGGTCTTGCCATGCCGACTACGGTAATAGCTTCTTCCCTATAGGGGAAATTTGCTAAAAACAGCTAAAAACTAAGTTAATATTGTTATTGTTTAAGAGTGTTGTCTAAGTAGAGAAGAAGCTATACTGAAGATGAATCTTCGGATCCGAAATCGATTTTAAAATCAACAATGACGTTGATCCGTTGATTTTAAAATCAACGGATTGTTAAGGTGTAAAGCAGTAAAATATAAATTTAAGCAATCCAGAGGCTAAGATGACAGAAAAATATTACACCGATGACGATTTCCACCAACTATAATCAAAATGACCTAATAAGAAAAACCTAGTGCCAGCATGAATGTTGACTAGCTTCTTCTAAATTTTTGTTTCTCCTTTCTGCATATACAAATTCATAAAATGTTTATACAATAAAGATCTATAGACCCTATCTGTTTTTTGTATTAATTAATGCATTAACAAATTTTACAATTTTGGGAAACCTAAAGTTCCCCTTACTCAATTTAATCCATGGTTTTACTTAATTATCAATTCCAAAATGTTGTTTATTGTTTATTAAATCATATTTTGGGGTTTAAAAGCCGCCACAATTCCGACCAACCCCAATATTTATACAAGGGATTCGGTTGTGTTTGAGGTTTCCAAATTGTTCCATGTTCAAAAGCCAAAGACACGCCCATTGGACTTCGTAAAACTCGCATAACCACCATAACATTCTCTTAGTGCAGTGAACAATCAGTTCTTTTGATTGAACTAACCAAGGCCGTTGCCAAAAGAAATTGAGAAGCAGGGTTCGTGTAAAACGTGAAACGTTTTGAGAGGGTTATGATTTCCCGACTTTCTCACTTTCATTTAATCAATTTAAAATTGTCTGACTAACGTAAATTATTGTACGCGTATAAAAGTTAATATCGCCAGGATATAAAAACAAATATGTGTACAGAATTTCAGACTGTTCTTAGAATATCGGCTATACCCTATAACGACAATTTGATTCATGCCGATATTGGATTTAGCTATGTAACCTTGATTTGATTGGATCAAATCAAGATACAAACATTCAAATTGACGACGAGACCTTTGAGGGCCAAATTAATATCTGAAGTGACTCGGGTTAGACGCTGAAGCAGCTACTGCTGACGTAATATCGGCGCGCTTATCATCATCAGCAGGGCGTTGCTAGGAGAACTGCGTCAACACGTTGTTGTAGGCGACCCATCGGCTATGTATATCTCTTCTTCTTCTACAAGGAAGTTAAAATTGTTTTGATCTTTTCACCTCAATTTTTGTATCTTTCCTTACTCCTAAACAAACGATAAGTGGATCGAGGATTACCTTGATTCGTTATATTTGTGGGCGCATCGATAAACTACATAAAAGAGCAATAAGGACGATGTGTAGCCTATCAATTCAAGAACATCATGCAAACCATTTTATTGGACTTTAAATAACTACCTTAACATCAATATGCATTATTTATAGGTATTACGTGCGGAGAAATTGTTATTCCAGCACAAGAAAAATACATGGGAATCCATGATAAAGAAGGCCTCAGATTAAAATTTACCAAATATAGTCACACTAAGAACATTTTACAAGGAATGTAGAGAAAAGTAAAACAAATTAGTCTTGAAAAATAAAATAATTTACATATTATGAAAAATATAAAAAAGAAGTAAAGTTTAGATTAGTACGAAAATGTGTTTACGGAATCAAATTGAAGAAATCGTTTGGAAAATTACAATAATACAAATGTCGTATAGTTTAACAAAATGGCACTTAAAAATATATATATATATAAATACCCCCGTTGCAGCAAACCTGCGTACTCAGCGAATTTCCAATGCATAATATATGTCTTAATACCACATAAAGCCACGTACCAAGTTTCATACAAATATATTCAAATATAAGCGATTTTAATTATTCTCTATAAGAATAACACTGGTAATGAGTACGTAGGTTTGCTGAAGCAAGGAACACAAACGATTGGTTATTATGTAAATATAAATAAAATTTAACTAGGCGAAGTCACATACCAAGTTTCATCAATATTCAATCATGAATAAGCGCTATATAACATTTTAGGTATTCTCCATAAGAATATCATGGGGGCTGAGTAAGCAGGTTTGCTGCATCAAGGAACCAAAAAAATGGGTTTTTATGCAATTATCAATATAACTTAACCAAGTGAAGCTACATACCAAGTTTTATTAATTTATGTTCATAATTAAGGGAGTCATTACATTTGACTTATTCTCCATAAGAATAACATGGGGGCTGAGTACGCAGGTTTGCTGCTACGGGAATAATCATCAAAAAATCAATTTTTTTTGTGCAAATATCAATATACCAGAACTACGTGAAGCCACATACCAAGTTCCATCAACAAACATTCATAAATAATCGAGATATCAAATTTTATTTATCCTCATAAGGATAACATTGGACAACGTACTGTACTTAGCACTTTGAATATCTCTGCAACGGTTGGGCGTAGAATCACAATTTAAACACCAAAATGATTGTTTTGTTGAACTGAACAGATTGGTAAAAGCAAATGTGAAGTTTACATTAAAATAAACTGAGGAAAAGCAAAAAACCTTTTTCCCATAAGATTAACATGGGAGATTTTATGAGTAGGTTTTTTTTGGATTTTCTCCGCAGCCACTTAACCTAGGTTAATAATTCAAAATACCATATTATTTGTTTTTTAAGCTCTATAACATGGTCAAAACCAAAATTAAGTTTTAAAAAATTGTTAGGGTGAAAAATGAAAAAACTGATTTTTTGAAAATTTAAAACCCCCGTAAACCCCTCTTCCCATGGTCCGATTTTTCTGGTTTTCGAACTTAAAGTCATGAATGTCATTTTACACATTTGAGCCAAATTTCATCGAAATCGGACGTTTTTTACTCAAGTTATCGCATTCACGGGCACATATATATATAGATATTTATATATATACATATATATATAAATTTGAACGAATATTGTTTTTGGCATCTGGGGACCTCAAAACGAAAAGTTATCATGGTCTCTGGCTTAAGTCTTACCATGCCACCTACGGTAATAGCTTCTTCCCTATAGGGGAAATTCGCTAAAACATAAAATATTTAAACCCCAAATCATGCCAAATCAATCAATACATTTTGAGAGGTAATAGGTTTATTTCCAAATTAAAATAAGGACATTTCGTGGAGAAAATACATATCAATATGCGAAGACTATGAACAATTTTGAAAGTTTTTAAAACTAAAATATAAACGTATTATTTACATATGTGGCTTTGGTGGTTACCTCGATTCAAATAGAAAGATAAATTTAACATTACCATTACGTCCATCACTATTAAAAAATCGTGAGGGTGATAATAAGATCAAATATATCTAATGGAAAGTACAAATAAATCTTAAAGGAAAGAGTAATGCAAGTGTGTCGTAATGTTTGTAAATACAGACCTTCAGCGGCACTGGATATTCAATGGTCATAGTGGAAGCTAATTTAATGTGTTGTTTAATTACTTTCCAAATTATATTGAAAAAATAACTACGATCTGCTTTTAAACATGAAGATATAAGTAATACTGCATGAGTACAAGGAAAGAGGGAACTATTGTGGAGTTTCATAAACATAAACACATCACAGGATAAAGAACTTGCAAAAGGTTTGATTTTGTGATACAACTTTTATTAGGGCCTACTATAAGATTAAATTTGTTCACAATTTTATATGTACTGACAGTAATTTAAAACTTGTCAATAAAATAACAAAGTAAGTATGGTTAAATTTTAATTATGTCGAACATTGAAGTTGTTTTGTAAATGGTAAATGGTACTGTATTTACCTGATAATTATTTCGCACTAGAAGTGTCGATAAGGAAGATTGCCCCGTACAGTAGGGACCGCCACGCATTCTGTCGGCGAAATTTGGAACCTCGATCAACATTCATTGAGTGGATACGACAGTAGGGACACCCTACGTTAATTTGTTTAATTTCGCCCCCCCCCCCCCCAGCGTTGCCAATTGGGTTACAATTACCACCCCATTTGGTGGCAATTGTAGGCCCTGGTGGTATTTTTGGTGGTAATCACTGCTTGGTGGTAATCTATTAACTTGATTAAAGTAACAGTATTTTTACTTTTTTCTTCTATAAATAAGTATATTTTCTTAGGTAAATTTTTAACTAGCATGTAATTTCAATACAAGTTATTATGAGAGCAGCAAATAATAAACCCTAAAAAGAATCAAAACATTTATAAAGCAGGATAAAAACTGGAAAAATTAATTTTTGTTTGATTTACGTGTCTATTTTTGCCGTAAAAATTATATTACTTTTATCAAATTAATAATGTCAAGTTTATTAATTTTCAAATCATAAATAATTATTCGTACAGCCCCATACAGAAGACCACCAACCCAATGATGACACGTTGGGTCTATTTTATAGGAATGTATATGTATTGCGGTGAGAGTAATGATTTTCTTCTCTGATGTTATCTTTTCAGCGCACCGTTATACCGATCAGAAGAATCACTGAGTCATACACCTCACGTGAGTATTTCCGGTCCACCAAGAATGACAGTTGGCACGACTGATAGATGGTTTATTTAGCCACAACATGTGACCGCACGTCATTTTAGTCAGCTGTTTGGGTTTATTTGTGTGTTTACTGACATCCATGTTGGCCGCCAAGTTTGTTTTTCTAATAAAGGTTTGAAATCCTTTATTTTCTGTAACTCCAACATAAAACAATATACCTGAGGTTTGCTTCACTAACCCATATATATATATATATATTCTTTTACTTTCTGCTTTAGTTTACAGAATGGCGACATGCATATTTTGCAGAAACTGTTTTCAAATTTACTATACTTTATACCTTGTTACTTATTATCTCCTACTTTGCTTGAAACCAGAGGATTTCTGGATTAGCTGGTCACTTTTCTAAAATACATGAAAAAAACGAATATTTACAACTATATTAAACATAGAACTTCTGAGGATGGAAATAACTTCCGTGGATATTCATATATTATCATTAACTGTTGTAAATTTTATACTAACTTCACTAACATTATCAATGTAATAATTATGTGTCAATAACAACAGTATAACATCTTAGCCTGATTTGAAAATTGCCGCGCTCTTTCCTAGTACTTTTGAAGAAGGGTGGTAAAAGGTGGTAATTTTTGCAGGAGCTGGTGGTAATTTCAATAAATTGTATTGGCAACACTGTCGCCCCTCAAAAGTTCAGAGCAGGAATTAGCGCTGATTGTTACTAGCACTTCTCCTCGGCCCCGTTATGCGCGCTGTTGAATAACTGTCAAACGTCAGAAAATGAATATGTTTGTAAACAATAAATATTCACTGTGTTTAGGTTGTATTTCGAAAAGTTATCTAAATCTGCAAATTTAGTTTCCATCTGTCCAACTGTCGTTAAACTGAACATCCGATTTCTAACCATGTGTACTTACCGTCTACCTATAAAGCCGGGTTTACACTATGTATCAAAACATGCTATATAACATTTTAATTCGGAACCTTTTACTCCTGCTAGATGTTACATGTAGCAAATGCTATATGTTATATATATCAAATGTTGTATAACATTTGAAACCACTGATTTTTTTAATGCTACATACTACATGTATCAAAACCTTTCTCGATTGGCGAAAATAACGCGGAGACGAGATGTAGCGCTCGCGGCTGCGATAACTGTGATATTGGCCTGTCATAGGAGGGAAAGGAGCTTTTGGGTCAGGAACTGACCTGTTGAAAGATCTTGTTGCAGATGTTACGAATGATCCTTCACTGAGGTGCGAAATTAGGTGTGTGTGTGTGTGTGTGTGTGTGTGTGTGTGTGTGTGTGTGTGTGTGTGTGTGTGTGTGTGTCGGTAGTTTCAAAAACTTCTTAAGAATGACCAGTGAACATTTTGAGTATACAGTATTGTCTTTATGATTGGGCACAAAATTGGAAAGAAAGACACTAACTGACAGAAAATGCTACATGTAGCAGATGCTAGACGAAACATCTGCGTATAACATTGCTAGATGTAGCAAATGCTATATCTAGCACGGTTTTCTTTGATCTTTACCGACTGCGAATGGACAGCACGATTTTTGCTAAATGAAGCAGAATCTGCTAGATATAGCAATGTTATATGTAGCAGTTTAAAAACTGAAATTTTCTACTTATAGCAAATGTTGTATAACTTTTGCTAAATGTTAGATATAGCAGATTCTGCTATGAGTATTTTTCGAACTTTTCGAAAATGTTATGTATAACTTTTGCTACATGTAACATATAGCACGTTTTGCTACATAGTGTAAACCCGGCTTTAGACGTAAAAGTAGTTCTGCTTTGAAGTGGCTCATCATTGATGGTTTACATGATTAAAAATAAATATAACAAGTTACAGGTCAAAATCTGTGATTCGAAACCGTAGAATGGATATATATAAAGTGGTAAATATGTTTTATTAAACATTAATGTTTCGGAAATAAGATTACAAATCATTGTCAATGCAATTTAGTTAGGCTCCTATAATATTTGTATCATAACTGCAAAGGAATAATCTCTGTTCTGAGGAGAAGCTATAAAAATGAGCTTTGAACTAGGGCTACTTCGAAAGAAGTAGCTATGTGCTGTATAGACTGCTGACTCTCACGTTGGCAGCCTGCCACTTCACTTCCACGTTGGCAGTAAAACAATAAGAGCTCTCTTGACTACGGCGACGCGACATATTTGTGGGAACCACGTCATATTTTATAGACACCCCCAACTTTGTCGTCACACATGGTCGTCACCGTTTTTCTGGCAGAAGCAAGCGTCCCAACCGATCAGAAGAATCACCGAGTCATACACCTCACGTGAGGATTTCCGGTCCACCAAGAATGACAGTTGGCACGACTGACAGATGGTTTATTTAGCCACAACATGTGACCGCACGTCATTTTAGTCAGCTGTTTGGGTGTATTTGTGTGTTTACTGACATCCATGTTGGCCGCCAAGTTATCGGTCTCCCTTCTTCCATTGTTATTCAAGTGTCACATGGATAAAATTCATAAACATTTTGTCATGGTTCACACTTTTAGCGAATTTCTCCTACAGGGAATAAGCTATTACCGTAGGTGGCATGGTAAGACTTAAGCCTGAGACCATGATAACTTTTCATTTTGAGGCCCCCAGATACCAAAAATACCATTCATTCAAATGTTGTACATATATGTATATATATATATTTTATATATATATATATATATATATATATATATATTATATATTCTCGTATATTTATTTGTCCGTAAGCACGATAACTTTCGTAAAAAAAGTCCGATCTTGATGACATTTGATTCAGACGTGAAAAGTAGCAGTTATTTGAACGAGTTCGAAATCCAGACGGATCGGACCATCCGAAGGGGTATTTTGGGGGGCTTTTATACCCAAAAACTTTTTTTGGGTTTTTTTACATACCCTATAAGTTTTATTGAAATTAAATTTAAATTTACACCATTGAATTTACCTCAAAAAAAATTTGGAGTTTTTGTCATTTTGTTTTTGTCAAGTGCTAAACACAGTACGTTGTCTAATGTTATTCTTATGGGGAAAAAGACAAATTGTATATCTCGCTTATTTTTGAACATACACTGACGAAACTTGGTAAATGGGCTTCATCTGATTGTGGTCTATTGTAATTAATACAATACCCCCGTCGCAGCAAACCTGCGTACTCAGCGAATTTCCAATGAATATATATGTCTTAATAACACATTATGCCTCTTACCAGAATTCATAAGAAATATAATCATAAATAAGCAATATTTAAAATATTCATTATTCTCCATTAGAATAACATTAGGGATGAGTACGCAGGTTTGCTGCAACAAGGAACACAAAATAATGGGTTTTTATGGAAATATCAATAGAACTCATCTAAGTGAAGTCACATACCAAGTTTCATCCATATACATTCATAAATAAGCGATATATAACATATTTATTATTCTCCATAAGAATAACATGGGGACCGAGTACCTAGGTTTGCTGCTACGGGAACCATAGGCGAAAAAGTAGTTTTTTGTTCAAACAACAACAAACCACAACCAGATGAAGCGATATACCAAGTTTCGTCAGTTTATGTTCATAAACAACTGAGATATAAAATTTTTCTTTTTCTCCATAAGAATAACATTGGACAACGTACTGTGTTTAGCACTTTCAATATCTCAGTAACCAATTGACATAGAGCAATGATCAAAATACCAAATTGTTTGTTTTTTAAAGCTGAATCTAATGGTATGAATTAAAATTTGATTTAAATGGTTATTACATGTGAAAACTCCAAAAAACCCATTTTTGGGGTACAAAACCCCCCCAAAACCCCCCTTCGGATGGTGCGATTTGTCTGGTTTTCGAACTTGTTCAAATAAATGGTACTTTACACGTTTGTACCAAATTTCATTAAGATCGGATCTCTTTTACGAGAGTTATCGTGCTTACGGACACATATATATATATATATATATAAATATATATATATATATAAATATATATATATATATATATATATACATATATACAAATTTGAACGAATGGTGTTTTTGGCATCTGGGGACCTCAAAACGAAAAGTTATCATGGTCTCGGGCTTAAGTCTTACCATGAGACCTACGGTAATAGCTTCTTCCCTATAGGGGAAATTCGCTAAAAACATACATTTTTACCGATGATTCCCGTAGCAGCAAACCTGCATACTCAGTCCCCATGATATTCTTATGGAGGAAAATTGAAATATCTTATCTCCCTTAAGTATGAACATAAACTAATAAAACTTGGTATATGGCTTCTACTTAATTAGTTCAGTTCCAGTGATACTTGCATAAAAACCAATTTTTTGCCGATGAATCTCGTAGCAGCAAACCTGGGTACTCAGCCCTGTGTTATTCTTATATAGGATAATTAAAAAATTGTATATCGCTTATTTATGAATGATAACATGGATGAAACTTGGTATGTGACTTCACTTAGTTGAATTATATTGATATTTGCATAAACCCCATTATTTTGGGTTCCTTGTTGCAGCAAACCTGCGTACTCATCCCCAATGTTCTCATAAGGAGAATAATTATAATTTTCTATACCGCTTATTTGTGAATTTATTTTTTAGGAATCTTTATAAAAGTGTTATTAAGACACAATATGTGAATTGGAAATTCGCTGAGTATGCAGATTTGCTGCGACGGGGGTATTTTAGTCAATGATTTCCCTGACCCAAAAAAAATAATTTTTCCTCACTCTCGCAAATTGCCATACCTATTGTAAATAAAGTGCACATTACGAGTCGTTTATTTACAATAGGTATGGTAATATTATTTTTAACAGCCTCCACCTTTCTAATAGCAATAGCCGTCCAATAACCTCATGTTTATATATACATATTTTTGTTTTAATGTTTTTACGGTTTGTTGTTGTTGTAGTCTGTTATTGCCATTAACTTCCTCTTGCACCACAAAATCTGATTTAACAAAAATCTAATGTTTTGATTTTCACTCAGCACCTCTATTGCTTTGTTTACGATTAAACTAAAAACTTTCCCAGGCTTGTCAAAAAAAAGACTTAAGTATTTCCCCTGACTTTCGGCATTTTTCAGCTTTTACATAGTTTGTTTGAGACAATTGTTTTTACAAGATTTTAGATCATTTCTGTTTGCTTACCTTACTACAAGATGGAGCTTTAAAATAGGCATTGACCCTATTATTTTTTTTATCAGATTTATTTTAATTTTACATCAGCCTTGAAAGTTAAATGGACATTTATGATTTATTTTAAACTAGCTGGCCCGAAAGACTTTGTCCTTTCCTAATGTTATTGAATTTGTTTTATGCCATATGCTCGTTCATTTTCAAGGTGAGCTCGTTCGCTTCGCTCACTCACCTCCAGGATGAGCTCGTTCGCTACGCTCCCCCGCCTATTTTAATATAGAACTAACTTTGGCATCGAAAAAAGAGTTTGAGTTGCCATTCAAGTAGGTTTGTTATTTCCATAATTAACATATGCTTATGCCTTTCAAGTATGTTTAGATATAATCCTTATAACAGCTGTTTGGTGTAACTAACTATTAAAGGCGGTCCCACACTTTTCGCGAACAGGCCTGAACAAACGGCCGAACATTCTCCCGAATGTTCACTGAACATTCCGTCCCGTATGTAGTCAACATTTTGTGCAGCTCCCACACTTCTCGCGAATACTCCGAACATTCGGAGTTCGGCCAAATGTTCGGACCTGTTCGCGAGAAGTGTGAGATGACCGCCTTAACTAACATACTAACTCGACTTTGTTTTAGCGAATTTCCCCTATAGGGAAGAAGCTATTACCGTAGGTCTCGTGGTAAGACTTAAGTCCGAGACCATGATAACTTTTCGTTTTGAGGTCCCTAGATGCCAAAAACAGCATTCGTTCAAGTTTTTATATATGCGTATATATATATATATATATATATATATATATATATATATATATATTGCGGTATAGATGCCAAACGACTTTATATACTAATTAGTATATATATATATATATATGTGTGTCCGTAAGCACGATAACTCTCGTAAAATAGGTCCGATCTTAATGAATTTTGGTACAAATATTTAAAGTACCATTTATTTGAACAAGTTCGAAAACCAGACAAATCGCACCATCCTAAGGGGGGTTTTGTACCCCTAAAATTTTTTTGGGGTTTTAACACGTAATTTTTTTTAAATCAAACTTTAATTTATACCATTGAATTCAGCTTAAAAAACAAACAATTTGGTATTTTGATAATTGCTTTACGTCAATTGGTTACTGAGATATTGAAAGTGCTAAACACAGTACGTTGTCCAATGTTATTCTTATGGAGAAAAAGAAAAATGTTATATCTTGGTTATTTATGAACATAAACTGACGAAACTTGGTATATCGCTTCATCTGGTTGTGTTTTGTTGTTGTTTGTACAAAAAATCAATTTTTCGCCTATGGTTCCCGTAGCAGTAAACCTAGGTACTCGGTCCCCATGTTATTCTTATGGAGAGTAATAAAAATGTTATATATCGCTTATTTATGAATGTATAGTGATGAAACTTGGTATGTGACTTCACTTAGATGAGTTCTATTGATATATGCATGAAACCCCATTTTTTGGTGATCCTTGTTGCAGCAAACCTGCGTACTCATCCCTAATGTTATTCTTATGGAGAATAATGAATATTTTAAATATTGCTTATTTATGAATATATTTCTTATGAATCCTGGTGAGAGGCTTAATGTGTTATTAAGACATATATATTCATTGGAAATTTGCTGAGTATGCAGGTTTGCTGCGACTGGGGGTATTATGTATTCAGATTGCATAAGATTGTTTTTAACTACTAAAAAAATAAGATTTAGTGATTCATATATGTAATTATATTGTAATTATGTATTTTTCATGTATTTTTTAGAAAATAAATATGTTTTGTTGTATTCTAAGATTAATATTGTGGGTTTGTAAGAGTACTGGGCTTTAAACTGTCAAAAAAGTTTACATTTGAATTGACAAAAACTAAAACTTTATATTCTTGTCAAAAAGGCATAATGATCAATTCTTTAAAAATGTGCAATTATTTATTTTAATTCTGTTCAGAAATCTTCCTCCTGAGCTACATTTTGCTACTTTTCTCCAAGCACTCGTCTTGTTCTGTTAGATTCAAATTAAAATATTCCACTATCATTCCTTCTATAATCTGTAATACTTAAAGAAATTATTTTGTAGAGTAATTTCACTTGTATTTTTTTATTTTTTACACATGTATTTTTATCTAACATCTTGATATTTTTCTAATCAGAGTTGAATAAAGGTTACAAATAACATTATTTTTTTAAGGTCTATTGGTTATACTGGACAGCACTGCTTCGTTGCCGATTTGCACAGAAAAACCATGCCAGTGATTTTGTCAGGCTCGTATACACCGATGAGGAAAATTTATCGTTCTTTGAACTGCAAAAATGGGTTGTTCAATAATTTTGCTAAGCAAATCAATTAATTCATATCCCGAATAAAATTAACCAAAGGATAAATACATTTTGTTTGTTTCACTTACATACCTATTCTTGCCATGAAATACGATAAACTATAAACAAATACAAGTTTAGTAATTTTCATCACGAATAAAATCATTTGTTTTTTCACTTTGTGGGCTCGTTCCATTTCAGCGAGAATTATTTTCCTCTCCAAAACATGGCAGCAGCGGCTTGTAATTTTGTTAATAAGGGTCATCTCCAGTATTACGAACACAGACCTACTTGATTATATTGGCTAAACTCAAATTTGTTATTTAGTGACACAATAATCAATAATTTTTACATTTACGGACAAAAATTTTATCAATTTCTTTCAGAACCGTCCTAAAATACTAAATGACATAAGATAAACTCAACAAGCTATCAAGCAAAGTTCAATTTTGTATGACATGTCTTGTTATAATATGGTAGATATGCAACAATACACATTTCACACTCCCACCGACTGTCACTGTGCTTCCCTTGTGCACTACAATCTTTACACATCGTCTTAATGAAATGCTTGACCTCATTTGGTGGATTTTGCCTTAGGAAATGGCTACAAATTGCTTCTCGGAATTAAGTGTTAGGTTATTTGTGCCTACATTTCAATTTCGGGTTGAGAATATATTTTATTAAGCAACAGTGAGTCCCCAACAAAAAATAATTGGGACCACTGCTCTACGACATAACACAAACACTAATTCAGCTTTACAGTAACTATGTTCGTCATTTGCTGAAACTAATCATCAGATCATTTATTTAGCCATTAACATATTTGATTAAAGTTGAACTCTGATAATTACTTATTTCAAGTTTAAAATCGTAGACTATCAGAATTTTGTTGTGAACCCTAAACTATATGTTTATAATTTATTTGACATTGACATGGATATTAGAAGTTGTTGTGTTTCCCTTCCATTTTAAATGAACAAATTTCCACTATAGCAAGTAGATAAAACAAATTTCCTATTAGTATTTAAATGTGATCATGCCCATAAGATTTTGCCTCAGCAAATTTCTATTAACCCATTGGCGTAGACATACGAGCAGGTCTCGTTCCTTACTTGTAATTTTATTAACGTGTGAATTGGAGTATAAAATTGGTGTTTTTAAATGGATTAATGGCATATTTTAATTAAAATATTGTTTTCTTTCAGTTTAGAGAGTCGCATTGGCACACACACAGTAGACATAAGTAAAAATTAGCAAAATCAGTGTTGACCATGTGCAAGTCTCAAAGAATTAACCGATCCCGTCAACTTCCAAGCAAGCCTGCCACCGTTAATTTTACTTGGGCCCTCCCACCAACGTTGCCACAGACCGGTTAACTCATTGAGAGTTGCACAACTGGTCAGTTTTGGTCGTGTGCGGGAATCGAACCCACGAACATCGTATCGCCACCTGGCCAAGGTGTTTCCACGACGTAGCCAACTCAGCTAACACGACCAAAGGCCTGGCGGCGATATTAAGGGTTTTTAGTCAGTCCGCGCCCCTAGCGGATAGAACCGTAGATGCCCGCGGTCATTAGTTACATATTTTGCTACTAGAGTGCAGCACCAATCAATTCCCGTTATAGGCTACTACAAATAGAATAAAATTACTACCTCAATGGGTTAAGAGTGCACCAGTCACAAAACCTTTCCCCTATAATGGGGGGGGGAGGGGGGACTGCTGCCCCCATTAGGTAACTTTCAACGGATCATCCAATATCAATGATTTATGGCTCATTTTAGAGAGCAAAAAAATACCTAGCGATTTAGTGAAAAAATGTTGATGTCTCAAATAATAATCAATAAACAAATTTCTAATTATTCAATATTTAAAATTGTTAAAATTGTTTCTGTGGGTAAACTATTTGTGATATCAAAATTTTGCTCACTAAAATCGCTAGCTACATTTCAGAACATTTCAGATAATTTGTTGACGAGGGGAACATTGGTCTTAAGCGAGAAGCAGGTAGACTCAGAGGGCTGGTGCCGGCTAAGGATTTCCTTTGGTTGGTCACTGATGTAATTGTCAAGGACTTTTTAACCACGACAGGGACCTTTTCGGAGGTTCTAATCTCAGTCTTGTCTAAATTGTATCAGTACAATAAGTTTGAATTGGAGCGGTTCACCACTGCTTTGCTATTTATGTTCTTCGCATAGATTAGAGGCCCATGTGGATGGGCAAAGTGAAGGAAAAAAGAGACCCCGACCTCTTTAGAAGAAGAGTGATCTCTTTAAAAAATGAGGAACTACAACCTTAAATACTCACCCTACTGCAAGCCCAATTTTTGTCCATGTACAGTAAATTCTGTATCGATATACCGATACAGTCCCAAACCAACGTTTTGAATCAGACTAGTACATCTACATAAATGGGTTAACCAATAAACACATTTTAGAGTGAGAAAATTACAATATAATAAATAAACCTAAAGTACAGTTCTTAGTTTTCAAGGAAAGACACAAAGTCGGTAAGCTTGCTGAGTTGTTCTTCACTGGACGTATTGATCGGAGGGGAGGGAAGGGGTTTGGGAGGGGTGACCATGTTCCCCTCCACTCGCCAGTCTCTCAGCTGCGTGACGGCCTCTGGCGTTGTTCCCATCAGAGCGGCAGCTGTTGTGAGGCTGACGGAGGTATACGCTCTACACACCAACTGCGTCGCTCGCTTCTTCACTTCCTCTGCAATATCAAAACATGAAAATCTTTAGTTTAGGTTTATAACTGAAAAATAAGCCACTTGGTAAAAATGAGACCCATCAATCATTAGTTAACATTAAAATGGATTGCGCGTGCATCCTCCCCACAGCCTCGCATCGCATTTGTACTGTCTTGACAGAGATTTACTTGCTACGCTGAGAAATACACTTGCTATTGGCAGAGCCATCCCCCAACCATTCCAGCCATGCCACGGTCATTTCTCCGCGCACTTCCTGTATGCAACCAAGTGTGAGTCAGACAGCAATGCAGCACTCAAGCACACTCAATAATACTAATTCAAGTAGTTTAAAACTTGCCGTTAAATTGAAATATTTTGTCCCTATGTGCAATATGTTACTGTTAGCAAACTAAGAACCGTCTAGCTGTTCTATTGTTCAATTTGTAATCGCCAATAGTCCACATTTATGTTCCCTGCAATGGCCATGACGCCTCTAGCTTACACATGAAAACTCCCTCAAGCACAAGGCCTTCATAGGCGTGAAGCCCTATGCAGCTGCACCTGTTGCGCTGCCCCAAGGACGGCACTGGTTACCACAAACATCATGTAAGTTCACGTCTTCTTTAGTGGAGTATGTTTGTTGTACAATAAATTGACCCTATGAATTGGTCTGTGGGTTATGCCACTCCTATGACTCCCCGTCTATGTGTACTGATCAAATTTTCCCCTCGGTCTGTGGAAGTGACCTGAGTGATGCAGACATACATAGCTCGGTAGCGAACGTGTTAACTCGTTACTAAACCTTACATTGCACAGCCTTGATGATGCCTGCAGTCGTACATCAGTCGATAGTGAACGTGTTAACTCGTTACTAAACCTTACATTGCACAGCCTTGATGATGTCTGCAGTTGTACATCGCTCAGTAGTGAACGTGTTAACTCGTTACTAAACCTTATGTGGCACAGCCTTGATGATGACTGCAGACGTACATCGTTGGAAGTGAACGTGTTAAGTCGTTATTAAACCTTACGTTGCACAGCCTTGATGATGTCCGCCACGTTGTCGGACCAGGGCTGGGAGTTGAGCGCGCTGTATACCCCTGGGTAGTCTCGCAACCACATGGCCTTGCCTACGCTCCAGATGTGGCCGAGCTCTGGGTACTCCACCTTGCATTGGCTAGGGATTCTCTTCCACAGGAACCTCGCGTTGCATCTGTACACAGAGAGAGTGGTTTATCAGAATGTTCAATTCCAAAAACTAGAGGAGCCTAAGTAAACCCCTCTAGTTAGCTAAATCCTACTAATATTGTAAATGTGAATGTCTGGATGTGTATATATCCGGATGGATGTTTAGACTTCCATCACACAAAACTACTGGACTGATTAAGCCAAAATTTTGCATGAACATAGCTTACATCTCACATTACCTTACACATATACCATCTCACACCATTACCATCTCACATATACCTTACTACATCCAACTGTACGGCTGCACCCCTACAAATTGAAACAAAGATTTGATAGTGCTGGTCACGTTTAAATTGAAGTTTCGCGAGCGAAGCCGCTGGTAACAGCCGCTGTTAATTCCTAACAATTTGGCGCAAGTCCCATGAGTCTATGATTTTTTTTGTTAAAGTTATAGGACTTTGAAATTACGTGAGAGAAAAGGGCCATTTTTGAGAAAAATCAATTTGAAAATTTCAAATAAGCATAAAACATATATTTTTCATATTTAAGCAACGATTTTGGTATCAAAAGAAAGCCCTAAATGTCGTCTGTAATGGGAATACCTATTTTTGTCTTAACTCACAGTAGTTTTCAAGAAAATAATGTTTTTACCGAAGCATGTCGTGAAAAGTGATATTTCAGAAAAGGGACCTCTTCGCGGCCCTATGTTATTTCTCCATAACGAATCGCAAAACTCCCGAAAGCGACCTCTTGGCGTCATTTTCCGGTCTTTAATTATAAAAATTGTTTAAATCAGCTTTAAAAAAGAAACATTTCAGTGAAAAAATTATATTTCTATGGCTTTTTTTGTTCAATTTACAAATTTTTGAATTTGTATGAAGTAGAAATGGGCGTTTTGAGAAAAACGCAATTCAGTTACTCAAATTAATACAAAAACTTTATTAATTCCATTTACTGCTTGATATCACATACAAAACGTAAACAACATCAAAATCGTCTGCATCACCGTGGTTCAACCGAGAGCGGTTCGCAGAGCTGCCAACTGTCCTCCCTCTTGTGGCGCAAAACTCCCGTAATTTATTGTTTTGACAGTACATAAACTTATCAAAAATAGAATGTATTACTTAATAATAATATCAATAGTTAATAATACAGTAATCAAAGCTTAACATGCAGTTTTAGGTGTGTCAGTACAACTACTAGGCCTAAATGTATTTGGATTTTAAACCTGTAAAGAAAAGGTAGTTGGGATCGAGAAAGGGATTTTTATTAACAGAAGACGTTCTAGATTTACAATAAACTCGTAGTAGTTCACCTTGTCACCGCTAGAATTCGTCGGAGTGCAGTTTTCAAAGTGTTGCATAGCTATCTGATTTGTTTTAAAAAGGGACCTGTTCGCGGTAATGTTATTTCTCCATAAGCGCGAAGAAGTACCTTATCTCAAGCTAGACATCGACTACTTTAATCATTATTTTGAATGTTTTATTCTATTACAACAGTTTTGTAATCGATTTCAACCGGTAAAGGACGAAATGGAGCATATTAAAACGCAAACAACCGAAAATCGATATTTTTGACCTCAATCTATAAAACTGCTCGTACTGAAATTTTTATTTTGCCGCGAAGAGGTCCCTTTTTCCTTTCCGCCTCACATATAGACAGTATAATACTTACTTACTCTTAATCTCATGGCCATTTTTACCCAAAATGGTATTTGGCCTCCCCAACGATATGCCTCCATTTCTTCCGATCTTCTGCATCTTCCTCACATATACAGTATAATAAGGACTTTTAATTTTAAAATTTACTTTTTTTAAGTCATTTTGTAGTTTTTTTACAAATTATTCAAACTCACAACAATGAATCACTTGGCAGTCCAAAAAATATTGCCTTTGTCCAGACTCTAAATTCTTTTCCAATACTGGATTTTACAAAGCCCCCTAAGGGGAGGGAATTCTTGGTTTTGTTACCTCAAGTGATACCTAGAATCCACCCTTCTACTATTCTGCCATTGCTTGATTTATACTTATTTTTATTCCGTCATTTATACTCAGCTTTGTAGCTATTTAATGTATCAACATTTTATATGTGTTGCTAAAATACCATAACTGACAGGGGAGCTGCTTATAAACAAATTTCTTAGTGAAGTGTTATAAATATAACTAAATGAAAAGCTTAACTCAGGTTGACAGGGACAAAGTAAAAGTACATCACAATTTGAATATAGTTATACAATTTTAGTGAATAAGGGGGCTTATAATACTAACAAGTAGACAAGTTCAACCGAACATGTGCAAGAAATAATGAGTGAGGAGAAGCCAAGGGGGGGGAATAGACAACCATTATCTGTTCATCTCCACTTTGTTGGCATCCCAATTTAAGTGTATGGTCTCACATAATATTCAATGAGATGCAATATTTTTTAATTACAAGACAGTCTCCCCTACAAAGTGGAACATTTAGGTGTCCCACAGCGAATTGTGGGACCATATCTTTAAAGCAATATATCTGGTCGCAATAAAGATGACACTCTGAATACTTACAGATCATGCTGATACAGATAAATGGCCATCAACTGACCATACATCTGAGGTGTCACACTCCCATCTGCCTGCAAACAAACAAAATACAATTAATACAAACCAACTTAACTTTGAATGACTTAAAACTCCTTGACTAATCCTAAACTTTAATAAGCAGGTAAATGAGGGTAATTGTGGACGCATTTGGGTATCGTCAGCTAAACTTGTGGATTATCAGAAAACGGAAAGAATTAAACTTAGGCCTACCACAAACTGAACTAGCAACATGTAAAATTGTATATTTTTCAGGCTGTTGCTATACAACAATATGACTGTGAAATGGCCATTGCTATAGCACACATCAGAAATTGCTGATGATAGGTAACTTACAGGTGATTAACTGTTTATTTGTCATAGGAGAAATGTTCGTTGACCCAACATCAATAAGTTAGGTACTTTGGTATTATACGGATGCCACTATTTTTGGAGGTTAATTTTTACCGGATACAAAGGATAACTACATAATTCGAAAAAACGTACTTTTATTGACTTACTGTACAAATTTTACATCATTCTGATGAGCGGTCTTTGTGTTGTGCCTCCCAAAAGACAGCGATGTCCGCTAGGATCGTGTTGAATGCGTCGCCGCTGCTAGCAGCCACGCCCGATCACCACATGTACTCCGCCAAATATACAGCGCGCTGCGGCAGTTATGTTAGGATGGGTTATCATAACAATACGTACGGTTTCCTCTTCATTTCGAGGTAAATCCGCACCAAAAGAACGTCACTCATTATGAAAACAAATGTAACGTAGTGGACGGCAATAAATCACTCATGACACTGGCCCAGATACAGGCGGTGACAGGTGATGTGCGCGCTCCGGTCAACGACCTGACCTTGGCCTATTTGGAGGGGGTTTGGCGGCCTGAAGAATGACTCATCAGGTATCAATCGATTTGTAACGAAACAAGAAAAGTCCTACTATCATTTTTATGATAACCCATCCTAACATAACTGCCGCAGCGCGCTGTATAAGGGTGGCATCCGTATAATACCAAAGTACCATAAGTTACTTCCTATAGATTGTAGCTCTTTTAGTGCAAGTTTTCCATTCACCCCTCAAACAATTAGTCACCATCAAAGATTGGAATTATCCACCGCAACTGAGAATATTTTATTGTTTGTTTATCCCATAAAAGCGGTTTTTAACATAAATTGAGGCGATGTTCATGTTCAGAGCGATGATCTTGTTCAGGGCGATTGAATTAACAAAACTATAAACAAATTAGCCATTTTTAAACTGACAAGTAGAATGCATTTAAACAGGTAGGCTTTAATACAATATAGGCCTAGGCCTGCCTCAGTCATCATGTTTGTTACTTACTGCTTCTTTTTAGACAACGCTATTTCTACACTATTATACAGAGAAAACAAGTTTAAAATATGTTAAGCATAATTCAAAGCTGATCAATATTATATAGTAATCTAAGGAAATGTGACTAGCCTTGTTTGAACTTACTTCCAATTCCTTCTTTTCTATGTCGGCTGCAATTGCATTATAGTTATCAACAGGATTAACATTCTGCACCATTGTAGTTTCTAAAAAATACCAAAGTTTGAACAAAATTTAATTGTGGTGAATTTATATAAACTAATCACTGCAATATGTAAACAAACTTATTTTTTCTCTTGGTATTTGTGTTTCAAGTTGACTTGATAGAGGTTACTAGGTTAGGTTAGGACTATGACATTTAGTGTTATAGTGTATTTTTCTTTCAACAGATCAAGGGCAAGCAAAATAATTCAGAAGTAGACTATCTATACCACCTCATGATGTATATGTATTTAAGTCATATTACGGTGCCGGTAACTTGCCTGGCGTCAAAATTCTACTCCTCAGTAAACTTTAGTGCGAGAACCAGGGTTTTGCGTGATATGACCATGACCATAGACTAAATAATATAACAAATACAGGGTGTTTCGAGATAAGTGTAAACAACTTTACCAGGAGATTCCTTACATCAAAACAAGAAAAAAATCTTATATGAACATGGGTCCGTAAACCAGTCGTTGTCGAGTTACAGCCAAAAATCGATTTTTTCAATTTCAAGTGTAGTTATTGCACCTTTTGGCCTTTAGATTGAAAATTTTTAAAGATAATTTGATTAAATTTCCACAGTTAGATAGATTATGAAATTCCAAAGAGATATTATTGATGTTTTATACTGTAAAGTTGAGTAACGCTGAGAAAAAATAGTTGAAAAATTAAATTCTTCCAACAAATTCACGGCCTCAAAAATATTTTTTGTTTTTACTGGCAAATAATATCATAACCATTAAAGTACTAGGGCTGCAACTTTATAAAAAGTTGTAGAATTTAATGGAGAACAAAGTAATAACAATTTATGTATGCATTCGATCATGATTATTTATGTAAAAATCCAAAATCTGCAGGATAACAAAATTTAGAAAGGAAAACCTCAATTACCCAGCCAGTCAAGCAAATGAATAAAACCAAAGAAAATCTTTCAGCACGAGTTTATTTTTTATAAAATCTTCAAAAGTTTTTAAATTTTTAAAATTTAAAATATCCTAAATCCTTAAAAATTCCACCACAGGACCCCACTGAGGCCACTTTTCGAAATAGCAGCCTTTTCCTACACAGGATAAGCTGTGAAAAGAAACACTCCTCCACATATTATTAATACATTTATCGATTTATCAACTTGGGGCTATTACAAATAACTTTTGGGTGGTAATACTTTATTTTTATTGATTACTAAATTGCAGCCGCCATCTTCGATGCGCAATTATTTTATAAAATAGGCTACTTCCATCATAAAGGTAGTGTTGTGAACCAGCATTGAAAACTAAATCTTTACGATGAATACAATGCCGTAATCCATTTTTTAATATTAAGCTGATCTCAAAATAAATAAAATTCTTCTTATTTTTTATAAATGTAGAATAGAGGCCACTAATTATAATGTAAACAAATGTAATACTAAATTTTACATACAAATTTATTTAACAAAATTTAAATCATTCTAAAATTACAAATCACAATGTTTTGTGGAAATACACGTACAAATTAAAGATCTAGAGTTAAATAATACTGTTATTTACAAAACCACGTGGGTACCATGGGTGCACCTTACAAAAAGTTTTCAAAGTGACCACCATCTCTCTGCCTGCACAATCTTGCTCGTGAAATCAATGAGTTTGTTGCGGCTCGGACGACTGCTGGGTTGTTCTTAATGGACTCAGCTACATTCATTATCCTTTGCAATAATTCTTCTCTTGTTCTAGGCTTTGTTGTGTAGACTTGTGATTTCATCCATCCCCATAAAAAATAGTCCATGGGTCAGGAGACCTTGCGGGCCAATGTACTGGACCGTTGTTAGCTCAAATTCCCAAATTTCTGATGCAGTAGTTCTACAACTTCTCTTGAAGAGTGAGGCGGTGCGCCGTCGTGTTGAAACCAGAGATTTGCTCTGGTTCCAAAACTTCCTCTAGGAGTCTTTGTAACTCATTGAGCAGGAATGCATGATAAGTGACTCTGTTTAGATTCCCCTCGATGATAAAAGGTCCAATCAGCTTATCATTAACAAGGTCACACCACACATTTACAGAAAACCTTTGTTGAAAATGATACAAAGGTGGTTTTCTATTACTTTGTGGGGATTTTCTGTAGCCCAGTTGTTTAGGTTTTTTAAGTTATTTATTCCATTTCTCGTGAACTGGGCTTCATCAGTAAACAAAATCCACTTAACAACCCTCCGGTTAGCCACTACCCAATTGCAAAATGCCAGCCTATTATCGTTGTCCCCAGGGTGAAGGGCTTGCACCTTTTGAAAGTGATAGGGGTGCATTTTTTCCTTCTCCAGAACTCTCCAAACCTTTGTTGAAGACACTAAATGTTGGTTCGATAGTCTCCTAACACTCGTACCTGGACATTGCTGCACTGCTTCAATAATATTTTCTTCAGTGTGCACATCAACTTCATTGAATCCCTCTCGCTTTCTCCTACTAACAGATCCTGTCTCTTTGTCGGTTGTGCAGGTCGGTAAAATCTCTCGGGTTTGGAATACTTCTGTTTGGATATCTTCTCCCGTACTCAACCGAAGCTGCCTTTGCATTTCCATTGCAATACCCATAGACAAAATGCATGTCAGTATACTCACTGTTTGAATACATTTTCACTTTGGAGTTAAAACCACCAGCATTTACTGAGAGGAAACTTGTTTTAAAGGACAGGAAACCACATTATTACTCAACAATGCAATTAAACAGATGTGGCTTTAAAAGTTTTTGAAGATTTTATAAAAAATAAACTCGTGCTGAAAGATTTTCTTTGGTTTTATGCATTTGCTTGACTGGCTGGATAATTGAGGTTTTCCTTTCTAAATTTTGTTATCCTACAGATTTTGGGTTTTTACATGAATAATCATGATCGAATGCATACATAAATTGTTATTATTTTGTTCTCCATTAAATTCTACAACTTTTTATAAAGTTGCAGCCCAAATACTTTAACGGTTATGATATTATTTGCCAGTCAAATACAACAATTATTTTTGAGGCCTTGAATTTTTTGGAAGAATTTAATTTTTCAACTATTTTTTCTCAGCGTTACTCAACTTTACAGTATAAAACATCAATAATATCTCTTTGGAATTTCATAATCTATCTAACTGTGGAAATTTAATCAAATTATCTTTAAAATTTTCAATCTAGAGGCCAAAAAGTGCAATAACTACACTTGTAATTGAAAAAATCGATTTTTGGCTGTAACTCGACAACGACTGGTTTACGGACCCATGTTCATATAATATTTTTTCCTGGTTTTGATGTAAGGAATCTCCTGGTAAAGTTGTTTACACTTATCCCGAAACACCCTGTATAAACTCAGTTTGATAATATTAACAGGAGTAGGAAGGCTTCAGCAACCGACAAGATGAACTGACACTGATAGCTATCGCCATCGAATAGGTGATAGGTGGGTAAAGGTTTGTAATTAAGTGTTTATTTATTTGTTTCGTTTGAGTTTGAGGTATAAAATAGCATATGAGTAAATTTATAGTGTAGAAAGACGAATGAGTGTATCAAAGGAGTTCGTCTTCAAGGCGAATCATTTTTATTTTCCTATATTTTTATTCAAGCAAGACCTGTATTCATGGGCCCTTAGCACCAGAACAGTGCAGCAAATAAACTCAAGTTTATGACACATTATCTTAGTTTGAAAGTGAATCTACTTAATGTTTGCAAAGTTTGAATGAGCGAAAAAGAATGCTTCTTTTTTCGCTTGCTTGGCCCGACTTAATTACTGTGTGAATTAATTAAACGATTAAATTTGCAAATAATTTTCCGAGATATATGACAAAAAATATACCATGATTTACATTTCACTTACGCGCTATGCGGGCGAGGCTGCGTGAAGTCAATCAATATCTCCTAGAATATAAGTTAGGTGACTTTTCTTTTTTGCTCGTACGAGGTTTATGTGTGTGGTTCTGTGTGGTGTGGGCCTCTAGACGTGCGCATATGTTCGGGACCTACGAAAACTCCGTAGGCCCCGCTAGGGCCTATACTTCAATCCGGCCCTGCGGCTAGTAGAGCCTTTATCAACTATCGCTTCCTTATACAAACTATAATATTAATTTACAGAATGTAGTGGATACTTACTCTTTGCCACCATCAGACTGTCGGTTTTACAAAATTTGGGGGATAAACAGAACGAAGTGACTGCGAGAGAGATGCGAACTAAGCCGAATGGTAAACTTAAGCCAGATAATTGACAGTGTGGATAGTTTAACAAAGGATATGGACTAAATGATGTACTAATAGTGTTCGGTGGTACAAACGATGTAAACTCAATACACTGTGGTAAAGACATTACGGCCGAAATAAAAACGTTGCTTAAAAAAGTGTCAACCACTCAATTGGTTATTGTAGGATTACCATTCAGAAGGGATCAGCCCCATCTGAATAAGCGTATTAATGAGCTAAACAAAAGCATCTTGCAGGCTGTTTCTCAAGTTAAACATGCATCATTTCTTTCTCTGACGTCAATCAACAAGCCTTGTTTTTACACTAAATTTGGCCTCCATTTCAATATGTTTGGGAAAAAACTGATTGCTAAATTACTCGCAGAGCGCACTGTGCCAATATCAGAACCTGATTGTCCCCAGCACATTCCAGTTCATGTATCCACTGCATGCAATAATAATCCTAAACCATATATTTATAGTGACTCTTCCTTTCCTGTTATTCCTATACAGAAGCATTTTTTAGGGCCTGTCCAACAAATATTTCACCTCCCGTAAATATTAATTCTGATGTTAATCTTAAGACAAGAGATAATAAATTTAGAATCGTTCATCAGAATGTGCAGGGTATTGTTCCCAAATTTAGCATGCTGGAAATCTTTTTTGACATGGTGTCCCCCAATATATTATATGTTTGTCTGAACACTTCTTGAATAGTTCTGAATTAATTGCTTTTAATTTTCCAGGGTATTCAACTGCTACTGGGTTTTGCCGTTCTAGTATGAAAAATGGCGGTGTTTGTATTTTATGTATAAATGGCTTAACCTTCCAAACAGTGGATGTCAGTAGGTTTTGCACTGAAGGTTTTTGTGAACTTGCGGCTATTAGATTTGATCTTGAGGACGTTTCATGCTTCTTACTTGCTGTCTATAGACCACCACACAACTCGGTGGATAGTGTTGATCTTTTTATTGATTCCTTAGAAAAATGCCTTGAATCATTTTCCAAGCTAAACCAACGGATTATCGTAGCCGGTGATTTCAATATAGATTTCTCTGTGTTTGACAGCTCATCGGAAAAAACTATCAGAGCTTATGTTGTCTTTTGGCCTACATGACACAGTGTTTTCATATACTAGAGAGTTAATGGGTCAAAACCCCTCATTGACAACGTCTTTTGTAATATCAGCCCTCCAATTCTAAATACAGAGGTAGTTGTAACAGGTATATCCGATCATCATTCACAAGTTGCTGACATCATATTTTCTGTTTCTGATCACCGACCTCAATTTAAATTCAACAGGTCGTTTAGAACAGATAATATTCTAATATTTAGGTATCTTCTGGAAAAATACAGTTGGAGCGATGTTTATTTGTCATCTGATGTTAATGATAAAGCTGATGCCTTCTTGTCAACTGTTAACTATTGTTTCGAACTTGCATTTCCTTATAAGAAGGCAAGGGTGTGTTCAAAAAAGTTTCTCTCCAAAGTGAAACTAGATCCTTCAGTAATCAAGCTGCGTGAAAACCTAATTGAAATGTATTTTCTCACTAAGGATTTGAGTTCCTCACATTCCATGAGAAAGTCATACCTCGAGCTAAAAAAGAAATTTTGGGAACAAATTAGGTCCTCAAAGGCTAGACAAGTTTTTAAACACATTTATGCCGCGGAATGTAAGTCTAGGGCTATCTGGGGTGTCATTAGCGAGACTATCCCTAACAAAAAATCAATGTCCTTCAAAAAACTCAAAATTGAGAATGAAAATGGAAATCTTTTACACTCTCCCGAAGAAGTAGCAAATGAATTTAATACGTTCTTCTCCAGTATTGGAGGTAGGCATAATGATGGCTCTCCTATGGCCCTGGACCTTCCCGTCAATGTTCCACGTGTTTCCTCTTCTCTTTTTCTAAATCCTGCAAGTGAGAGCGAAGTAATGGACACCATGAGCTCTTTAAAAATCAGTAACTCTGCTGGCAAAGATGGCATGTCTTCAAGACTACTCAGACAGGTTGCCGATCTTCTTGTTTGCCCTCTTGCTCACATTGCTAATTCTTCTTTTGAACAGGGGGTATTCCCGGAATCTCTCAAATCCGCTGTAGTCAAACCTCTTCACAAGAAGGGCAGTGTCGTTGATAAAAACAACTATCGCCCTATCTCTATAACTTCAACCTTCTCTAAAATTTTAGAAAAACTTTTTCTCAACAGGCTTTACCCATTCTTGGTTTGTAATAATGTTCTTTTTGATAAACAGTTTGGCTTCCGCAAAAACACCTCCACTGTTGATGCAATGTTCAATTTTATTTCTACTGTTTCTAAAGCACTTGACGACCGCAAACATGTTTTTGGATTGTTCTTAGATCTGAGCAAGGCTTTTGACATGGTGAACCACAGCCTTTTGCTAAAGAAATTGGAACATTTTGGTATTAGGGGTGTTGATTTGGATTGGATTACTGCTTTTATCCTTGGGAGAACACAGACTGTGCAAATCAATTATATCGACCAACGAGGCTGTATTGCTTCACAGAAATCTGAAGAAGTAGTAGTTGACACTGGAGTTCTCAAGGTACGGTCCTTGGACCGATTCTCTTCTTGATGTTTATCAATGACATTGCTGGTAGTGTACCTAGATGTGACCTGTGTCTGTTTGCCGACGATACATCGCTCAGTATCAGCGATGTATCTCGAGAAGATCTTGAAATCAATGCATTCTTGCAGAGTAGTCTTCTTCAGTGGTTGGCTGTAAACAAACTTTCTGTAAATTCCGATAAAACCAAGTTTATTGATTTTAAATTAAGAAATTATGATGGCATTTCTGATGCTTCAAATATTATTGTAGGAGATTTTGAAATAGAGGCATGCGAAAAAAATGATTTTTTAGGACTTATCATAGATTCTCAACTTGATTATTTCAAACACATTAACAAGGTCTCCGGAAGGATGAATAGTGGCATTTTTACTCTTCGAAGACTTGCTCAGTTCACTGATACTAGGGTTCTTCTAACTGCTTATTTTTCTTGTTTGTATCCACACATCAGATATGGCATTCCAATTTGGGGTGCCGAATCAACTCGTACAAAGAAACTGTTTCGGTTACAAAAGAAAGCAATACGACTGATTTTTGGAATGGCAAGGCTTGAGTCGTGCAGAGGTGTTTTTTTTCTGAAAATAACTTACTGACTTTTTCCTGTATTTATAATTTTGAAACTCTTTCATTTTTGGTTAAAAACAGACACTTTTTTCAGATGGGCCACATTTCTAGGTTTAATTTTCGTAATGCTGGATCCCTGGCAATTCCCCGTCACAACACTACCTTTTTCAAAAACCAGACTTTGTATGCAGACATTAAATTATACAATTCCCTCCCATCCAATCTCATGGCAGTAACTGATGTGGGTAAGTTTAGGAGGAGGCTGAGATCCTTTTTGGTTGCTAAGGAATACTACAGTGTGTCTGAGTATTTTATTGACAAGAAATAATTATTGTTTTTTTACCGTTGACATATATAATTTTGAATGTTTTGTACATTGTGCTATAAATTAGTTATATTTTCTATGTCACTTTATTTTTGTAAATGACATTTGTCAATTCTTGTAAAAGTCGAATGGCAATAAAGATCTGATTTCTGATTTCTGATTACACGTCCAATGTAAGGGCAAATTCACTTCGCTACCGCTTAGGTTAGGTTACGTTACGTTATGTTACGTTAGGTTAGGATAGGTTAGGTTACGTTAGATTAGGTTAGGAGGTTTTCTGGCTCTCAATTTGTTTTAAAAATCACAGGAAAAGTAACGTACGGTGCATAATTTGGAACGGACGTGAACAGTAGCGGCTCACGTCGGACGTGTACGTAGCCACTGCCTAAACAGAACAGAGCACCAGCAGCAGCTGCAGCAGTAGACAATGAGCGGTTCATTCAAACTGTGGTTTAGGGGTGTTTTGGCGGGTCGAAATAATAATGTTTTACTTTTCTGTTTCCCATCTCTTTCCATTTTCGCTGCTTTCGCGGGTTCATCTCCAACTCCAGTCTCAGCTACGAAAATGCCTGTTGAAACTACCAAATTCTTGCGTTTTGTAAAGCTTACTCCTAAAGCTTTTCCACCCTCTAAAGGCTCAGATAAAGCTGCTGGATTTGATATCAAAAGGTAAACTTATATTTGCTAATAATGTAGTGTTACTGGATTAGATAGCCATAGGTACTTTTAGGCATATCTCGTGCATGTCTTCTAGCCTTCATAATTTGTGAATTGTATAACTACTAAACTATGGTTGGTTAAGACCAAGACTTAAAAGTAACCTTTTTCCAGAATTTGATCTATAAACTGTTAATAAACTCAGCCACCCATGCTTAGTTTCTTTTAATTTAGAGCTCAGGTGTCTTAACTTACTTAAGCTGTTAACATTCTTATATACCTCATACCTACAGGATTTTGCTTTTTTTGGCATCTACATGGGCCAGGTAATTTATATAGGTATTTACCTATAAAGTAATTATGCATTTAGGCTTTGTTGAGATAGCTCTCATTTACAGAAGACTTAATTATTCGAGGTAATTGGGACCTAGCCCACCTGGAAACTATAAAACTAAAATGAAATTTGAGGTTATCTTAACTTGTAATTTGAGGCTCCATAAAGGGGAAGATAGGACTCAGACTTACTTTACCTGGTTTCAAGAGTTCCCCATGAATTAATTAGGTATTTTTGTTGAAAATGTCAATACCATATATTGTTAACCATTGCCATGGAATAAATATTACTATGCCTAATATTGTTAAACATGTAAAAGAAAAAAGATCTTTATCATTATAGCGACTGTTAAGTCCTACAAGTTAGTAGAGATCAAACTTAAGTTAGTATGATTTTGAAGGAAAAATCAATAACTACATAGGTCTAGTTCATAAAAAGTTACATTGTGCATTACTATTTATATTCATAAATTGATATTATTAAAATTTACTTATTTAACACTAGCTGTTACCCGTCGCGGCTTCGCCCGCATAACTACATAGCGTTAGTTAATAAGATATGTTACTGATTAAATATCACATCGTATTCCAAAGTAATATTTTCAGATACGTCCCACATATTTCTATGGCAAACGTTTGCCACTGTTGGGCAGCCCTTACAGCAATAGCTGGTCTGCGAGTTTCAGCTTCCTCAATACCCTAGTTTCTGTAGATCACTGCTCTGCCATTTCAGTTGCTCTCAAGCTGGCCTACCGCTGAGCTCTTGCTCTTGATGTTGAAGTTGCTGTTCATCTGGAGTTTCTTCTGCTCTGTGTACTGCCTACTGTAGAGCTTGTTGAATCCATCTAACTTAATTCCATTTGTGTTGAAGTTGCCTGACTTTTATCTACTTGATTAAATCGGGCTTTTTAAGAACTTTGAGACAAATTTGATTTACGTTTCCCAGGATTATTATGATAGATACAGGTAGGCCTACATCCATGGTTAAACGTGCAACAAAAGTATAGGCCCTAAATAAAATTAAAACAAATAAATAAACTGAAAATCTTGTTGTAATCTCAAATACAGTTTTAACACCTTTTTTAATGAATCATGTTTTAATTATCATCTGATCCAGTAAACCACATCTGATCCAGTATATTCTCTGGGTTGAAAAAGAGGACCCGTTGAGAGACGAATTAATAAATCGCAAAAATATGACCCCCCCCACGTTAAGTACAAAAGTTGGGTAAATAGATGCTTTAAATTGGAAAATTATGTTTTTTGATCTTTCTTCAATCCCAAAATTAATCTTTGGGGACTTTAAGCTGCCAATTTCAACTTCTCAGGCATAACCGCATAATCTCACTTAGGACTCAGCTAGACATGCAGACGATAGACTACAACAGCGCAGCGTCAAAATGTAAACAATGGAAACAAACTTAATTTCATTGAATAATAACTAAAACTTATATTTTTTGTAACAAAGTGTTGGGTTTTTGGCGAAAAAATATTGATTTAATACCGAACTTTAAAAAATATCAACTTAATTATAAGTTGATAAAAACATACAGGTAATTCCCGAAATTCAGTTTGCTGCTTATAAAAACCTGGACAAATAGTGGGTTTCCCAAAGTTCCGCCCAGGCGTCTTCGAATAATCCAAAAAGAGTACATGTCCGGGGAAAAGAGGACGTATGGTAACCCTAACTACACCACCTATGATAATAGCTATTAGAAGAAGCTATTAATAAAACTACAAACATTCAAATATTCACATATTTATTAAATCACTTTAAGGCCTATAAAATAAAACCATATCTTCAACTTGTATGGACATTTTCTGAATGTTTAGCCTACATATGTAGGAATCCTAATAAAAATGTTGATATGCAATATTATTAGCGTTTCGTCTTGCTATCACAAGTTTATTAGGGGTGTTAATATCTTTGGCGACAACTTCCCTTTTTTAGGAAGAGAACATTTGACTGGTCTTATGCTGCAAATGAAGGTCACTCAGGAGCTCAGGGGATATGTGTGTATGTGTATTACTGCATGTAATCAAAAATCAACGTTTTAAGTAGGCCTATCCTATCTCATTTCATTTTAGAGGGGGGCAAACCTGGTTCCTATGCATGTCAACCTCTTGGGCATTTTGCGCTCCCTGGTGATCGTGGTACCTTTCACATAGACTTACAAATGGCAACTATAAATTTGTTTCAATATCAGAGCCTGATGATTTGCTACAGCCTACCAGTGAGCTCATCCCAAGCATGTTTAGGCTACCTATGTTAACACGTTGGGTGCAGAGGACGTTAATTAACGTCTTCCAATTAACATTGAAACATATGTGATTTTCATTTTGAAACATGTTTGTCAGCATTGATCGTGTTACATTTATATAAAGCCCCATAAAGGCCGTGTGTTTATACTTTGTGCTTTGATTATGGTCATTTAGTTAAAAAATAACTTTTACAAAGCTTACAGGGTATCCATCCACCTTCTGGAAAGTCAGGGAAGCGGACATAAATTTTTTTAAATCACCCCAATCTCGGATTTCCGGGGGTTTTTACCTGCTCTAGTCAGCCGTAAACACGACTGTTGTTTAGTATTATTTTCAGGTGTTGTTATAACTAAACAGGATAAAATAATAAACAACGCTTATACTGTACTTACATTCAAGACAGGTGAATATACAAAAAGGATGGTACAATGCGATTGATTTCAACCAGTTACACGTCGGATATCGCCAGCCCACTCAGGAGATTCTCTGGATTGGGCCTGACGATGACCGGTGTAACTGGTTGAAAGATTGCAAGATTTGGGATCATGGGATTGTCGTCCTGGTAGTACGACTCCATCGGTTGAATATCAGAAGAATGTTATGCATTTGCGTTTCTCGCAGTTGGATGACACCTCATGCAACGTCGATTAAACTCGTCTGTTTTCCATAAACTGTAACTAAATTGAATTTTTCCTCTGAAAAGCTTGAAATAATATAATATACTACAGAATTAGATTTAGTTAATTATATAATTAAGTCAGAAGATTTGTATATTAGCATTGATCTGCAGCCTATATTAGTATTTACTGAAGGAGAGAGACATTCCATCTTTATGTGTCATAGGCTGAATTTGAAGAGGTCATAGTATGATTAGGTCATCGACAGATTGTGCTACTGTTGCCTATTTACTTTAGTTATTTACGTTAACTTGTAAAATATCTCTACCCCATAAAACAAATGATAATCTAATCTAAATGATAATTTGCTTGATACACCAACTGTTGTATTATCCCCTCCTTGGATAAGTAATAAGTTGACAGAAGTATACTCTATTGTTAGTGATTAGTGTAACTACGTCCACTTTGAATCCTGGCACACAAAACTAGGGGAAGATTTTACAATGGCAATGAGAAGTCTACTTCAGTATTTATAGTTAAGAATATTAGATTAAATACTACAAAATAAACTTGAACACCAAACTGGAAATAAAAATGCATAAACATTTTTGATAAATAACCCGGAGGCTCAGAAAACCGGGCTCGATTAATCGAGATTTTTCCGGCTCAGTATGGGGAATCAGGATGGGAACTCTCAAGATTAGACTTTTAACTTATTCCTTGATGAAATAAAAGAATATAGGTTATCCAACTGCTACTCTACAGGGACAATGTGATTAATCTCTAATCAAAGAGCCATTTATTTTCTTACGAAGCAAACACATACAAAGACATGCAAGATTAACTTGTGTTACAAAATATTTGGTCTAATTAATTAAAGCTGCAATAGAACCTCAGCAAGTCTAATTCTGATATAAACCAAATTTAATCCATTCCCCAGAACTCAATAGTCAAATGATCATGATTTGCTTAGCATAAAAACACATTATTAAACAGTTGTTTTCGTTTTAGCGATCAAAAACTCGTTTTGCACTCGTTGTGCTTTACTTTTCTGCTTGCGGAAGTAAAAATAAACAGCTGATTGATTGTGTTGCTTTGGACCAAGCTAACTAACTCGGTATTTATGGCCTCAATCCAGTGAATTCAGCCAAAATGGATGAAAGAGAATTTTTGTATGTTTGTGGTACGGTATCCAAAATTGCAGTTGTAGGAAAAGTTGTGTACTGTATGTAATTTATTGTAAAGAGTCTTTCTTGCTTTTGGAGAATTACATTATTTTGCACTACACTTTGCATGATAACAGTTTTCTCTCAAGCAAGAAAGACCTACTTTACACTCTTTAACACGTTCGCTACCAGCCGCCGCATATATGCGGCGGCCGGGTCACTCTGACAGCCCACGAAAAAAATCATAAACTTCCCTGTAGACTGGTCCTAGTCCTAGCTACAGACCAAGCGCCGCATATATAAGGCGGACTATCCCGTAGACCGTGCCTAAACCATCTAACCTTTAAAATAGACCGTTGCGAAGAAATTTCTCATTTAATATCAAGAAACCAACGCCGTAGTTCTGCGGCGGCAGTCTATTTTAATGAACCTAGCCGCCGCAGATCTGCAGCGTTGGGCTATGAGTACGCCATGCCCGCCGCAAAATTGAGGCGGCAGTCTGTGGTTACGATTTTTTTTTAACATTGTGGTAGCGAACGTGTCAATATGTAAATAACTATTTCCACTGAAAGAGCACACCAAACTGCACTGAATAGGCTTTATTTTCGCTAGGTTGGACAATTTTTTTGTGTTTAGTAAATATGCCGTTTTTCCAACTTACTTTATATTGACAAAACATCAAAAAGTCCTCGCCTGTTGAGGATCCATGCCTACAACAGATATCTACACATTATGTACAGTACATGATTATAGGCTATATCTAAAGTGTATGTGTAAATATAACGTGCAAGTTTTATAAAGTATGAATTGGATTATCTCTGTAACTCAGTTGCTCCTTTTAGTATCATAGTATGAACTATAAAAATTTTACTAGAGCAAATTTAAATTTGTCAAGAGTTATCTGGTGTGATAGGCTTGTTTTAGCTTGAACGAGCATTATTGCTGTCTCACTCAAGCAACGAAACTTTCTGCTGTTTCAGCGCATACAGCTATGTCATTCCACCGCGTTCTAAGGAGATGGTGAAGACTGACTTGCAAATAGAGTTGCCAGAAGGCTGCTATGGCCGCATTGCGCCACGCTCTGGCCTCACTTGGAAAAACGGAATTGACGTTGGAGGTGAGTACAAACCATAAGCAACTAAGAACCAAGTTGAGGAGAACAATATGTGTTTTAACCTTCATAACATACACCCGCACATCTGGGTTTCTGCCGACTTAATTTTAAATAGGCTATGTGTATTTAAACCAAGAAATACAATTTTTCTATTTTTTTTGTCAATGCCAGTAGCATTTTGTAGTTTACATTGTTAAAGGACAACGGTCTTAACCTCCCAGTCATATAGCCACCCCTGGAATCGAACCCGTGATCTCTTGATATTGATACAGACCCCTGGGCGAACCCGGCTACTGTATCATGGGAAAGGGAGGTGCTTTGCTGGTTGAAACCTAGAAGCTTCAAACACCTTGGGATAGGAAGGGGGGGGGTTACAACTGAAATAAAAAACCATTGAAAATTATTACCGTTCATTACCTTATTGCATTATATTACCTGATGCTAGCTCCGCACTGTCCACACACTCCGGGAATGGAGGAACTTTAGGAGTTCTCACCTGGGTTACAAGATTGATCCCTCCACCGATTACCTTTCTTAACCTAATTATACTTAGCGTTGTAAGAAATCAGGGGGTCTCCCGATTTGTTTTTAACCAATGTTCCTCCTTCCATTTGGCTCGTGGTCAGCACGGAACTCCATCATCGACGGAGGCGGTATATGAAACAGACAAAAAAATCATTAGACGTTTTTATTTGATGCTGCATTGGCTAGACACCTGGCGCGGTGCAATGGTGCCATCCAATCCCCGGGTGAGAGCGCCCACTACTCTGACCCTGCGGAGTGGGGACTGGAATTGAACCCGTGATCTCTTGCACCGAAATCCAAGACGCTAATGGTTAGGCTTATGAGGCGCTCAAGCCCAATTTTTTATTATTTTACTACTTCTGCACTTAACATAGATAACAATAATCATTTAATTTGTATCCTAATTTTATCATAATTAAATTTGTCCTGTAGCTATGTATAACCATTTGGGTTTTCCAAATTATGTTATCATCAATAAATATTTCATTGGTTTATAAAATATCATGAGACGATTGTTAGAACAAATTTGTACATCCTAGATTGTTATGAACTGCTGTTACTGATAGTTGGTTGGGCAGGCCCGCCAGAGGGCGGGGGGGCAATTGCCCAGGGGCCTGGCCTCTTCAGGGGCCCTGGTTAGGTGGTTGATTTTTTAAAACTACAATATACTCTTGGTTATCAGCAGGGCCCGAAGAACAAGAAAAAACTTACTATTGAAACAAATATAGGTACCTATAAAAACATATTCACATTATAATATGTAATACAAAATATACCTTGTGCATTGGAAGGGGTAGAGGGGGTCCATACTCTAATTTTCCCAGCGGCCCGACATTTCTCTGAGCAGGCCTGCAGTTGGGAATAGTTTGAATTTTAATGCAGTATTATTTGTAGACTGTTGCTGATAAGATTATGTAATCATTATGACATGATCATTGTAATTAAGAAACACTAAAATGGTCATATTTTAAACATTTTATAAGCCTCAAATCGTTACAACTCTGTAGTTAACTAAGTACTCTGCAAACCACTACTAATATTTTGGAAACTGAAAGTTGTAAACTAGGTGAATGATTACAGTTAGTTGATGATTAATTAATAAGTTTTTATGCCATGCATCACGTGTCTTAACGACCTATAGTAAAAAAGTCTTGAAATTAAAGTTAGTGGAAAAATCAGGGAATTTATAAAAAATGTATCCAGATAGGCTAATGAAAAATGAAGGAGAATTTAAACCCACAAAGTTATAAATTAAAGGCTTAGTAGATTTATAAAGTTAGATAAAAAGCACTGGTGGATTTTATTTGAATAAAACCACTCCGAGAAATATGAAAGTCTGATTTTCTACATTTAGTTTGGAGGTATAAGACCCAATAAGGCTTGATGATGTCCAAGCAACAACACATGTTTTTTAAACTCATTTTGTGTTTCGTTATAAATCTCTGAGAATCAAAGAAAAGTAGAGAATTGATTTTTGTTTCTAGTAAAACAACCCGGACACCTTAAGGTTTTCAACTATTTGTTTTTTGCATGGAAACAGAAAAGCCACATTTCAAAGGGGCACACAGCTTCTCCCAATTCAACTGTTAAACATAAATCCATATTTCTAGCGGGAGTCGTGGATGAAGATTACAGAGGTGACATCAGAGTGATATTGTTCAACCACTCTGATGAACCATTTACGATCCAACCAGGAGACCGCATCGCACAGCTGATCTGTGAGCGGATTTACTACCCGGAGCTGCAGGAGGTTGAGGTAACTACATGGGGTCGCCGCAAAGGTAGTGCAAACGGGTAGTGCTAACTAAGATGAACTGTAGAGGTAGACCAGACTCGTGACATAGAAAGGACTACCGTCAACACTTCGCCCTAGTTGACTCTATCTGCATCAGGGGGTCAGTGAACAGCTGTTTGAAACAGCTGTGGCGAGTGTCTGTTGGATTAAGATTTTTGTACTTGTCATAATTTGAGTTTAAGGAACTGTTGAATTAGTTTATCTGTATGTACTACAGAGTGCGGTTTTGCTAAGTTATGGTACAACTAACTTCTAACTGTGAATGGTGTTAGTGGCGTAGATACGGGGGGGATCAGGGGGATATATCCCCCCCTTGAAACTTGGGAAAATAAAAATGTATATCCTCCTGAAATCAAGCTTATGCATTTTGATTAAAAAGAAATTCTGTTACTGAAAAACAAAAAAATGTGTGTGCAATATCTCCAAAATATCTTATTTATATATTACAAATATTGTTCACGTACAATAAATAGTAGCAAATGAACTGCACCGGAACACGGCACGGTATTTACGCATTGCGTATTTGGGACGCGAGTCACCGAACAGTCTACCCTCACCCCGTAGCAGCCAGTTCGTCTTAACTAGCGCACCTGACCTTGACGTCTAGACGGTCTTAGTGATGTGCTTAACTGCACATGTGTAATTTAATTAACTGCAGGGAGCCATAAATCTTTATACTAATTTTCAGCGTTCTATAACCGCCATATATAAGTTAAAGTCAACGATATTTCCCGACGAAATAAAGCCAAAGAGTAACAAATAATAGAGGTTAGAGTGAACAGGGAAATAAGGGTTTAGCTTATTTGGCAATCATTGCATGACGATGAAGTTGCAAACGTAAATACATTTTTGTTCTTAGATATGGTTTCAACACAAAATTTGTGCTATTCAACGCATTTTTGGGAACAATTTCAAAAAGGGGAGATTTTTAATTTTTCAAGGAAATAAGCCGGAGCTTTTTATCTTAAAATCCAGTAATCTCTTGGGAAATCTGATGACTTGGCAACTCTAGCTTAACGATTACTTTCCAACTTTCCAGTACTGATTACAACTGATGCAAGTACTTTTTAGTCCTGTTACAAATACTGATTACTTTGAATCAATGGTTTATGTCTTGGATGAAGGTTCTAAATCGATAATTAAGAATGTAAGAGACACGTCAATGATGTCTTCAACTTTGTATACCGCTATTCGCGCTAGTCACAAACAAAGTTTTAGTTTTGTATTCCCTAGTGAGATATCCAAAAGTCTATCAAAGGTCTTGGCATAAGTCTATCTATGCCACTGAACAGTGAGCTCTGGAAGGAAGTGCACATCTGTTTGCCATTTTTAATGGTTGCACCTCTATATTGACAAGCAAATAAATTTGCCTATATAAAATTGAGCACAAGTTATATGACGTCTTTGTAGTTCCACACACTCAGTAGCCACCCTGATTAGCTAATTCAACTGGAAGAGTAGGGAATAGTTTTGTAAATCACTTGGAGCCATTGGTTGTGTCCCAAGCTTCAGTTTGCTTCCCAGAAGCTGTTTTTGAAACTCATGATGCCGATGGATTTGAATTTATTATTGATTTATTTGGACTTTACCTATCGCTTTTAGTGTTTAAAACTACAGATACCGATGGATTTTAATTAATTTGGACTTTACCTATCGCTTCTAGTGTTTAAAACTACAGATACCGATGGATTTTAATTTATTATTGATTTATTTGGCCTTTACCTATCGCTTTTAGTGTTTAAAACTACAGATACCGATGGATTTTAATTTATTTGGACTTTACCTATCGCTTCTAGTGTTTAAAACTACAGATACCGATGGATTTTAATTTATTATTGATTTATTTGGCCTTTACCTATCGCTTTTAGTGTTTAAAACTAAAGATACCGATGGATTTTAATTTATTTGGACTTTACCTATCGCTTCTAGTGTTTAAAACTACAGATACCGATGGATTTTAATTTATTTGGACTTTACCTATCGCTTTTAGTGTTTAAAACTACAGATACCGATGGATTTTAATTTATTTGGACTTTACCTATCGCTTCTAGTGTTTAAAACTACAGATACCGATGGATTTTAATTTATTATTGATTTATTTGGCCTTTACCTATCGCTTTTAGTGTTTAAAACTACAGATACCGATGGATTTTAATTTATTTGGACTTTACCTATCGCTTCTAGTGTTTAAAACTACAGATACCGATGGATTTTAATTTATTTGGACTTTACCTATCCCTTCTAGTGTTTAAAACTACAGATACCGATGGATTTTAATTTATTATTGATTTATTTGGACTTTACCATCGCTTCTAGTGTTTAACACTACAGATACTGATGGATTTTAATTTATTATTGATTTATTTGGACTTTACCTATCGCTTCATGTGTTTAAAACTACCAATACTGATGGATTTTAATTTATTATTGATTTATTTGGACTTTACCTATCGCTTTAAGTGTTTAAAACTACACTAGGTTTTGGGTGGTAAGGAAACTCCTCCCGTTATCAAGTGAACCCTACTTACATCTAAATATCAAGTTCTTATATTTAACTAACCTGTTTTTTTTCTTAATTTTTCCTTTTATATTTTAATTTATAATTTAGTTTTAATTAATTAATTAAAACATAATTTAATTAATTAATTTTAAAATTAAAATATAAAAGGAAAAATACCCCCGTAGCAGCAAACCTGCGTACTCAGCGAATTTCCAATGCATGAATATGTTCCTCACTACCACATAAAGCCACTCACCAAGTTTCATAAAAATGCATAGGGGTGGGTGAGTAGTGTTTTTTCAAGTCGAGTCGAGTATTGAACCAAACTACTCGAGTATCGAGTCGAGTCGAGTAGTTCTTTAAAAAGTAAAAAAACTAATTTTATTTTTTGTATTGAAAACAATGTTTTTACATATTAAACTTTAATTGTAAACATAACATTTTATTGAATTATTGATGTTATTATTTATATTATTTTAACCTCTATTTTTTACCATGAAGGAATAATGATTTAACACGTTGACTGCGGGCAACCCATTGGCGGGCGTTCGCAAAGTGCGGCGCAGCCCCGCCCCGCCAGCTTTTAGTGTTTAAAACTACAGATACCGATGGATTTTAATTAATTTGGACTTTACCTATCGCTTCTAGTGTTTAAAACGACAGATACCGATGGATTTTAATTTATTATTGATTTATTTGGCCTTTACCTATCGCTTTTAGTGTTTAAAACTACAGATACCGATGGATTTTAATTTATTTGGACTTTACCTATCGCTTCTAGTGTTTAAAACTACAGATACCGATGGATTTTAATTTATTTGGACTTTACCTATCGCTTTTAGTGTTTAAAACTACAGATACCGATGGATTTTAATTTATTTGGACTTTACCATCGCTTCTAGTGTTTAACACTACAGATACTGATGGATTTTAATTTATTATTGATTTATTTGGACTTTACCTATCGCTTCTAGTGTTTAAAACTACCAATACTGATGGATTTTAATTTATTATTGATTTATTTGGACTTTACCTATCGCTTTAAGTGTTTAAAACTACACTAGGTTTTGTGTGGTAAGGAAACTCCTCCCGTTATCAAGTGAACCCTACTTACATCTAAATATCAAGTTCTTATATTTAACTAACCTGTTTTTTTCTTAATTTTTCCTTTTATATTTTAATTTATAATTTAGTTTTAATTAATTAATTAAAACGTAATTTAATTAATTAATTTTAAAATTAAAATATAAAAGGAAAAATACCCCCGTAGCAGCAAACCTGCGTACTCAGCGAATTTCCAATGCATGAATATGTTCCTCACTACCACATAAAGCCACTCACCAAGTTTCATAAAAATGCATAGGGGTGGGTGAGTAGTGTTTTTTCAAGTCGAGTCGAGTATTGAACCAAACTACTCGAGTATCGAGTATCGAGTCGAGTCGAGTAGTTCTTTAAAAAGTAAAAAAAACTAATTTTATTTTTTGTATTGAAAACAATGTTTTTACATATTAAACTTTAATTGTAAACATAACATTTTATTGAATTATTGATGTTATTATTTATATTATTTTAACCTCTATTTTTTACCATGAAGGAATAATGATTTAACACGTTGACTGCGGGCAACCCATTGGCGGGCGTTCGCAAAGTGCGGCGCAGCCCCGCCCCGCCAGCGAATCAGCGAACGCATTTGGCAGTCAAATATTTCGGTCTGACAAATCGCTAAAAAGCGGCGGTGATGGTGCTGCGTTACCCAGAGAGTGGACGTAGTTCACTGAAACACCCACAGATAGCAGCACTGCCTGGATCCGTAGCCAGTCCCTTTGTATTTTCACTCGGAGGGAGAAAATCCTCCGAACTGGGACAAAATGTGGTGCCAGACGGGATTTTACGGGAAATTACCGCATTTACGAATACCGCAAAAATGAAATAAAACTACCTCCCCACACGCGCGATAACAGCCGTCTATACCGCACAAGTGCTAGAGGCACATTGACGCATCTAAGCAACAATGGAATGGCGTCCACGTTCGTGGACGCACGCACGTGGCGCTCCCTCCCAGCGTCCACGATCGTGGACGCCCGCATTCAACGTGTTAAATGAAAAATATATATGTAGGCTATACTGTTTTAAACAACCATAACAAACAGCCAAACATTACAAATATATATCCATACTAGGATTTTGGGTTGGTTTATCAAAACCAGAACATTTAAACAAGAAAGTGATTTTTTGACCTTGACCCAAACACTCCTTGTGTCCCTCTCTTACTTATATCTAACTCACAGGTATCCATCCATAAATAACCCACCTGTCAATGTCTTCTTTCATATGAGCTAAAAATAGATTTTAAGTTTATTTTTCTTTATTTCAGTCCCTTATTTTGTTAAACATCGGTTAGCGCCGTAAACGTGGGTAAACGGCGGGGGTAACTACGCTATTTTCAACTGTCTGGATTAAACGGCAGGAGTAGTCAACTACTCGACTCAAATTTTTGAGTAGTCTCTAATACTCGCTCGGCCTTCCCAGTACTAGAAAATACTCGACAGGTACTGGAAAACTCGAGTACTCGCTCACCCCTAAAAATACACGAATAAATAAGTGATATATAGCATTTTATTTACTCTCCATAGGAATAACATTGAAAGATGAGTATGCAGGTTTGCTGCAACAAGGTACACAAAATATGTTTATATATATATTAGAACGAATAGTGTTTTTGGCATCTGGGGACCTAAAACCAAAAAGTTATCATGGTCTCGGGCTTAACAAGCCACCAACCCACCAAGCCACCAACGGTAATAGCTTCTTCCCTATAGAGGAAATTCGCTAAAATGAAGAAAATACCCCCATAGCAGCAAACCTGCGTACTCAGCGAATTTCCAATGCATATATATGTATCTTAATACCACATAAAACCACATACCAAGTTTCATCAATATACATTCATAAATAAACGATTTATGACATTTTAATTATTCTCCATAAGAATATCATGGCGGCTCAGTATGCAGGTTTGCTGAAGCAAGGAACACAAAAAATGGGGTTTTATACAAATAACAATATAACTCATGGTGGTAAAGCCACATACCAAATTTCATTAATTTATTTTCATAATGAAGGCAGATAACATGTTACTTATTCTCTATAAGAATAACATGGGGCTGAGTACGCAGGTTTGCTGCTACGGGAGCCTTTGGTAAAAAATTGTTTTTTTGAGCAAATATCAATGGTCCACAACCAGATGAAGCCGTATACCAAGTTTCGTTAGTATACGTTCATAAATAAGCGAGATATAAAATTTTAATTTTTCTCCATAAGAATAACATTAGACAACGTACTGTGTTTAGCATTTTCAATATCTCGGTAACCAATTGACGTAGAGAAATGATCAAAGTACCAAATTGTGTGTTTTTTTAAGCTGAATCCAATGGGAAAAACTAAAATTTGACTATTTCCAAAATTATATGTAAAAAATTCGAAAAACCCATTTTTGGGGTACAAAACCCCCCAAAATACCCCTTCGGATAGAGCGATCTGGCTGGTTTTCGAACTTAAAGTCATAAATGTTGCTTTACATGTTTATACCAAATTTCATCAAAATCGGATAATTTTTACGAGAGTTATCGTGCTCACGGACACATATATATATATATATATATATATACACAGTTTCGAACGAATGGTGTTTTTGGGGTCTGGGGACCTCAAAACGAAAAGTTATCATGGTCCCGGGCCTAGGTCTTACCATGCCGACTACGGTAATAGCTTCTTCTCTATAGGGGAAATTCGCTAATAAAAAAATTAGGTTAGTTAGGCGTAAGAACTTAATATATAGATGTAAGTAGGGTCCACTTGATAATGGGAGGAGTTTCCTTACCTCCCGAAACCTAGTGTAGTTTTAAACACTATAAGCGATAGTTAAAGTCCAAATCAATAAATCAATAATAAATCCCCAGAATCATTGATTCTAATACAGGATTATTATTTATCTCAACCTGGTGTATGTTCTTGAATCAAAGTTACGATAGGCCCTACCATATTTAGAGAAAAATATTATGCTTTCTTCTATAAACCTGTTTCCATTTTTTTTTTTTTTTTTTTTTTTTTTAATAAAGCTTTATACAAAAGTGATGCTAATTTCATTGTCAAGTCAAGACACAAACCTTAAACTGGAAAGTGGCCATTGGACAAAATAAATTCCCCTTTAACATAATCTGTAATCACTAAATGTGAGGTGGAATGCGAAAAGGGACCTCTTGTCGGCAATTTCCGATTTTGAGTTATTGATATTTTTATTATCACCTTAAAATTCCTAACAGTTTGGTGCAAATTTCATGTCTCTACGATTTTTTTTGTTTGAGTTATGGACGTTTGAACTTTCTCGAAGGGTGAAGGGCATTTTCAGGAAAACGCCCTCAAAAAGTTTAAATAAACTCAGAATCTATATTTTTCATATTTAAGCGATGCTTTTGGTATCAATGCAAAGCTTATAATGTCCTCTTTAGGAAGAACACTAGTAGTTTCCTTAACTAACGCTAGAATTTAGGCTTATACTGTGTTTATTGCAACATGTAGTACACAAGGGTATTTTCTGAAAAGGGACCTCTTGTCGGCCCCGTGTTATATCTCCATAACGACAAGAGATACCTTTTCAAGGCTGAACATTTACTGCTGCCACATTGTTGTTTAAGTGTTTTATCCAATAATTAGTTTAATATAGTCAAAATGAAGTATAATTAACATCCTAATTAGAAAATAATATCGATAGTTTGAACGTTGACCATTGAAAAGACAAGTGGGACCCATTGCTGAAAGGACTGTATAGGAAAGTCAACGTTTTTTAACCAAAACCTCGGTTATAGAAAAGGTACCTCTTGTCGGGGCCGTATTAAAATAATCAGACGATGTTCTGCTTTTACTAGAACTTCGTCCTAGTTCTCTAAGTGTCCGCTAGAATTCAGGAGAGACTACTTTTTGAACCAATGTTTCTTTACGAAGTGTGTTGTGGAAAAGGGACCTCTTGTCGGCCATGTTATTTTCCCATAAGCGACAAGAGGTACCTTTTCTCAGGGCATGCAGTGACTAACAAAATGATTTATATCGACTTGTTTAAGCTTTGATTCGACTTTTTAACCGATACACGCCTTTTCTACTCAAAATATCGAATAATAATCGATAAAAAACCGAAAATCGATGATTTGGACCGAAATTGCTGTATTTAGCTGTACTGAAAATTTTACTTTGCCGACAAGAGGTCCCTTTTCGCTTTCCACCTCACAAATGTCAAAAGTAATGTTCAATGTATAATTTTAATTTGTTTCAGGAACTGAATCAAACTATTCGAGGACATGGCGGCTTTGGTTCAACTGGAAAGAACTAAAGTAAATTCCCTCCTGGGCTTTGTGGGCCATTTATATTTGTGATATAGAGGCTGATCTAGCTAGTTGTGTATTTATTATGCTTTCTGGTCTTAATTATATGTGTAACTAATGTTAAGATTTTTGACAGTTATTGTTACTTTGCAGCACTGCTTTATTTAGTAAGTCGCTTATTGCTCAAGAGTGATTCCTCAATATTGTGTGCCAGTTTGTTGTGTGGAGCCTTTGTTAGAAATAGTTTATAGGCTATGGTACAATTCTCAACTAATTTTACTTAGCTGAAGTTTTCCTTTTTTTAATACTCTCCTTTTAGTTTAGGGGACTTATGTAGTAATCATTTTTTTTAAATATAAGTTATTGTTAATACCCCCAGTTCTAAGTTGACCTATTCTTTTTTATGTGCCATAATATTTTTAATAAAGATCATAGGCTCTTATTTACTTTTAGTGCCTTGAGGTTTTTCTACATGTCCATATAAAGCCAAATTAAGTAAACTTTTTCAGTATTATTACACCAATAAAGTGGGTTTCTTATTATATATGTTCGGTGTCAATTTTTTATCTCTCCCTGATTACTTTCCAAATTACTACCAATTAGTTTTATTGATTTTTTTTCAGAATTTGTTTTAAAAGGTATAGCAGTTAAATATCAGTCAACCGTCACACTTACCATCATCATTAAAAATGCCCTGTCGCAGCAAACCTGTGTACTCAGTGAATTCTGCACAAAAACTTTGAGTCACAAAAGACCAAAGAAAATTATCGATAATTTTAACATTCATGAAGAACTTGTATGGCTCAGTTCCAGTCCTGATGGTGTCGTTAATAGAGGTTTTACTGCTTTGGACCCACATAGTTTAAATACGCAACTAGAATTAAGTGTTACAATGATTTCAAGAAATTGGATTAGTTTTTAAATGTGTAAAAAACTAAGTGTAAAATTTGTTCTTACTAAATTATTCATCAATTATTTTATGATCTTACTATTTCAATGAATTTACAATAGAAACAGGTGATGCAGTAAAGCTCTTAGGAATTAGGATTGATAAGTTTCAATTTTGGAAATCTATAAAAAAATACTGTTAATATTTGTACCAAATTATTTAACGGAATATTTGTCATAAAAAGATTCCAAATATAGGTATACCATTCCAAGTATACTTTCATCCAATTATTGTTGTTTAAATCAGGGCTGCCACCGACTGGGAAAACTATGCGTTAGTAAATATAGATAACCAGGATAAAGGTCGTGAAAATCTTTGGCTGAACCAAGAATGTTAATGCCTAACTAGGGACTGGAGTGGTTGAGTCTTGTTATTATTTTTGTAATATATTGAAGTTTAAACACTTAACTGTAAAAAACATTTAAAAACTTCTGATTGACATAAACACAGTAAGGATAGTAAAATGTAGCAAAACATCTGATCAGATGTGCAACTCACCTGAGAATTAACCCATCCTGTCAGCTTGGATCGTGCAGTCCACGGATTGCCTAAGGATCGCCCTCCCAAACGTGAACTTTCCATGAGTTGCACGATTGACTATACACACTATGTGAATGGTTGCACATAAAAACCACTGACAGACAGGATTCGAACCTCAATCTAAGCATTAGGCCCTGGCCAGGAGAATAGCGTCTTAGACTACCCCAGCCAACCTAATCAGCTTGCAGTTCCATCGGGCCATGAGGAATACCTCAAAGAAACGTATCTACGCTGTGCACGTAGTACGACTTAGTTCTATTTGAGTCTACCAGGTTACATTACATGTCAGATGTAGGCTACAGACAGAGCTTGCAAATGTGTACTGAATTTGACAGTGTTTTAGGTGGCAGATATATCGGCTCTTGGCGCTGCTTTCGATGTGGCGGTGACCATTGCATGATGTGGTCTTGATTGTCACACGATGAGGTCGCAATCATCAGTGATAATGCCAATGTGGTCTCAATTGTCTGTGACCATGTGATTTGTTGTCGATCATCTGTGGTATCACCGATGTGGTATTCAATTCAATATTCTTTATTCATAGGAAATACACAAGAGTATACACTGAAAAGTGTAAATTGTCTTTTCTTACATCTGAATCACGAGTCTAATTAGAGCAATGGAAAGTTGGATGGGGAACAAATTATCTCCTTCAGTCTCTTGTTTATTTTCTTCTGATGAAGTCCCCAAGAGGGATGAATTATCAAGTATACTTGATGTGTCTCCTGAGCTACACCGGTTTCATTCTCTTTTTGCATAGTTTTCTCCTTGAAGACCAAGTGAAAAATTAATGTAATTACTATTTTAGGATCAAGCACTTAAGTTATGTCAGTCAAATCAAATCATTTACTGTCATACAAATCACAGATCATTGACAAAGTCACATCACAGCTCCATTGACAGCCAGGTCCAATATCAGGTAAAAATTACAACATATTTTTAGAAAGCTTATCTCTTGCATAATTTGGTCATTACATGTTTTGGTAGAGCAAGACCGCAACTAAATCTTGTACAGTTTGGTTCATGATACTTGCACATGGGAAAGGCGAGAAACTACTGAAATTTCTCGTAAATAAAAGTAGACAGTAACAAAAACAACCAAAACAAATGTTTTAAAATTAAATAAGTGATTTTTGCTTTATGTTAGCAAAAGTAGACTGTACACTAATGGTACTCAGCCAAATAGAGGCGAAAAGTCATTCCAGAGCATACGCTAACCAGATGCCAAGCACTGTGACCCGAACTGTACAGTTGTTTGTAAAAATTGAACCCTGTACTGATAGAAAAGTGGGCCTTAGGCCTAAATTAGGGCAGTAAAAATATAGAAATTGCCAGATAAGCTAGCTGTCTACTTTACCCAATTTACCAAATATTCACAGCCTAGAGCTTTTCCGAATGAACCTAAAATAAATTGTAAAGCTCAAACACTTCACAATTAGTGTTATATAACTTCAAGCTTTATAAAAATATGTTTTAATAAAAGTGTAAGCCTTTCCTAAAATTTTAGATTGAATGGTGGGCTTTATTAAAAAGTGTGGTGCAAATGGGTAGAGCGTAGCAACAACTGTCATTCTAATTTGCAAACGATTTGTGATCAAACAAAATCCAACTCTAAAAGATTTAAAATTAAAGTTTTAGATGTAATAAATCTCTACAATTTTTCTGCTTGAAGTTAGTTTATGTTCAACAACAAAAACTGTAAGTCCTAATTTGAAAACCCTAACGATTGTTCATTATAAAAGCCCTAAGTTCATTAACCTGCAAGATATTTATACTGATGGCTTACGCATGTCATGAACACTAAAAATATGCAAGTTCCACCCAAACTAAACGGTTCTGGTTATGAGCAAATTCTTATAAGCGACAGCGCAAGCGTACCCATCTTACATGGAGAAAGCGGTCTGAAAACCAACTACCTACAGCCAAGCACTGCAAACGATCCATATAGTTATACATTCCTACTTCAGGCAGCAGATTCCTACTACTATCAGTATATTTTATATGAGACTCTTCCAATTTACCATTAAATTGTAATTGTTATCAATACCTCAATGTTTTGTTCATCTGAGGAAAGAAATTATAAAAATTGACATTCTCATAACAGTTTTAATAAGGTGGAAAATGTACAAAATAATATTTTGCTGGTCATTGGTAAAGTCAGTTGGTGCTTCCACAGCCAAAGAAGTTGTTCCTGACTACATGCCTGACGCACTGGAGAATTGCATTCCTCTCATGGCGGATTTCGCTCTGCAGCAGCTACAAGAAAAGATAATTATTCAAATAAAACTAAACTAGGAAGTAGCTGATCTATTACGAATCGTAATAAAGTTCTTGAGTTAAATCTACTGTAAATTAAACATGTAGTAGACTAACAAGTAGCTTACTTAACTGGCTGGACATTTGCCTGATGTTTTTAGATTTAATGGTTAATTTCTTGGTGGTTTAATTTATATTTATCGTTTGATTACAAAATTTGCCGCCCTGTGTATCAGTATTTGAAAAAGGATCTTCCCTTGGGCCATTTCAAAGGCTTCTGACTCTTTCACAACATAGGAATTCTCTCTCTGTTGGTTGCTCTTTTGGTTATTAACAAATAAATGTCTAATAGACCACTCAAGTATTATAGGAAACAGGAACAGGAGGTCTGCCAAACGGATTAAAAGAAATTAGTCCTTACAATTGATTTACACTAGCTGCTTGTTGCGGCCTTGCCCGGAAAATACTAAACTAAAACTAAAACACACGATGTTTATATCCTTATGTTTGAAAACCATCCATCCTCACTTACTTCTATTCTATGGATTACATTTTTTGGCACCTGATGGTTTCCCCCACATAATTTTAAAGCTCTTTGAAAAAAAACTTAAACATGTTTGCATCGGCCGCTAGACTTTTGAAAAATTCAAATCAAATTTGTAGAAAAAAATTCAGGCTTCAACATCCCCTGTTACTCAAAATTACTTTCCTTCGCCAAAATAATCATTCAGTCAAATAGTTATCTCAGATTATTTGGTTAGAAAAAAACAGTGTTTTTATTCAGAATTGGATGAAGACTAAGGAATAGGGAAAGTTACAGAAAAATGTCAAAATAAAAACTTACTTTTTCCAAAAGCGAGAGCTGATACCTCTTCATAGGAGGTCTAACTGGAGGTTTAGGCCTCGAGGGTCGAGTTTCCTCTGGCAGTTTTGATTCAACTGGTTTATCTTCCTTATCTGGCTTCGGGATTGGTTTGTTAGAAGTGTCCTCTTTCTGAATACCAAACTCTTCTGGACCACTCTCTAAATCATCTTCTTTTTCCTGTTTTATCACTTCTTCTGTTTTAGCCAGTGCTCCTTGTTCTTTGGATACAGCCCTGCAAACCACATTACTCTGCCCACTTAGTGTTGAAGCTTCAGGAGTTTGAGAAACGGTGTCATCATTTTCCTCTGGAAATACAAGTTTCGTTTTAGTGAATACATCTCTAAGGCCAATGTAACAATTAAAGTACGGAAAAGCTTAGAAGGCACACTTACCTGTCCTGTTTCAGATTTTGATGAAGGGTTATTTTACATAGTTATAGAGGTTTCACATTTTCTTTTGATTAACTCATTTTAACTATTTTGTACTGTAGTCGTTGATAAGAAAAGTTGCTTCTATAAAACAGTGGTAATAACTAAAGCATAGTTTATTGTGAATTAAAAGTTAAAGGTGAGCTAAAATAAGGGATAAAAGTATTTTACTTGACTAAACCTTTCTTTCACATTATACAGTGAAAGGTGTAAATCAAGAGCAATCTTTTTGAAGTCACCTTCTGGGATAGAGGAGCCTATATAGAAGTACACCTTACAATGTTTTCTCCTCTGAAAGGTTTGGGACAAAGTAGGCCTAATAGATTTAAAAAATGTCCTTCCAACTCCATATCATATGTACAAAATAGTTTTCAGTTTATGTACGATGTTAGAAATAATACCTTCAATCTCGGATCTTCGTCATCTTGTATGCCTACAATCTGGAATTAAAATTGATGGTAAGACTACCATTGAATAAATACTATTAGAAGACTAAGACTAAAGCCAAGGGCATGGAAAAGGTGGAAGGTAGGTAGAACTGTCCCTCTTTCCATCATGTAAAACTAGGTGTTATTACAGCTGTATTAGTAATACATGGCCTTACTGAACAGAATTGATAATATATCAAACTAGGGTTTATTAAACAGAAAAACTTCAACAGCGAAAAATCCATAGACCACCTCATTTTGTGATCTTGAGCCTAGTTAATTTCTTGTCTTCACTCAAGAAGTAAACTAGAAACGAATTAAATGAACTATGAAAAACTAGTTTAACTAATGTTAGATAGAAATTAATGACTGTAATTTTATAATACAAGGAGGTTATCGCTTGAGGACAAACTCACCATCAGTGTCAGATGCATAATTCATCATCAAGGAAGCCAGAACATTGCTGACCAAAGGTTTACTAATTTTGTCAACTGCTTGCTCTCTGTTTAACTCAGAATCGTCGTCACTAAAGTGTTTTCCATCTTCATTTTCCATAAGCGGTTCATCTTTGACAAGAGGAAAAGCAGCTGAAACACAACAAAACTGTTGATTTTTTACATTACACCATATGCATATACCATATACATTATGGTAGTTTATGGTGAGGATAAGTAACACATGATTTAGTTTGTGACATACTATCCTTTTCTAGTACGAAATACACTGAGGATGGGGTTTAACACAACGAGGGTGTGAACTGTTTTTCAAGAATACACTGAGGATGGGGTTTAACACAACGAGGGTGGGAACTGTTTTTCAAGAAAACACTGAGGATGGGGTTTAACACAACGAGGGTGTGAACTGTTTTTCAAGGATACACTGAGGATGGGGTTTAACACAACGAGGGTGGGAACTGTTTTTCAAAAGCTTCAGCATATTTTGCTCTTTGGAACTGTCCATAATATATACCATTAGGTTTTGCTAATTTTCAGACCTCTTCCCCCTATAATCATCCTACAGTAGGGTGACCAAACGTCCCGTAAAAACGAGATTGTCTTGTTCCCGGAGTCCCGAAAAAGTCTCCCGGGATGCCTAAATGTCCCTTATTTACATTGGGTACTAATAAACATATTTTAAAGTCACTAAAATTTCCTAATTTATAATATGTCTTCAAGTAATATTTTTCGTTTTTTATAGATGGAGTCATGTATTGTAGGTAGCCAAGCGAGTACTCTAAAATTACAAAATGGACTGTTCTAGTTTTTATGACTTTATATTGAATAAGATTGAGGTTTTAAAAATAGCTAGAACGAAAAGAAAATATCCCGGCCCATAAAGTTTGACTAACTATTTCAGTTATCTGGTTTAATTATGTTTTGAGGTAGCCTATGTAATTAGTAATCATTCACTACAAAATTATTGCTTTAATTTATTACATGCCTCAGAATTTATATTAAATTACAAAAGCAAAGGTAAATTGAAACAGATTTATAGGTCTCAAAATAGCTAAAAAGAGCAAGTTTCAATTACTACGTCCCTAGGGAGGCCCCCCTTAAACTGGAGGATATCGCCCCCACACCCTCCTCGGGTGTGTCCCGTTTTGTCAAGTTTATGATTTGGTCACCCTATCCTACAGTCATAATTTGGAAATCCCCGTATCTGCTTTAAAAATTACACCATCTTTGAACCAATGGCAAAACCTTTGGTGAGTAATATCTTGCCTTAGCGTTATTACCCATGTTGCCTTCCACCAAATGTAAAGAGTCAGCCCCCATGATTGCTATGGTAGAAAATTGAATTGATGATACAGTAGGACCTCGCTTAACCGAGTTAATTGGGACCGAGGCCACCTCGGATACGTCAAATCTCGGATAACACGGAATGTAACCTAAAAATCGTAATTGGGGTTATAAATAGCTCAAGATATGTTTAAACCATGAAATAAAAATTTGAGTTTTATTCAGTTTATTAGTACAAGAAATATCATAACATTGCATTTAGTTTCGAGTCTAAAGACACAACGACACGTTTGCGCTTAGCACTCATCTCTCTAATTAACATGCACACGCTAAGTTAACAGCGACAAACAGAACTGATTAAACAAATCATTGTCAACACGAAATGGCGGCTTTGGCAGACTAACGACGACGGTCCCGAATTGCACTGTCTGCTACGCACAAACTTTGCCGAACAACCCCGACAACTGCCGACGTTTACTGTAGTTGAATGCAAACACAATACAGTTCAGCGCCCGTATTGCGGTTGCGGTAAGTGAAGGCGCGCGCTGTCAATTGCTTGTTTATTTGAGCTTGTTACTTTCTCTTTGAAATTTATAATACTGTACACATATTAGGACCGCCTCTGTTAACCCGGAATCTCGGATAAGCGAGGCTCGGTTTACCGAGGTTCTACTGTACATTGAAACTTAAATTAATCCCAATTAATTTACGTTTATATTTAATTTACCTACATTAAATTACTCAAGGTACATTAAATTTTTTCTTTATGTTGTTCAAATTAATAAAATAAGTGAATTATACCCTTGTTTTGTACCGGTGATAATTTTTTACAAAATTCATTATGAGAGTATTGAAATAAGAGTAAAATGAAAGCACAAAACAATACTGTGAACAACACCACTTCCGAACATTCAGTTGACTGGTCGAGAAATATGCTAGGACAAGATAAGGCATTATGATATTTCAAATTGTTTATTATGATAGCAAGTTGTTCAAATTTATACCTTTTCTTTTATCTTTTTTAAAACAAAAATTGTATTGGCAAATTGTAAATAATATTTAGATTACAAATTTTCCTTTATGCTAAGGTTAGAAATCTATATCAAAAATAACATCATGATTGGTACAACTCCCCCCCCCCCTCACCTCCCAGTTCTCCATAATTTTTTATCTGGATCCCAGTTAATGCAATTGAAAGACATTGCCCTACCATTAGTTTTAAGTTGGATTTACACATTTTTATAGTTTTACTGTGAGATGTGGCTTAGGAAACCCCGCCAGAGTCGTAAGACACGTTTTGCAATATATATTTAAAATGGTACAAAAATTTGTTCATGCAAACAAAACTGTTCAAAACAAGAACATTTTAACGATAGATACTATCTAATTTCAACTACTATATAAATAATGCCATGAAAAGTTAATAGTTTTGTCTGTTGACACCATTTACCTGTTCCAGGGAATTTCGGAAGATCTCCCCTCCAAGCCTCAGGGTCTTTCCATTTGGTTTCATCATTTATTGGCTTATGATTTGGTTTATTTCTTTGATTCTGATGTCCATCAAAATTTGTGGCATTCTGGTTTTGCCTTCTCTTTCTGTCCTGCCAACTATCACACTTTTCTTTATCTGAAATTTTAAAACACAATTTTAATCAAAACTATTATTGTAAAAAAAGGCCACCATGAGTTATAGCTTTTAAACAAAATTGTTTGAGACAAGATTCCAATTTCCACAATGACCACAAAAACTTCATCTTCAGTTTTCATGACCTATATTATGTAGCTTCCCTGAACCTCTTAATAATTTATTCTCCAAGGGGATTAGAGGATTTATTAAAGTTTTCCTTCAAGCTTAACGCAAACTGTCTTTATTTAACGTAACATTTCTGTCCCAAACTTGTTCTATTAAGACTTAAAAGTTGATACGGATAAACCACCAAATGTTAATAACAAATCATTGTGGCTGTTTTTTGTTTTTTTAAATTTTATTTCTAAGGTTTTTGGGGATAGTGACTAACAAATTTAGAATAAACAAAATGTAAAAATGTCAGGACATGTCATGGAATTGCATCTCCATACCATACTGTACAAAATCTAATTTAAATCAGACCAGTTAGTCTCGAATCCTTTACACAACTAGACAGACAATACTGCAAAAACACTTTTTTGGGTTCAGGGAGTAACAAAACAAACATTCCACCTCTAGCTCAAATTTAAAAATCAATACACTATCCTTATACTATATATAAGGAAATAAGAAGTGAAATGAGATTGGGAGAGAAAGGGAAAAGGTAAAAAGGACTGGTAAAATTTCTTCAAAGACCATTACCAGAATCTTTTCAGATATAATAGGCCTAGTAAAACTGTGCTGATTGATTGCTGCATCGTTAAAGCTGAAGACGCCAATTTAGACCACATTGCAAGGGTCGCCAATGATCAATACACCGAATGTACTGGTGCCGAATAATTGATAATGCTACCGAAGAACGAGACTGCATGGCCATGTCGCCGTCTGATCAAAAGCACGTAACAATCTAAAGTTCCATGCATTTTTACCCAGTATCCAAAATATTCCTATAATTTCCGGTTTTCGTGGTCAAAGACAGGCAGCACTGATAAGTTTCCTCTAATCTGTAAAATAAGCTTTTGCTTCCGATTTTTGCTCCAAATAACAAATAATAGAAATTCACAGGCAATGATGTGAATGAGTGGTAATATGATGCATTTTTATTGTTTTATTTGCAAAACTGTCAACAAATGACTGTCCCTATCTCTGAACCATTTAACGTTTACTCACAATTTAAGCCAAACAAAGGCTTAAAAATATATTCAGTGTATAATTAATTCATAGTATTGATAATTACAGCAATATGGGAAAATTGTGTAGCAAATGCAAAAGAAAACCAAACTTACTGTGGAATCGTTTTCCTTGCTTAGGAATCCTTTCACCGCGCTGGATCATTTCTGAATTTTGAGCATCTTTTCTCTCCACGTTTTCTTTGGTTGGGTAACGACTGAAATTGTAGAAAAAGCAAAAAATAAATAAAACATTAACGTTAAGAACTATAGAGTAAGAACTTTGAACATAAGTACATTGACAAGAATCACAATAAAGGTACTGTGACCTTTTTACATCACAATATATCTTTTCTCCAAATTACTGGGGGGGGGGGGCAACTCCCTACCCTTGCCAACCCCAAATTACGCCTAAGCCTTTTAAAGGGACTTGCATGATTGGTAGATATCCTGCATTTTATCTTATCTCAATCTTAGGCATATCATTTTAATAATTACTGTTGTTAATTTTTTTCGTTCTTAAAAGAATACCATTACCTCAATGGAACCTGTTTTTATTTTTTTAAATTTAGTTATTTTTTAGAATACCAAGTATCAGAGATTTGACCTACAGGCCTAATAAAATAAATGTGTCTCCCTTCCACAAATAAGGAAACAACTCGATTTAAATCCTTGCAAAAGTCCATAAACTGGAGCATCAACAAATAATCAAACGAATAAGGAGGATAACAATTGATATGAAAAACCAAAGGATTCTAAAAATACCCCCGTAGCAGCAAACCTGCGTACTCAGCGAATTTCCGATGCATATATATGTATTTTAATACCACATAAAGCCACATACCAAGTTTCATCAATATACATTCATAAATAAACAATTTATGACATTTTAATTATTCTCCATAAGAATAACATGGCGGCTGAGTATGCAGGTTTGCTGAAGCAAGGAACACAAAAAATGGGGTTTTATACAAATATCAATATAACTCATGAAGGTAAAGCCACATACCAAATTTCATTAATTTATTTACATAATGAAGGCAGATAAAACGTTACTTATTCTCCATAAGAATAACATGGGGCTGAGTACGCAGGTTTGCTGCTACGGGAGCCTTGGGTAAAAAATGGTTTTTTTGAGCAAATATCAATGGTCCACAACCAGATGAAGCCATATACCAAGTTTCGTCAGTATACGTTCATAAATAAGCGAGATATAAAATTTTTATTTTTCTCCATAAGAATAACATTAGACAACGTACTGTGTTTAGCACTTTCAATATCTCGGTAACCAATTGACGTAGAGAAATGACCAAAATACCAAATTGTGTGTTTTTTTAAGCTGAATCCAATGGGGAAAACTAAAATTTGACTATTTCAAAAATTATATGTAAAAAGTTCGAAAAACCCATTTTTGGGGTACAAAACCCCCCAAAATACCCTTTCGAATAGAGCGATCTGGCTGGTTTTCGAACTTAAAGTCATAAATGTTGCTTTACACGTTTATACCAAATTTCATCAAAATCGGTTAATTTTTACGAGAGTTATCGTGCTCACGGACACATATATATATATATATACAGTTTCGAACGAATGGTGTTTTTGGGGTCTGGAGACCTTAAAACGAAAAGTTATCATGGTCCCGGGCCTAGGTCTTACCATGCAGACTACGGTAATAGCTTCTTCCCTATAGGGGAAATTCGCTAAAAGGGTTTCGATACTTACAACTTGACAATTAAGGAAAGCTTAAAGTAGTTTTACAAGATTGTACAAGAAAATTAAGATATAAAACAAGAAATTAACCAGTTTATCACTCAAAATTATGAATTTATTACCAGCAGCCTTAAACTCTTTGTGAAAAGGAACTATAAAGCTGACACAATAATTATAAACATTTCTGCTTGTAAAATCAGAAACTCTCATGTTTACACATAAATTAGTAAGGCTTGTGAAACAGAACCGGGGTTTTCCGCTAAAGTACCTTTTCCGTTCCGCAATCCACTTGGCGACGTCGACAGGGTTTTGAGTGAAGACGATGCGGTGATACAGCCCCGTGTCGTGTTGTAGTTGAACGTGCTTCTCCACGATCTTGGGATGAGCAGTGAACACGCAGCCGTCTCTGCCGCACACCTCGTGTTCCGCGATGTGAGCATCGAGCAGCTCTTGGGTTTTGAAACCGCGATCGCACGACTCGCAGAAAAACTCCCCCTACGAATCAGACGCATCGATGTGAAAACATGGACCAAACTGATGGTTGGGGAGAGGGGAATTTGAAAACAAACACCTACCAGGCAAACAACTGGGTTTTACTTTTTATACTTAGAATACAAAGCGGAATGATAGTTTTAAAGACATAAGTACTTAAATATTATTGCCTGACTAGTCAACCCATCTCAATTTGATTATTAAGAGATTCAATGATCCCTTTCTTTGTTAACATTGCATGTTTCAGACTGCTGAACCTATAGACTGCTTGGTTAAAGCTCATTAATTTGGAATTGGCTAATTCATAATAGCGTAGTTTATAGTTTGTTTGCTATTTGAAGTTTTTATCGGAGGATTGTAATGATGGTTATTTTAATAATGGGTTATTTGACCACTGTCATAATTAATATTGTTAACATTCCATCATTTAATTTGTACATTTTGGTGCTCCTCAAAATAGGTATCAATATGTATGGTAGAGATCAATATGCTCCGAGGTATTACGGTTTCTGTTTTTCCCAAGATGGAAATATGCTGATTTTAATCAAAAATGTTTTTTGAAAAGAAAATTACTAATGTAGTGGGGTGAAGGTGATTTTTCATCACCTAATACATTAGTAGAAACCTAATAAAAGTACTAGAATATGAAAGTATTACATGAGCTTAAAGGATGTTCAAGGAAGGGATTTCCTTGACTTAAAAACTTTCTGATCAAGAAAGAGTAATATATCAACTCAATCAATGATCAATGAAAATTACAACAAATATGTTTTAAAACCCAGTATATAATATAAATTTATATGAAAATTATAATAATAGTTTTCTAAGATGTACAACATTTACAACAACAACAAAGCTAATAATCAAAATCACATCAAATATTACATAAAACTTCTGGAAAAGTTATAAAATATTGACAGGGTTACAAAAGAATTTTGAGTAATAAATCTGCTGTATTATTAAAAATTAAACTTATGATGGTTTTTAATTTACATATAAGTGAAATGTAGTTGAAATCAAAATCTGTTTCATGTAAAAATGACATGTCTTTTTGAAAAATGACAATTTGGTTATTTTCGTACAAAAACTTGTATAGTTACCTGGTGGTCTCCAAATACTCAGCTTTCAGGTGCAATTCAGACAATCAGGAATTTTCAAAATATATTTGACTGTTTTACTGCAATCAAATTTTATAACAGAATCCAAAATCCTGTTGTAACAATTTAAACACAACAGAATAACTCACTTTTGTGATCCATCAGTTATGATTATTTCAACAGAATCAAAATTCTGTTGATAAATTCACATATGTAATTGGTTTCACTGCAACGCAAGAAACGCAATGGTGTCCGTTCGTATCACCAATGCTTATTGATCAACATTAAAGTGCAGATTGCAATAATCATTATCTTTAAAGATATTTTAAAATAGATACTTTAGGTTTCTGAGTGATTTCCAAATCACAAAAGCAGAACAAAATTTAAATTGTAATCAATGACACTTCAAGTTGATTGTTCTGATTTATAGATCAAATTTACTTTCAATTGCTTAGATATACTCTTTGAACAAATACAATTTAGGAGGCTCTTCATTCTCACATGATTTAATTCGCAACTAACTGGCTTGCTCAAACATTTTATTTTAATGCCAGAAATCATGCTGACTAAATATTAAAAAAAAAAAATAGTTCTAGCTCTTCTTTAATTCATAACTCCAAGCATCTCTAGCAATCCAAAAGCGTCAAAAAGTATGTCATAATTTTAACATTAGAAACCTTCTTATTGTTTGTGTAGTCTATTAATTGCTAAAATTAAACAACTTTAATATACAACTTAAGGTTATAGTATCCCTTATTTGTAACACAAGTTTTATTATAGTCTACTTCATATCCTAAAACCGTAACATGTTCTGAAAATGAGTAAGGGAAAACCTTTTTGTCACGGTGCCTTTAGAAAATTTGACTATATCCCACCTAAGGGGTCAGTTTTAAGGCATTCAAAAGCAAAAAAACAGGATCCCCAAAAAAGAAAGTTTTCTGAAAATACCCAATAACCATCATGGCAAAAAATAAAATCATAAATATTAGATTGAATAGTCAGTGAGTAGGATATTCTTGCACATCATATAAAGCCAAAATAATCAACAATATGTAACATAATGACATAATCTTCGCCCATTTAATTCCTTTACATTTCCAACCCAATTTCTAATAAGAAATTCTCATTCTATATTTAATTTTCTTAAAAATTCTGGTTTATAGATGATTAAAATACTATTTTTTTAAGTAGCAAATCTATACTGGTACAATTATACTATTCTTCATATTAATCGCTATGTTATGTGTCATACTATATAGTGATGTTTTGATAAAGCATTTAGTTTACTGTGGGATATTCTTTAAGGCACCTTTTTTAACTATATAGAATGCCAAATATTGTTTCATTGTTTAGTATTGATAAATTTTGTTATTTAACAGCCTAAATGATATTTTCAATAATTTATTGGATTTTAAAAAATAGTAGCATTTAGGGTCGATAGTAATTATAGAATTATATATATTTTTTAATGAGGAAAGAAAAAAATTTAAAAATTATAAAGAATAATTAAAATATTCTTGAAATTTTATCACCCTGCAATCTAAAAGATTCCCACTGACAAGGCTTTCACAAGCTTTTGAGGAATTCGGGTAACAAATGAAACAAATCCATCAAAAACATTTTTGATTGTCTACATGTATTTAACTACAGTTTACAAAATTATTATATAATTATTATATACTACTGGGATTTTCAAACATACCCTGAGGTTATTTGATATCTTTGTACTTGTTGAGATTGTGTTTATGGTTAGTCCAAAATTGCAGGTTATATAATTACATAAAATTAAAAATTAAAACTTTGTTTACTAAATCAAGTGCACACATCTCTACAACATTGATTACTAATGGCAGTGAGGATTTCAGATTATCATTATCGGCTTATCCAGGAAAACTACAGGAGAAAATCTTACTAAATTAAAATTTTAGAAATTGTATTAAATTGCATGATTTTGAAATTGCAGGACTTTATAAAACTTGGGTCCAATCGGCCTTTCATTATCACTTAAAACAAGAAAATAGCCTATAACTAAGCAGATATTACATATTTTTACCTCTATGAGAGGACTTTCACGCTTGGAAACAGGGCCGTGCCAAAGGCAGTACAGAAAATATTTTTGAACGACAAACGGCATTAACCTACCTTTTATTTAATCTACATTTAAAACCATAATTTTAAAATACACTAAATCAATAGGAAATCTGACTTATTAAATTAGAGTGTGTTTTTATTATAAAACCCACTTAAAAAGCAGTGCAATCTATAACTTTAACTGTACAAATTTTAGCCCTACATTCTTTTTTAGTTTATTTCTTGAATAGGTAAAACCTTTTTAATATTGATATTGTATGTTTAACATGTTTTTAAAAACTTTTGAGTGGGCCCTACATTTGTTATCAATTACAAGTTAATTGTGAAAGTTTAAGAACTTTTTTAATAACATGTTAATCATTAAATTCAAAGAGAAGTGTATTGTTGGTTACCTATTTATACTTTATTAGTTGTTATAAAGCTTGTTTGGATAAGAGAATTAGGTAATTAATTATAAAGCAAGTTTACACTGCTGCATATTAACAACACTGCTTAAAGGACATGGAGGGGTTGTTGGCAAAGATATCTGCAACTCTTGAAATAGGCAAAATTAAAAACACTAACATTTAAAATACTAAAAACACTTAATTCAATATGTCTTCTGGTAAAGTGTCACAGTTTTTATATTGTTCCAAAATAATCATACTTTTACTTAGGATCAAACATTTTTCTGTAGTTTAATCCACTTTAGGTATGAATCATTTCCCTTTTGTAACTATAAAAAGTAAATTAAATTATTGAATGATTTTTTTTAAATAAAGAACATTTACAACTTCCAGCTAGCTTACAGTGGACAACAACAGTGGAAACATGAAAAAACATTTAATTTATATTCAAAAACCTGTGAATGGTTATCGTAATAACACATTAATTACATTTATAGAACAATTACATCAACCCTTGGCCTATAAAAAGCAATACTTAAAACAATACTTCACATCAAGTAAGCATTTTGTATTATAATCTATAAGTTAATTTATAAAACTAAGTGGTATTCACTTAAATTACATTCTCCTCACTTCTAAGCTTTCGGCGTAGCTCCAAACATGATTTGATCAACATCCTGAAAACAAAAAAGTTGTTTAAAAACTGATCACAGTAAAGTTAAAACAACACTATTATAGGCGGTGACTGAATGTTTTTGATTGAGAAAATAATCTAGTATTTACAATAATTAGGGCACTGTCCCTGTTGGTAACAAGACCAACCTCATGAATACTCAGGAAAAACATAGATAACATGGCTAAAATTTAGAACCAGTGAAATTTAATAACAAGCTGGTATCAAATTCCATCCTTTTAATGATCTTTCCCTTCGGGAAGTTTGTTTTTTACTGTAAACATTTTACCAAGACTTAAGACTTTTTTCCCCAAGACATTAGAGCATAAGCCTGGTGTTTCAAGTATTAGTGTTCTCCAGGATCCTACTACACTTTAACAAATTTGTAGATATACACATCTCAAGTACTTGAATGAATTAAATTATATTTTAAAAAATCACTGACTAGACAAAAATTTAACTAAATCAAGCGTTTAGGACACAATTCTCAAACGATCCTCAAACCTAGCTCACCTTAAAATTGAACTTCCTTTAACTGGGCTCGAACAAGCAACTTGTGAGTAGTATGTAAGGAAAGTTTGAGATAGTACTGTACTTAGACGACTTGGTGGCCAGCAAGTAAACAAGGGAGGGAGGGAAAGGTTACCCCCACTCCTACCCTTTCTTACTTTGCCGTTGGACGGGGAGATTTGAATTATTGTAATATTTTATCACAGCTGATTATCACTATTACGTTTCATGGATAGTTTCTTGATTGGCTTTTACAATGTTAGTACAAGCTAGAAGGCACTGATCAAATTTACTTGCCAAGACCGGGATTCAAACATGGGCCGTTGGGACAGATGCTTTCAGAAGCCCTGTCTATACAAATCCTAGTCTTAGTGAAAATAAGGAACAAATTTTTAGCTTATGTTATACTATATGCCATGTTCTTCAGCAGTGAATGTTTGATTTCTTTGTTAACAGCCTATTTTATTATTACATGTCAATTAACAGGAATGTATCTTTTCGTTTCTTAATTCCCTATCATTTCTTGATTAATCAACTACATATTTATTTAATGACCGATTTTGACTACTGATAAATCAAATTAAAGGGAGTGTCCTCTAGATGATTCACCTTAACCTTAGACATCAAGACTTACAATGGCCCTTAAAGTCCCTATTTTATTCTTATGGAATGATTATTTTATTGAGTTAATGTTAAATGTTTTGCACCTTCATTAATTTGATTTAATTACAGCTATTATAAGAATAATTTCTTATAAGAAAACTATAGACTGTTACTTTCATTATAATAGATTTTTACTGGATTCCACTTTGTCTGGGATCCCAGTAGTAAGAACGGGACATCAACTCGTGTGTTTGTAAGTAATGTTAAGAACAAAATTCACCAAAATCATGTAGCCTAGTATAATTTTAATGCAAATATCGCCTCTTTCCAAATACAAAGAAAACAGCTATTTTACCAAATATCTACTAGTATAAAAATATGAGGCAGCGCCAAAATGTAGTGGGTTGGAGGGTTAAGAGGTTGGACAAACAATTTTGCTAAGTTAGTAGGACAAATTATTTGAACTTCAGAATTTTCAAAATAGAGTTCCCAGCAGAAGACATATCTTATTTCAGTAACGGAGGGGGAAAGTTCTGATAATTTAATTCATGGATGCTTCCTCAGACTATAATACAATGTTTTGTCACTTCAAAATAAATTTTTTGGAACATATAGTACCATACAGTTTTCAAAGAAACAAAAATTTATGAACAGTATACAGATATATAAAATTTATAAGGGAACAATTTCCAATATGTCGTATTTCTTTACGCCTAATAGCTAAGCTGCAATACTTACAGCATCTGGATGAGATCCAACGTATTCCAACTTGGCGGTGTTGGTCATTTTACCAACGAGTATCCTCTGATCTTTGTAAGCTTGCCAATCATCGTCGGTTTTCTTCTCTTTAGCGGTTTCATACAGCTGATACTTCTTGTGGATCTCAACTTTCAACGCTTCCGTTACCCACGGTTTGCTCAGCTCCATTTCCTAAATTATATGGGTGGTTATGAAACTGAAGCTTGTAGCCGATCAATCCGGCTTCTAAACTAAACCGGCATTAGTAGAACCGATTGGAAAACATATACTTCTGACACAAGTCTCGTATTTCATGTTCTGGGGACTAAGCAGCAATGCAAAAAGTATTTACTCAACAAAATAAACGGTTTCAGGAAACTGACACATACTTTCTCCCTTTTAGCCAAACTTTAATGACAAAAATATTTGTTATTTACTAAATATAGAATATGAAATATAGATAAATGTACAGAAAATTGTCTAAAATAGTTGTTTTCAGTAATATCCACCCAAATCCCTTTTTGGGAGGCACTATAGAGTCCGTTGCTACACACAGTGGTTTTGAGAGGGGAAATGCCCCCTTGCCCCCCCAAGGGTTAAACAGCAACACATTTCGAACATCCTCTGTTGCTCAATGTTTTAACTTGACCTGCATATCAAATTTTAACGAAATTTATCAGTAAATAAGAGAGAAATGGTTATTTTTGTATTCCCCATAAGAATAACATTGGACAACGTACTGCGTTTACCGCTAAATAAAAATTTCAATTTTCTCCGCAACTAGCAATCGTAGAATAGTAATTTAAAATACTAATTTATTTAGTTTTTTGAACTCTTTCCAATGGGGAATAGGAATCTTTTTTAACATTTATGATTTTTTATGAAAAATCCAAAAAACTGAATTTTGGATGTTTTAAGTCCTGTAATTTCTGAACCCGAATTTTTCCAGAAATCCGGGTGATGTCATTTTATTGGAAACCTAAAGTTCTACAAACCACTAAAGTTTAATCAAAATCGTTAGAGCCGTTTTGAAGAAATTTGGATTTTTCCTGTTTTTTGGCGGTTTTTGGGGGATAATTACCCTTAAAAATAAAAAATTCAAAAAAATGAAAAACCCCTGGATATATCGTGGATTAGTACCTACATACCAAATTTCATAAAAATCGGCCCATAGGTTAGGGCTCTAGCTCTGTACACATCCACACAGACATACACACACACACACACACACACACACACACACACACACACACATGGACATACACACACACAGACAGACATCACGTAAAAACCACTTTTTTGGGTTCAGGGAGCACCAAAACGAATATTTCCACTAACAACTCAAATTCGAAAATTTTTACGAAAACAATACTTTCTCCATATACTATGTATAGGGGGAGAAAGTAAAAAGGGCTAACACTGTTTAAAAAGTCCTATTTATTGTTACATATATTATACGTAGCGAAAACATTGTTCTCTGACGTTATAACCTTTCAAGATGTATTACAAGCCATATATTTTAGCTTATTCCAAATGAAGTGTTAGGGCTGTAATATTTAGGCTAGCTGTAATTTAATTAGTCAAAAAGTGATATTAAGTAAGCCTGCGTTCTCAGGATTCAAGTCACTGCTCTAAAGTGGTGGCAGATTTACAAGCTGTAGAGAACAGTAAGAAAGTAGGAATTATAATAAACGATGTTAAATTATCATGGACCAATAACTAAGTAGATATTATCCAGTACTGGCATTGGTGTGAAACGTAGTTTGTCCATCAGCATTACTTACACACCTTTAACCAATGATTCATTTTAAAATAATCTTTGATACTATAAGGAGCTTCACTGAATTTTAAGTATGAAGGCTGGCCTGAAATGGAGGAGGAGATAACAACAAATGTTATAAAAGTGTAAAATGTAGCCAAAAACGTAGTTTTGTACATATAGAATTAACTAGATTTCACAGAATCTCAGAGACAACCTCTTTCCTGCCATGACCCTGTAGTAACACATAAATTGCAAGCATGCTGTATGTTTATGTGTAGTTGAAGGGACGGATTCAGAGATCCAAAGATTCAAAGATCCTCACACGTCAACCGAAGCTTATTGTGTGTCCCTAGTACGTTAGTTTGGCAAACCAATGCCCCCTTTACGAGATCCAGGAGTTTTTTACCAATACTAGCGTCCCTTTCATCACCTGGTTGCTTACAACCAAACAGAGCCCTTCTCCTTGCCCCGAGTCTCTCGCAGTCCAGTATGATGTGCTTGGCAGTCTCTTCAGACTGATTGCAGAGCCTACACACCTGACTTTCATTTCTGAGTCCGAGAGTGTGGAGATGTTTCCTGAAATGGCCATGTCCAGTTATCAAAGCAATCAACTGCTTAACCCAACCTCTGCCCAACCTCACCAACCAGTTAGTGAAGTAAGAGCTAGTATCTGCTAGCAGCCTTTTGCCAAGTGCTTGACCAGTATAACCTTGCCATTGCTGGCGATGTAAGCATGCTGTAAGTTTCAGTTAGACTTCAGTTTCAGTTACATTTTAATTTTCTCCCGTACGATCCACAAGAGGCGCTAGCGTATCACCCAGCACACTTCCTTTGTTTACGTTAATTATCACTGCACTATTAATGCAAATGAGAATGTTGTATTTTAGCGAATTTTCCCTATAGGGAAGAAGCTATTACCGTAGTCAGCATGGTAAGACCTAGGCCCGGGACCAGACCCCAAAAACACCATTCGTTCGAAACTGTAGATATATATATATATTATATATATATATATTATATATATATATATATTATATATATATATATATATATCGTCGGTGAGCACGATAACTCTCGTAAAAATTATCAGATTTTGATGAAATTTGGTATAAACGTGTAAAGCAACATTATGACTTAAAGTTCGAAAACCAGCCAGATCACTTTACCCGAAGGGGTATTTTTGGGGGGTTTTGAACCCCAAAAATGGGTTTTTTGAATTGTTTACATATAATTTTGGAAATAGTCAAACTTTAGTTTTTACCATTGTATTCAGCTTAAAAAACACACAATTTGGTATTTTGAACATTCCTCTACGTCAATTAGTTACTGAGATATTGAAAGTGCTAAACACAGTACGTTGTCTAGTGTTATTCTTATGGAGGAAAAGAAAAATTTTATATCTCGCTTATTTATGAACGTACACTGATGAAACTTGGTATACGGCTTCATATAGTTGTGGTACATTAGTATTTGCTCAAAAAAAACAATTTTTTGTCAAAGGCTCTTGTAGCAGCAAACCTGCGTACTCAGCCCCATGTTATTCTTATGGATAATAATTAAATGCTATGTCTCCCTTAATTATGAACATAAGTGAATAAAAAGTGGTATATGACTTCACCTAGTTGAGTTATATTGATATTAGCATAAAAATAAATTTTTTGTGTTCCTTGATGCAGCAAACCTGCATACTCAGCCCCAATGTTATTCTTATACAGAATAATTAAAATTGTATATATTGCTTATTTGTGAACATATTTTTATGAAACTTGGTAAGTGACTTTATGTAGTAATAAGACATTTATATCTCCATTGGAAATTCACTGAGTATGCAGGTTTGCTGCGACGGGGATATTTTGTATTATGATATTTAAAATTTCAAGTGCTATAATACTTGTGGTAACATTAAAATCCCAGCTGAATTAATTTATACTGCATTACCTTCTAATTGAACACACGTTTTAATATTGACGTTATTTATATTAGACCGTACCTACTAGGAGTTATTTACACTTGCCAAAGTTATAAGAGGATGCAGTTATAGACTCGAGTTGACAGTATTGCATCTTGTTGAATGTAAGCACTCAGTAGTCGATTGTTACCAGTAACGTAGAGAGTTACTCCTATCACTGTGCCGGTTTATTCGGATATTTAGCCATCCGGATCAGGATACCGCCATCATTAATCCCTTTACTTTATAACTTACCTCTCCTACAGCCCTTAAACTTAAAATAATATGTGGTAGGTTATTATATAACAAAATAAAAATCCAAATGATGGCTAAGCTAAGTGGAACAGTACTTTAGTGAAAATATGATTTAGTTAATATACTTTGTTTGTAATTCAATAAGTAGGCAGGTTTGTTGTAACAGTGTCATTTTAAAGAGTGATTAAAATGAATAAGCCCTAGTACATTCTTCAGTCAACGGTGCTAGGCCTTCATAAACTATGTCTTACAGTTAAGTGTAAAACCCAACACTGGCCACAATTATGTCTTACAGTTCTTCTATCAGTGTAGGGCTACTAATATAATCCCACTAATTTGGCTCGTATAAGGTAATAAAGGACATATAAAGGTAATAGGGGGCATATTGTTAAAATTAGACTAGCCTATTTAAAAAAATATTGTGTATCTTGAATATTAAAAAATAAATACTTGAGACGCAGTTGACTAAATCATCGGGGACAGACTTAAAACATTATTAACATTGCGACCCATAAAATGTGGCAAGAACTTTTTTGATGACTTGCCAAATAAAAGATTGTTCGGATATCCAAAATATTATTTGGAGATAGAATGGCAGCCATTAGGTGCCTAGCTGTGATGTCATTTCCGTGTTGACAATTGTCATCAGTATCAGGCGCAGGTTTTCTGTCGTCATCATCGTAGCAGGTATACATATATACAATAGGGCCCGAAGTGTCGGCGACCATATTGGGTTGACATCAACTTTGTCACAAGAGCTGTCCAGATCACTGACAGTTTCATTGTTGCCGTCAGAGTATTCATGTTCAATCAATTCATTGTCAATATCTTCCTCCATTTCACTAAAACTAAATAGGCTAAACAAATCCAAAACACAACTCACATAACAGCTAAAAACTATTACACAAACAGCAATCATCACCAAGAGCCGAGGGGGAAACAAAACGCACCAAAATAAACAACAAGACTGGCACCACACCTGGAGAGCGACACAATCTTCCTTGGCAACAACAGAGCTCAGACTGAAGCAACGCACTGGGAGGGAGCTAATACGGTATCAACAGTTCCCGACACGCGCCTCACACGCTATTGTCACGTGTCGAGACCTACAATCAAAATCAACCTACAATCCGGCTGGTTTTCGAACTTAAGGTCATAAATGTTGCTTTTCATGTTTGTACCAAATTTCATCAAAATTGGACCATTTTTACGAGAGTTATCGCGCCCACTGACACACACATATATGTATATATATATATCTGAATATATACATATAAATACAGATTTGAACGGATGGTGTTTTTGGCATCTGGGGACCTCAAAACTAAAAGTTATCATGGTCCCGGGTCTAGGTCTTACCATGCCGACTACGGTAATAGCTTCTTCCCTATAGGGGAAATTCAGTAAAAAAGTTGATAAGTTTAACTAGGCCTACTTGAAACTAAAGAAAAATTCTTAATCCAAACTTTGTTCCTTCGAAAAAAGTGTGTTTTTCAAAGCACTAAACTTAAATGAAACGTCAAGTTTATATACCGTTTATCAACACCGAAACAGCACTTGATTTTCTCTCCTGATATTCATCTTCATTATCGTCATATCAAACTCTGCATTTCATTGATTTTATAATTAAACTAAGATTTTTCAAAAATCATAAAAACTGTACAGTATTTTCTTTATTGTATAAAACATTTTCATAAACAAAACCATAGGTAGGCTAATTATATTTAAGATTATCTTAAATTTTCAAAACAAAAAAAGGTGTAGATAACATTTAAAACATATATGTAATAAAAACATATATTATTAGATTATAATTAGTCAGCTGTATCGATTTGATCCGATAAATTTAAATCGAAATATCAAAACATTAACTTAAAGACTATCAATATTTTATATCGGTTACTTAGATTCGAATGTTCCACCGGGCGTCTGCAGAAGAGCAACCGTATCTTAGTTGTCAATCCTAAAAGTAACCTGACACTGCACAACCAACAATTTATCGTGCAAAAGGTGCAAGCCAGGGCATGACTTAATTATGTTTCATGTACACTTAGGCCTATATTTGCCTGTTTCTCCCTACACATTATCCTTTCCCCAACCAATATAACAGTAATCTGCTGGCTCCCGTAAACTAGGTGGTTATCGATCCTGAAAATTAACGGAAAACGCTTTTCCACTAAAATTAAGATTAAACAAATGCATTAACAGCTAAGCATTGAAATTAATCCACCATAAAGCTAAGTACAAAGTTAAACACACAACATTACAGAGGCTGCCATAAATAGAACAATTAGGATGTGTAACTTACTTATATAAGTTAACTTTACCAACAGTAAGTTTAAGCCTATCATAGGTACCGATACCTTAATAACAAATACTGTGTCAGCTCTTTTCCATCACATGTTTTTTTTTTCATATATGTTTATGAGGTGTACTTTCAGCGGTGTTAGCAATAATAACACTAAACTTGATAGGCCTATATATTTCCGATAAGCCGATAAGAATACATGTATAATAGGATTTCATCTCGAGGCCTGCAAATAACTACTGTCGAATAAATAGCTTATTTCCTTATAATGAGGTAGGCCCAAATCGCCTTAACACGTTCACTGCGGGCTATGACGCACGTCTCGCCACCACCCGGCACTCAACGCACATCGTAGTGCGCAACGCCAAAGTCTATTTAATCTTTTGCTGGCAGCACACCGTTAAGGATGGGTATTTTCATGTCCGCGTTTAGCTAAGAATGCAAGCTTTATTTTGGTGTAGGGGGTTGGTAGTAAATTTGGTACTTTGGTATTATACGGATGCCACTATTTTTGGAGGTTAAATTTTTACCGGATACAACGGATAACTACATAATTCGAAAAAACGTACTTTTATTGACTTACAGTACAAATTTTATATCATTCTGATGAGCGGTCTTTGTGTTGTGCCTCCCAAAAGGCAGCGATGTCCGCTAGGATCGTGTTGAATGCGTCGCCGCCGCTAGCAGCCAGACCCGATCGCCACAGGTAATCCGCCAAATATAAAACGCGCTGCGGCAGTTATGTTAGGATGGGTTATCATAAAAATACGTACGGTTTCCTCTTCATTTCGAGGTAAATCCCACACCAAAAGAACGTCACTCATTATGAAAACAAATGTAACGTAGTGCACGGCAATAAATCACTCATGACACTGACCCAGATACAGGCGGAGACAGGTGATGCGCGCGGTCCGGTCAACGACCTGACCTTGGCCTATTTGGAGGGGGTTTGGCGGCCGGAAGTATGACTCATCAGGTATCATTCGATTCGTAACAAAACAAGGAAAGTCCTACAATCATTTTTATGATAACCCATCTTAACATAACTGCCGCAGCGCGCTGCATAAGGGTGGCATCCGTATAATACCAAAGTACCGTAAATTTCCCCCAACATCCCGGCCGTGACAGGACTTCCCCAGCATTTATTTTCGACCGACTTAGTCTCTCTAGATGGCAAACCTGGTTGACTACTGCTATACGGATTGTGCTGCTACCGGTTGGCGTTATGTATAACTATGTCCAGTTGTGTTGTAATGCAGTACAACAACCTACAGTGTTTTTGTAATTCGCTAGCGGGGAATTCAAAATGTGACCGCGCCTGTAGGAACAGTTGCCGCATAGGCGGAAACACGCCCCCAGGCTTGCCCCGCAGCGAACGTGTTAATATTGTGGATAGAGCTTAGATTGAGAAGCTAAACTTACTCAGGTTGGTCAATTGACCATAAGTTAACAAAATTCAAATTATATTTCCAACAAAAATTAATAGCCTAAGCCCTATTACTTAGGCCTATCAATTCTAGTCTACATACGAATCTTTGAGAAAGTATGGAACTTATGTAGTCCTAGGGCCTACCATAGTCCTATAACTTAAGTGCAAAAAACGGTATCAACATTAAGTCATTCTTTTTGACCCAACTATGAATTTAAACCGGTAGGATATAACCCATCAGGAGGCCTGGTAGAAGAGAGTCGTATTCTTTACTTCTGTCAAGACTGCAATTTAACTTGTGTGAAGCTGGCAATGAAATAGCCATAACTTTTAAGTCCTTCCTAATTTAAGCAATTAATAATAGGCCTATCTGGAAAGAACCTCACCTCTGTTTTCTCTTTCCGCTTTTGAGATTTCTTGGCACGTCCATTGGTAGTTGGTCCCAGTCTCTTTACTCCTCTTCTGGCAACGCCTCCTCTACCTCTGACAAATGGCGGGCCATGCCTCATTGGTCTTCTGAGGTTGGGAGGCATTGGGAGCATAGGCAGGGGTGGCATGCGAAGCCCAGGCCTCCGAGCTAAGGGAGGGAGAGGAAGTGGTCTTCTGCCCATAGGGGGAGGCAATTCTCTGGGAGGGAGGGGCGGATGTGGTGGTAGAGGTAGCCTCCTTGGGGGCAGTGGAGGCGGTAAGCCCAAGCCTGGTAGTGGAGGTGGGCCCATCCTTGGAGGAAGCAAGCGAGGTGGACCTGGCCGAACAGGGTGTCCTCTCATTAATCGACCTCTAGGCATTCCAAATGGAGGTAACATCGGCTCAGGTCTCATGTGTCTAGGCATAGGTCTACCCATCCCTCTTCCTTGTGGTCCAGGCCTCGGCATTCCTCGCAAACGCACCATTTTAGAGCTTTATACACAACGAGTTTTAGAAAAGTTGAAATTTTCGATCAATAAAACAAAGATGGGTAACACACTTCACGAAATAAGCAGTTTATAAACAAAAATCAAACACTGTAACTAGTTACAACAAACCCTTCCCAATAATTATTCAACACTAACACTTTGTTTTGAAGCCGTTGCCGTAAAGATGGCGTCTCCGTCTACGGTCTTCTACCAAAGTTGCCAATGTGTTGTGATCACATTACCCTCGTAGAAGATTTATATTACCCTCTTTTGCCCCCCAACATAAATGTATTACCCTTTTTTGCCCTCAATGCAACAAAATTCAAAAGCAGGTATTGTAAAGTAAAATAGGTCCTAGGAAATAAAATCCCCATGTCTATTAAACAATCACAGACGAAAAATACATTTTTAGGACAAAACTAATTTATTTTCTGCCTGTTTGTTTTATTACCCAAAAATAACAAATCTATTTTAATAAAATAATTAAAATAATAGTACCGGGAAGACCGAGCCATGCTCTTTGATATTTGATTAGTTTTGTGCGTGAAACATGTCTACATGCAATCTTTATTCAATGGATTTAGTTATTTTATTTTATATATAAAAAAATTCAAGAAATCATGCGTTTACCTTGTTTACGTTCTAATTTGACAGTTTTCTGGTTAGTTTATTCACAGCTGTTGCCATTCTTTGGTTTTGGTTTGGATCTCCATAAGCCAATCCAATCCAAAAATGTCCAATTTTCAAATGAGGTTTTCATCAAAATATTAATTTTCTGGGGGTTGATATTTTTACCAATTGTAATTATAGTTCCAAAAGCACCTATAATTCCAACGTTTTAAGAAAATCGTTCCGCTGGATTCCAAGATAATTTTTGCAGACACATTTTCTCGTATTTGAGTACTAGTATAAATCATAATGTCGATTAGAATACTGGAGTTATAGTTCAGACAAATAGACTACTTAAATTAGATTTTATTGAACGAAAACTAAGCACGGACTTTTACCTCGACCTTCTTATAGCAAAGAAACGAAGTATCAGGCAACTTTAGATCGCTTTTCCTCAGTTTATTTCAATGTAAACTTCAAATTTGCTTTTACCAATCTGTTCAGTTCCACAAAACAATCATTTTGGTGTTTAAATTGTGATTCTACGCCCAACCGTTGCAGAGATATTCAAAGTGCTAAAACACAATACGTTATTCGACAGGCTTCGGTCAGCGAGCACGGAATAATATAGAGGGGCTACTGCTATATGATCCGTATGTATATTGGGCTGTGAAGCCGCTGGCCACCATGACAGTTGGGTCCAGAAACGTAAAACCACCGGTGAGTGACTAAAAAGGTAGACCGAACGCGCACTAAATAAAACTGTCTTAGGCATTTCCTAAAAAATTGAAATTTTGTAAGACTGTAGAAGAATGTCGACAGCTGGTGATGAGACGATATTTAAAATTTACAATTAATAATATCATATTAAATAAATAGATTTACTTTTCCAATCCCATTTAAATTTTAATTTGTGACATGAAAAAGTTAGTCGGCTACTAGGGCCTAATTTTTTCATAGTTTGGTCAGGTGAGTTTTGTCTGCACGAACGTTGAAGCTAATGAAATGAACTTTACACTTTGTATTTAATTTTTTTCCTAGCGCGTCTAGTTTTCTCAGGAAGGCAGGTTGAACAGAGCGTTCTTTTACTTTTACCGCAAAGCGCGGCCCCGCCCAGCCCGCCATGCGACAACACATGACCGCTGCCACGCTTACCTCGTTTATACGCCTCCCGACGTTTGTACGAATACATTTTTCGTATAAAACTTACATTGTTGTAATCTACATTTACTGAAGTGTCTGAAGGTGTACAAATATTTTAGTGTACGCAAATGTATATTTTGTTAATCACGACAAGTTAAGTGGAAATACGCAAAGTATACAATAACCGAAAATTAATATTAAACATACAAATTCGCAGTAAACTAAAAACGATAGGCCTATATATGAATCATGTACTTCTGTTCGATTTTAAAGATTATTGCTTTGAAAAATCATTTTCAGAGTAACTTATCGTTTTAGATATCCCTATATGAATACATTTTAACATTATTATGTTCAATAAATGCCACTAATAAACTGCTTGAAGTAAAATAAACAGTAACAAATGCAATACGAGGCACACAATTATTTCTGTGGAAGATAAGCGGAGAACAAATTGTAATAATTTGTACGGACAGTTGTCCATGAGTTGTATTTATACTTGTTGCTACATTAAGTACGCTTTGTCTTTAAATAAAATAAAAATTTGTCTTTGTATGTCGTTGTTTTCAATCTTGTTTAATGTGTTGTTTTGAAGAATACTGTACTTTATTAGCACTTATAGCAAATGGTAATAAGCAGTCTTATCTTATTGATATTTATAAAACAAAACTAATGATGGTAATTGTAATTAATACTTAACTAAACAAATAAAAACGTAACTTTCTTGTGCTTTGTATTAACAGCTTTTAAAAAGCCAAATTACGTCAAAAATAAATGTATACAACTCTTTAGTTAACACATTTTTAACGTATCAAATAACTTGACTTTAAATTTAATAAGGGTTGGGTGGATTTGTTACTACGGGAACTTTTTTTAAAATTGATTAACATTATTAAATTCCTAGCACATTCTTGAATTAGCGGTGAAAGGCATTATAGTTTTACCATGCCTACGTGTAAAACCCAGCAACACTGACTATAAACACGCTTAACTTTACTCTCAGTTTAAATATGAACCTCCGTGGCTCACAACAGGGTAAGACACTCGTTAGCAAAACGATAAATATCACTTAAACGGTATTTTCTAACTTAAAGAGTACAAAATAACGATTTTAGATGGCAGCGTCTCGTTTTCCCCATGCTAGTGCTAGTATACTGAAGGCGAGGCACGCGGTAACTCCTCTTGCGGCACGGCGTTGCCAATTCTACTACACCGCGGCCTTCTTTAAAGGCGGCTGTGGTGGGGTACGATATCTTGAACACTGCAAACCATTGTTTACATTTATTTGCCCGTCAGGCTACTATCTGCACACAATTTTGCAAAGGCATTGAAATTACGAAGTGACTACGTACACGTCCGATGTAAGCCGCTACCGCTTATGTTAGGTTAGGTTTGGTTAGGTCAGATTAGGTTAGGTTAGGTTATATTAGGTTGGATTAGGAGGTTTTCGTTATGTGTCACTGGATCTCAATCTGTTTTTAAAATCACAGGAAAAGTAACGTACGGTCATAGACTAACTACAGTAGTTAGTCTATGGTACGGTGCATCATTTGGAACGGACGTGAACAGTAGCGGCTCACATCGGACTTGTACGCCTCTGCCTTGAAATTAAGGATTGTATGTTTTTGCTAATCCATTCAACATAGTTAAAAATAATTGTGGGATCAGGTTTTGCCGTATTATTGGCATGAGCCTCAGGCAGCCTAACGTAATTTAATATATCACTTAAATAGATCCATAGGTGTTACTTTCGTGTTTCATTGATTGATTTTTTTGTTTGGTTTTTGTTGTGCAAGAAGAGTGCCGCATGGTTTGAAAGTTGTAAAGCTTGTGAGTAAAGAGGATGACTATTATTGAATTATTATGTTTTATCTTAGTTTTAGTGACTTGAACTATTGTAAAACATACTGGAATGGCTGCAATAAATAATTTTAAATAATTATTTATTGTTATTGTTTTAATTTGATAAAAATGGCTCAGTATCGGGTTTATTTCAACCCAAATGTGAGTATCTGGTTTTTAATAGTCATCTTAACCATAAATGTCTAATAGTCTGTGGGAACAAATAACATAAATAAATATACTTCCCTGTATAATAATGAAAGCCAGTCTTTATGTAATCTATAGCCAACTGCCAATTTTATTGTTTTATGTTTGTATCATTTTTTTCATTAGTCCAATCTTATTCCTCCATTCTATCCATTCCTCCTTGTTTAGGATCTGGACGTGATTGTTTATTCTGAAATGTCAATAATATATGTTTTGTGAAATAATCTAATCGTTATGGAAGAAGTGAAACAAAATGTTATACCTGAATTTAGTCTGTGGCTGTTTCTGCAAAGTGTAAGATGATTTTTACGTGAATATTGTTATTTCAAGTATCTTAAATGCTATTTTGGCGCTTTCAGTTCAGAGGTTATTCGTAAAACCAATGATTTGCAACAATTATGGCAAACTATTACTCGAAGCATAAACTCAAACTATAACTCACTCGAAGCATAAATTATTAAGACAGCTTCATCTTACTGTTGAAATGTTGTAATGTGTCAGTTTGATTGTCTTGCTTTATTTGTTAAATATAGCCTTGGCCTTGTTTTAGTCATAGGTCCAGCCTAGGATTATTTAACCCTTTGCACTCCGTACAACAATTTATGGTCACTGCCAAGAACTCCGGGTACTTTACTGAAAGTGCTAGCAAAAACTCTGGCCCTTTTTAATCAATTTTGCTAGGGTTTGGGAATAAAGCTATAAATTTTTGGTTTTAGCAGATAAGAGTTATAATTCTTGTAAGTTTTATTCCTTATGAGTTTTCGAACAATAAAAAATGGTTGTAACTAAAAGAAAACAAATTTTTCAAATTTTAATTTAAAAGAAATATACATATTTTACGTAAAAGTTAACTTTGAGGTGTAGTAGCTAAAAAATAAACCACTAGCCCCTCACATTATAGGCCTACCTCTATTGATATTTTCAGATTCCCCATTTTGTTAAAAACATGCACACAAAATTTCATGCATTATCTCGAAAAAAAAGCAAGTAAAAGGGAAAAAAAGGAAAATTGCATTAAGCTCATTTACAAGCGGTCCTCCAAATTTTATCTTTTTTGTAACAAAAAAATAAATATAGACCTAAATTTTTTTTGCCCAGAAAATCTACTGCAACTTTGTTGTCCAACTCTAACTATAACTCAAAATCTCATAAAACTTTCAAAAGTAAACAAATATAAATACCCCCGGAGCAGCAAACCTGCGTACTCAGCGAATTTCCAAAGCATATATGTATCTTAATACCACATAAAACCACATAACTTACCAAGTTTCATCAATTTACATTCATAAATAAACGATTTATGACATTTTAATTATTCTCCATAAGAATAACATGGCAGCTGAGTATGCAGGTTTGCTGAAGCAAGGAACACAAACAATTGGGTTTTATACAAATATCAATATAACTCACATTTGATAAAGCCACATACCAAATTTCATTAGTTTATTTTCATAATGAAGGCAGATAACACGTTACTTATTCTCCATAAGAATAACATGGGGCTGAGTACGCAGGTTTGCTGCTACGGGAGCCTTGGGTAAAAAAGTGTCTTTTTGAGCAAATATCAATGGTCCACAACCAGATGAAGCCGTATACCAAGTTTCGTCAGTATAGGTTCATAAATAAGCGAGATATAAAATTTTTATTTTTCTCCATAAGAATAACATTAGACAACGTACTGTGTTTAGCACTTTCAATATCTCGGTAACCAATTGACGTAGAGAAATGATCAAAATACCAAATTGTGTGTTTTTTTAAGCTGAATCCAATGGGAAAAAATAAAATTTGACTATTTCCAAAATTATATGAAAAAAATTCGAAAACCCCATTTTTGGGGTACAAAACCCCCCCAAAATACCCCTTCGGATAGAGCAATCTGGCTGGTTTTCGAACTTAAAGTCATAAATGTTGCTTTACAGGTTTATACCAAATTTCATCAAAATCGGATAATTTTTACGAGAGTTATCGTGCTCACGGACACACATATATATATATATATATATATATATATATATATATGTACAGTTTCGAACGAATGGTGTTTTTGGGGTCTGGGGACCTCAAAACGAAAAGTTATCATGGTCCCGGGCCTAGGTCTTACCATGCCGACTACGGTAATAGCTTCTTCCCTATAGGGGAAATTCGCTAAAATAACTATGCCTTAGGCTTAGCCTAGTCTAGGCCCAGCCTAGGCCTACGTCAGCTAGGCTAGGTAAACGTCAAGTTGGCGATTTTAACGTCCTACTTCATAAGAAATATCATTGTAATTCATTTTAGACTAAATATCAACTGAATATAGCATATCAAAATACCCCCCGTCGCAGCAAACCTGCGTACTCAGCGAATTTCCAATGCATGCATATGTTTCTCACTAGTACATAAAGCCACTCACCAAGTTTGACAAAAATACATTCATAAATAAGTGATTTATTAAATTTTATTTATTCCCCATAAGAATAACATTAGGACTGAGTACGCAGGTTTGCTGCAACGAGGAAGATAAGAAATGAGTTTTTATGCAATTATCAATATAACTGAACCAGGTGAAGCTACTTACCATGTTTTATTAATTTAAATGTTCATAATTAAGGGAGATATAAAACTTTACTTATTCTCCATAAGAATAACATTAGGGCTGAGTATGCAGGTTAGCTGCTACGGGGACAATCAACAAAACATTTATTTTTTGTGCAATTATCAATATACCAGTACAACATGAAGCCACATACCAAATTTCATCAATATACATTCATAAATAATCAAGATATCAAATTTTATTTATTCTCCATAAGGATAACATTGGACAACGTACTGTGTTTAGCACTTTGAATATCTCTGCAACGGTTTGACGTAGAATCACAATTTAAACACCAAAATGATTGTTTTGTGGAGCTGAAGTGATTGGTAAAAGAAAATGTGAAGTTTAAAGTAAAATTAACTGAGGAAAAGCCAAAAACCTTTTTCCCATAAGATTAACATGGGAGATTTTATGAGCATGTTTTTTGGATTTTTTTCGCAACCACTTAACCTAGGTTAATAATTCAAAATACCATATTATTTGTTTTTTTAAGCTCTATAACATGGTCTAAACCTAAATTAAGTGTTTTAAAAATTTTAGGGTAAAAAATGCAAAAAACTGATTTTTGGAAAATTTAAAACCCCCATAAACCCCCCTTCCCATAGTCCGATTTTTCTGGTTTTCGAACTTAAAGTCATAAATGTTAGTTTACACATTTGAGCCAAATTTCATCGAAATCGGACGTTTTTTACTCAAGTTATCGCATTCACGGACACATATATAGATATATATATATATATATATATATATATATACATATATATAAATTTGAACGAATAGTTTTTTGGACATCTGGGGACCTCAAAACAAAAAGTTATCATGGTCTTGGGCTTAAGTCTTACCATGAGACCTACGGTAATAGCTTCTTCCCTATAGGGGAAATTCGCTAATAACCTACAACTTGAAATAACAACAAAATGTGTCAGTCTAAACAACAAACATCTGATTCTCAATGAAACCAAAATATATGCATCCCTTAATATGCTTTTTCTCTCCCTGAATTATTTGGGGATGACACAGATGAAGACCCTGACTATGTACCTTCTACAGATGTACACTGTTCTGAGGAAGAGATTGACCGAAACCTTCCTACTTGTAGTCAGTTTGTATCTAGGCCTAAGCCTAATAAAAAACTGGCCCAAAGCAACCTAGAGGTAGACCTAAAAAAAGTACTGCTCCTGCTGCTAATACAGCACCAATAGATAATGAAACTATAGATAACTTAGGTAATGAACCTAGGCCTAATGTGCCTCAAGAGAAACCTCCCAAGGAGCCCATAATCTGGGACACTGTCGAGGAAGGAACTGATTCTTTCCCTCATTCCTTCTTGTATGATGAAATTCCTGGCCCAAAACACTGCCCTGATGGTACTGCTAGGCCTATTAATTATTTTTATTTATTTTTTATAATGAATCTGCTAAATAATTTTGTGGATATGACAAATCTTTATGCCAGAAATTACCTTACGTTTTACGTTTTATAAAAACATTGTGTATATGTACAAAAGTACATAAAAACGCTCCGGAGACAATTGATTTCAAAACCTAAAAAGGAGCTTATTTTTCAAGGTAGGATTTTCAAATTTTGCATGCTTACTAACAAATGTGTGTACTAATAAAAAATAACACTAATATTGGTGACAGATTTTTTATTCATGGTAGTTATCTTGGTTTTACTACCATTTTTTTTTTATTTTTTGTTATAGGCCCTATTTACAATTGGTAAGATAAAAAAATCCATTCAAACCCTCTTAAATATTATATTTTTATGAAGGCAATTTTATTACAAATCTAGAGAAATAAGTATTATCAAAACATTTGCAAAAATAAAAAAGTTACAGCCGTTTGTACATTGCGTATATGTACAAAATTACCTCGGCGGTTTTCAAATATATATAAGAAAAAAATCTGGCGGCGAAAGGGTTAAGCCAGTAAATTTGGTTTCACAAACGACCGAAAAATCAGACGAAGTTTTTCGCACATTTTGCGAACGTCCAATAACTTATATCGAACCGCAGAGTTTTTGGCCGAAACAGCGACGGCCGATATATTGGACGTCAGAGTGCAAAGGGTTATGCGAGACTGTAATTTAAAAGACTCATTCAATCATAGAAATGTTACAAACTGGTACACTTTCATAAGCGGAACGATAAAAAAGCCGAATGAAATTGTTCAATACGGTATACCGGTAACAATTAGCCTATTTAGGTTATTCGGTTATGTCATGTTTCAGTTTAGGTGTCTTGAAATTTGTCCAGATAATAAATGTTCATTCCACTATTACCTTAACGGATCATTCCATACCAAATAAACGACAAAAAAATAATTTTAATACTCATAGTCTCAGAATTTGATGAAACGTGTTCCTTTAGGGTATATATAAACAATCATATCAAGTTTTATTGACTTATCTCTAAATGTTTCTATTTTATAGCCCTTAGAAGTTTTTATTAATATGCCGGCCGCTGCTCATCCGAGGCCACGGACGGACTGTGTCATATGCAAGAAAATAAATCATATCTTCAATATTTATCAATAGATCTTCATGAAAATTTGGAGTTTAACTAATTTAACTCCCATACATACCTAATATTGTTTCTTCAAAGTGGTAATGCTAAATTCATACCGCTAGTTAAAGAATTCATATTTGTTAACTAATTATTATTAAATAACCAAGGGGATAAATTAGCATAAAAGTATTATTTTTTCTGGAAAATTATGTGTTTCTGAAACATGTTTGTTTATAAATATCAAGGAATAAAAAAGCTATTAATTTTATTGTTGGACATGGTAGATAATATCTTTGGGATCATGTAAAAAAAGTTTTGTTTGATTATTTGTAGATATTACCTTGAGCGCAAAACCTTGTAATCACTTTTCGAAAATTACAAAAATTTAAATTTATGATTTATGGTCTAAATATAGTAAGACTTAGAAGGTTCATACATTTTTTCTGAAATCACCATAGTTCAAATAGTTAAACTCCAAATTTTCACATGATCTAAGTTATTGATAAATATTGAAGATATGATTTTAGCAAATTTCCTCTACTTATAGGGAAGAAGTTATCACGGTAGTCGGCATGGTAAGACCTAGGCCCGGGACCATGATAACTTCATTTTGAGGCCCCCAGATGCCAAAAACACCATTCGTTCAGTCTAATATATAAAAATCAATGTTAATTGCTTTGAAATTTTGCATAGTAACACAGGCCTGGGAAGGTCAATTAACCAAAGTCCTAGGACATTTAGTGCTGTGCCCCACTGGACTTCAAAGTTTCAACGTTAACCTTATGGAAGAAAGATTTCTTTTGATTTGATCAGATGATATCTATAACTTAAAATATTTTAAACAGCTGTTTATCATTATGGACATAAAAACCCTACTTGAATGTCAACTCTCATAATGGAAATAAAAAAAAACTAGGCCTACTTGAATGGCAACTCAAACTCTTTTTTCGATAGGCGAGTGAGCGCAGCGAACGAGCTCATCCGGGAGGCGAGTGAGCGAAGCGAACGAGTTCATATTGAAAATGAACGAGTATTTGACATAAAACTAATTCAATGCCTATTCTGCGGCAGCAACGCGCCGGGTACAGCTAGTACTGTATATATATATGTGTGTGTCTGTAGGCACGATAAATTTTGTAAAAATGGTCCGATTTTGATGAAATTTGGTACAAATGTGTAAAGCAACATTTATGACTTCGAAAACCAGACAGATCGCTTTATCCGAAAGGGTATTAGGGGGGTTTTGTACCCTAAACATAGGGTTTTTGAGTTTTTCACATACAATATTTTAAGAAATCTAATTTTACTTTTCATCATTAAATTTGGCTTGAAAAAACGAACAGTTTGGTGTTTTGATAATTTCTCTATGTAAATTGGTTACAGACATATTCAAAGTGCTAAACACAGTATGTTGTTCAATGTTATTCTAATGGAGAATAAGTACAATTTTATATTTAATTCATTTATGAACATATCTGGACGAAACTTGGAATATGGCTTCATTTCGTTGTGGTCTATTGATAATTGTCCAAAAAAATCAATTATTTGCCGATGGTTCCCGTAGCAGCAAACCTGTGTACTCAGGGCCCATGTTATGGAGAATAAGAAAAATGTTATGCCTTACTTAATTATGAAAATAATTAATATAACTTGGTATGTAGCTTCACCTAGTTGAGTTACATTGATATTTGTATAAAAAGCCTTAATTTGTGTTCCTTGTTGCAGCAAACCTGCATACTCAGCTCCCCATGTTATTCTTATAGAGAATAATTCAAATTGTATAAATTGCTTATTTATAAATGGATATGGATGAAACTTGGTATGTGGCTTCACCTTATTGTGATCTGTTCATATTTTCTGTTTCTTGTTGCAGCAAACCAGAGTACTTAATCCCCATGTTATTCTTATGGAGGAAAATTAAAATGTTATATAGGGCTCATTTGTGAATATGTATCTATGAAATTTGGCAAGTGGCTGTATATGCATTGGAAATTCGCTGAGAATGTAGGTTTGCTGCGACGGAGGAATTATTTTTGCATATGACACAGTCCGTCCGTGGCCTCGGATGAGCGGCGGCTGGCATATTAATAAAAACTTTAAAGGCCTATAAAATGTAAACCATTAGAGATAAGTCAATAAAACTTTGGTATGGTTGTTTATCTATACTAAAGGAACAAATCCACCAAGTTGTATCAAATTCTGAGACTATTGGTGTTTTAGATTGGTTGAGTTGACATGGAATGACCCAAACATGTATTGCCAGGAATAACATTATCATATTTGTTTATTTCATTTTTGTTTTCAGTTTAAACAAAACAAAGCAAACTGATGTAGGCCTAATGACTATGATACAAATGATAAAATACTTTCTGTAATACATAAAAATATCGACCTAATTGATATAGGCCTACTGTATCAAACTATTTCATTCGGTTCTTTAAATCGCTCCGCTTATGAAAGTCTACCCTTACAAACGCCAAAAATTAAAGCTTCACTAATGAATGAATAGACCTAATTTATATTTATGACTAATAAAGTCATGACATCGTCAATTCTAACCTAACCTAAGACATACAGCATGCCAAAGTAGGAGTCTTAAGACCATGATAGATCTTGTTGTTAGGAATGTATCAGCCAGCGTTTACTATCATGTTCCGCTGACCATCATGTCCATGTAGCAATCTTTAACCGGTTTGATCCTGAGTTTTTCTTCCTACGGCCCTAGTGGTCAAGGTTTTGGTGGCTGCTCATAGAACTTAGGCCTAGTGCAGTACCCTAATTATTAATAGGCCTAATCAAACTGTTTTAAGTCTGTTAATTAATGTAATAGTTAATATCATACTTACTTGTATAGTACCCAGTATTTCATATATTTTGTTATCAACCCTCCGAGCGTTATGCGTTGACGCTCACTCCTGGCCTCATAGTTTTGGAATTGCAATAGGGTTGTAACTGTAGGCTATCCTTATTGGTATTGGTATTGGTAGTGGTAGATCTCAAGCTTTCATCCGATGTCCGTCTCTAGTTTTTTTGCTCTATTTTTGGGAGGTAAACGAGTGATACAAAGTTGGTTATGTCACTCCAGCTGTCTGCATGATGTTTTATTTACCTACGTTGTATATATTTATGAAGCTTTTAAAGTTTATGGTTAGTAAAGTACATTCACTATTACTACAGTAAGTGATATAGCCTGCCTACATCTTAGCACTGTGATAATTTTATTCATAGCTCATTTAGCCATTACCAATCATGACTGTGTCTAATGCAGGTACAATCTGCCATATGTCTGTAAAGTGTTTCTGATTTTCGATTTATAAAATATGATTAATGTTATCTGTAGTGTAGTTATAAGTTTCTTGTTCCTTATAAACTTTTGAACAGATTGGCTGTCTCAGATTGACAATAAATATAATTTTGTATACAATTGTGGATTAAAAGTTTGCAAATAAAAATGTGTTAACTTTTTTGTGATTTTGAGAACATAACTTACATCCTGAACAATTTATATGGTAATCCATTACATTGTTTAATTTTATTGATGCTATTTAAAAAATATATACCTATATAAAATAGGATAGTTTTATGTGAGTTTTATAATTTGTTTAACATTTTTAATGAAACAGTGCATAACTGCCAAAAATGTGTAATGCTCCAGGGACATTACATTGAACACTCAGAGGTTTAAAATATACAAACAAACAGTAAAAGAAGGATGCTTTGTCAGTTATTTACAAAAAAACAGTTGTTACAACAGAAAATATTATTACAGGGCTGCCAAGTGTGGCAGCACAAAACAAAATATAACATAAGAAGGTATTATTTTGCCACGCATCCCGGTATATCCAGCGATATTTAATTTGATATCATGTGCCCAGGTAAATGTGAAATAAATATGCTAACATACCGCCGCAACATTGTGGCAATGGGCCACCACTGCACACATGGCTCGGCCGCAACTGTGCGGCGACAGGATCCAACAGGTTAATGATCTGCCTCACTAAACCATTCTGTATCTCCACATTTAATTTACAATAGTTATTCGTGCAACTAATGAGCAAAGTGAGCAATTGCCTCACTCGAGAGAAATCCTTACTCACGAGCCGTAGGCGAGTGAGGAATGGTTTCTCGAGTGAGGCGATTGCACTTTGCACTCGAGTTGCACATTATATTTTTCCTACAGTTACCATAAAACAAATAAATTGGTAAAGAAACGTAACATATTTTTACACAGAAGTGAACTTTTAATATGACATTTAATGTGAAAGTAACATTAATAAATCAGAAACAAAATTATAAAACAAAAAATTATCTCCTTAAAAATGAACACAAACACCCTAAAAGAATTGTTAACCAAAGAATTACTTATTGCGACAGCAAAACCACCTTCAATGTTTACAAATGGCAAATCAATGAAATGGTGGCTTCTGCCGTGACCGGAAGTGTTGTGACAAATACAACAGTACAACAGCTGACCAGCTGATTTACAGCCAGTGCTGCCAACGTATTTCGCGCGCATACGACCTTGTCTGCATGTTACGCGCTCACTATTTTGTGCCTTCACGTTGCAAATCTGGAGTGAGACAAAGTAATTAGAGTGAGACAATGTTAACATTGTCTCACTGATGAGCGAATTGGCCACTTTGCTTTCTCAAATCAGTGAGAGAACATGTACATTGTTAGGTAATTGTAGGAAAAGAATATTTTCTATTTCTGTGTTTTTCAGTATAAGGTAGGTATGTTTCCCATTGTTCAAGAGAAAATAGCAATAAGCCAAGGTGTTACTAAAGTATGGTTTAATCATAAAGTCCTACTAGTAAAAGAGGAGTTGATAATTCCTATAAATTAAAATAATATATGTATTATCTAAAGATCTTATTTCAAACCCCATTTGCCAAAGATATCTGGCATTGAGAAAGAGGTAGGGCCAATAGGTAATCTATTCAAAGTCTCAAATCCGAGAATTTAGCCAAGAGATATTGTGTAACTCGGTGTTGGGCCTTTGATGTTGAGTTTCGTGACGGTGTGAAAGACGGTGACGACTGCGGAGGGCTTGGTACGGTCTCGTCCACCCAAACGGTTCATCGAGAGATCACGAAGGAGAACCTCCCTCTGCTTAAACCCGAGTTCCCCTGAAACCGAGTGCTGCCTTGTTAGGTTTAATAACTTGCATGAATCACATTTGGAATTCAACTCATACTCGAACATTTGATTTAAGTGTTACGGACAAAAAGGAAGAAAAACTGATATCTATGGCCAAGTTAACACTAGCTAGACAGATGGTTTTGCATATGATTTAGATCATTATTTCATGTAAATTTAATTGTTTCAGAATTCTTTATGTACTGGTGAGTTTTTAGCGAATTTCCCCTATAGGGAAGAAGCTATTACCGTAGTCGGCATGGTAAGACCTAGGCACTACATTTCGTTAACTTTTCGTTCAACATGATAACTTTTCATTTTGAGGTCCCCAGACCCCAAAAACACCATTCGTTTGAAACTGTATATATGTATATATATATATATATAAATGTGTCCGTGGGTGCGATAACTCTCGTAAAAAAGGTCCGATTTTGATGAAATTTGGTACAAACGTGTAAAGCAGCATTTCAAAAACCAGACGGATCGACCTATCCGAAGGGGTATTTTGGGGGAGTTTTGTACCCCAAAAATGTTTTTTTTTGAGTTTTTTACATACCATTTTTGAAAAAGTAAAATTTTATTTTTTCCCATTGGAATCAGCTTAAAAAGACACACAATTTGATGTTTTAATCATTGCTCTACGTCAATTGGTTACTGAGATATTGAAAGTGCTAAACACAGTACGTTGTCCAATGTTATTCTTATGGAGGATAAGAGAAATTGTATATCTCGCTTATTTATCAACTTATCCTGACGAAACTTGGTATATTGCTTCATTTCATTGTGGTCTATTGATATTTGCACACAAATCCATTTTTTGCCTGATAGTTCCCGTAGCAGCAAACCTGCATACTGAGCCTCATGTTATTCTTATAGAGAATATAACGTGTTATCTCCTTTAATTATGAACATAAATTAATAGAGAACTTGGTATGTGGCTTAACCTAGTTGAGTTATAATGATATTTGTATAAAAGCCCATTTTTAGTGTTCCTTATTTCAGCAAACCTGCATACTCAGCCGCCATGTTATTCTTATAGAGAATAATTAAAATGTCATAAATCGTTTATTTATGAATGTATATTGTATGTGGCTTTATGTGGTATTAAGATAAATTAATATGCATTGGAAATTCGCTGAGTATGCAGGTTTGCTGCTACGGGGATATTTATATGAAATGTTATTCCTCAGTTTTTACTGTATGCTAGTAAATTAAATAAAGGGGCAGAAAGTAAAAATTAAAAAAGTGGTAAAAACATGATATTTTTACTCTTATGACGTTTGTAGTATATTTGTACTATCTTGCGAAAGTCTGGAAAATTTTAGAAAAAGTCTTAAAAAAAGTCTGGAATTTTGAGATGAAATATCACTAGACACTCTGTAGTAACTTATTGTAAATATATCTGAAAAATTTACTAGCCCTTTGATAGAATAACCTTGTACATGTTATTCTATTTTATAAGTTATGAGACAAATTATGTTCGTCTTTGGTAGGCCAATGTAAAGTTAGGGCAATATCTAACTACCTGAAAATTGTACCTGACGATAGCCTATACATTTTTGTAATTTTTTTCACAATAAAAATTCTGATTTCATTTTCACCCATCTTATAAACTAAAGGTTTGAACATTTTTTCAATCGAAACACTCACCGAATAAATTTACGGATACACCTACTGATTACAATCTAATTATTGTAATGTAAAACACTTTTATTCAACCTACTGGTTGTTATAAAGAACTTGTTCATGTATTCTGATTTTTGCTTCCCTTTTTAATATCTCTAACTGAAATCTTATCTCACAAAATTGTTAGGTAAATATATTTTCACATATAAAACTCACGATCTAATAGAATGGTTGTGGTTGGGTTTCAGATTGAATGGCGGGACCCTTGGCTCATAGGATTGGTAACCTTCCACATCGCCATCACTTTGATGGCAATCCTCACAAGAAATCACAGCAATTTTCAAGTCGTATTGTTTCTGATGTTGTGTAAGTTGTATAATTGTTATGTAAATTATGTATTGATAGCCATGCACTGCCGTTTCAATTGTGTCCTGCGTGAGAATATTGTGTATAAGTGTTCTGCCATTCTGCAATAATCATTTGCACACTTTTTGCGCTTTTCTTTTCAATTTAGACTTATGTTAATCCATAATAATTCACAAGTTTTTTTTTGTTTTTGCTTGTGTACA